>CAUYUJ010015094.1:388018-730518 GCA_963575745.1 Prorocentrum cordatum | reverse complement strand
TCGCTGTCGTCTGGGCTCGCAGCACAATCGTCGAAGAAGGCTCAGTCGCCAGCGAGCTCACGCTGACGGCCAGCCAGCTCGCCACTCCGCCGCTTCCGTCTTCGCCGTTCGAGAGGGGCGCCTGCTTCTCCTCCGCATAAGCCGAGCGCGAAGACGCCCAGGCCCGTCGGGCAGAAGGCGGGGGCCTCCCTGCTGCAAACGAAAGAAACGCCCGTGCCGCGGCCTGTGCCGCCGCCCTGTCGTGCAGCGTCTTCGAGAAAACCAGCGCGCTCGCGCGCAGCGGCGTGCCCCTGCCGTTCCAGCACATCTTCCAGCGCAACGGGTATCTCAGGAATCAACTGCCAAGCTCGTCAGGTGAGAGCTCAGCCACGTGGTGCACAAAATCCCCACTCCCCAGCTGGCAGCCTCCGCACCGTCCAGGCTGGGGCAGCGGGCTCCCAGCCTGCTCTGCGCTACCAGTGGGACTGGCAGGACACTTGGGGAGCCTCGCAGCGCGCCACCAGCGCCGCCGTCTTGAGTGCCCCGCCAGGCTACCACGCCGGCGCATGCGCCCGCGGCGGCCCGCGCGTGCTGCTGGCCGGAACGATCACCAGCGGCCTGGCCTGCACCAGCGCCGGCGCCTGCGCTGGCACTGGCGTCAGCCAGCATCATCGCGAGCACTGGCGCCAGCGGCTGCCGCGGCCCCAGCGCCATCTTTATCGCCCCCTACCGTCGTGGACGGGATGGCCGTCGGAGGGGCTCACCCTCCTCCTTCTGCTCCTCCTGCTCCTGCTGCTCCCCCTCCTCCACCGCTGGCAGGGGTTGACCAGTTCTCCGAGTCCCGGCTGTGTCATCCGGCTGTGTCACATTCTGGACTAGGGCTAGTTTGACCCAGCGGCCAGCCAAGGGGGGAAGTGAGAGAGGGCAGGCCTTCTCAACGGCGGCGGAGCTTCTCAGCAGCCCTCGCGGCAACTGAGAAGACCTGCCCCCTCTCACTGCTCTCACTGCCCCCCTGCGCTCGCCGCCGCTTGACAGCCACTTCTCGCCGCGCGCAGTGGCCCGCCAGGCCGCAGCCGTACCTCGTGGTGCCTCCTGCGAGCTGGCGTCAGTGCGCTCGCGGCCGCCCACGCTTTCCCACTGGCGTGGCCGCGGCCTGGCGCGCCAAGCGCTGCTCGATGCGACGCGCTGCCCATCCGCTCAACTCGCGAACCGCTCCAGCCAGATTTTTACGGAGGACGAGGAGGAGGAGGAGGAGGAGGAGACAAGTGGGAGGAGGAAGGGGAGTAGAAGCATGAGGAGACCAAGTTGATGTATTGAGAATCGGTCCGCAGGCCGCGACGTCTAGGTACTCCACGAGCTGTACTAGGAGATCCTCGCCAATGCAGCGCCTGGCGTGCCGAATCTAGCCGACGCACCTCCCGCTGCTCGCCTCACAATGACGAAGCAGAGAGATTTCTCCAGCAACAGATCGACTGCTTGTATTAGAGCACTCGGACAGCAACTAGCTCGTAGCGTACCAACGGAGTCGCGGCGCTGCGAGCGAAGCGCTGCGCGCGCAGTCTTGCGTGGGCGCAACTGATGAGCTCATCGCAATTGTAAGCTTGCAGGAATGTGTGCATCGTGCACATCTTGGCAACAAAACAGAATGTTCAAACAGAGCCACTACTTGTGTGTGGCTGTAGCTGCAAAGCGTCAGCATACCCTCTGCGTCCCCACCTCCACCTCTAGCGCATACTCAATCCCACCGCCAGTGTGACGAAATGGACCGTGCACAATCCGAAGCTATTGAAATCCTTCCTGCGGGGCATTTGAAAAGGGCTCTAAGGGTGCGAAATCCATGTCTCGCAACGAATGGATGGCCGATCGTGGGAACGTTGCAGGCTGCACTCCTCGTTTCGACAGAGGAGGAAGGATCGCGCCAGGGTCTGGCGCCTGGCCCTCAACAGGATGATCTCCTCTGCGCATGCCTCCACAGTGCTATGGCAAGGTTGCAAGCGAGATCCCGTGGACGGCGCTCTCAGAGGGCGTCCACCTGGATCAGCGAGTCCACCGACGTCACCGTTGTGTTGGTGCTCGACGACCTGTTCCAGCTGGTGGAGCTGGCCGGCCTCATGGCAGAGGCCCACGAGGAGGGGTCCGCCGGCTGCAACGCGGGGCCCCGCGGGGGGGCCGCGCGACGCGCCGCGGCCAGCACAGCCAGGGAAGACGGCGCCGGCGCCCACGACGAGGCCGCGCCGCGCGCCGCGGCCGGCGGCGTCCCGGCCGCAGAGGTCCGACTCATCGCGGCGGCCCACGGCGAGCTGGCCAGGGCCGCGGACTCGCCCTGATCAGGGCCCCCTAGACCAGGACACTGCTCACCAGCGCTCCGAAAATCCCACCCAGAGAAACCGAATCATGGAGAATGTTTCGACCCACGGCTGCAATTTCTCGGACGCGCCAATGTCATGGTTTATCACCAAACTTTCGTTTAGGGGGCCCTGACCTGCTTCGCGGCGGCGCCTCCGGGTCCAAGGCTCCCTCGGCGTCCAGCGTTTCTGTGGTTCCTGGAGGCCGCCCAGCATGGGGCCAGAGCAACGGGACGGGGTCCGGGGATCGCGCCACATCGCCGATGCGCAGGCGACGTCGGGACGGCGACAGCCGTGCCCCGTATCGCGGCGCATCGCGACGCGATCCTCCCACCCCGTCTAACTACTCGGGCGTTTGGGCGGCCTGGGGCTCCTGAGAAGCACGGGCAAGGCTGGCCTGCCGCCAGCCGACGCGCCGTTGGACGCCAGCTCGTCGCTGTCGAAGCTGGAGAACACTTCGAAATCGCTGTCCTCCTCGTCGCTGTCACATCTGGCCGCCGCTGCCTCCGCGCTTCTGGCGGGGAGCTGGCTGGCCTCTGGGGAGAACCTCTGGAGGCCCAGCGATGTGGACCTGTCGGGGTGAACGAAAAAGGGGGCCAGCAAAGGGTGGCTTAGCGAGCCAGCTGCTCTGTGCAGCTGGTTTTCAAGGCGCTGGGGGGCTGCCATGGATCGAGGACTTTGCCACTCGGCGGGGCCGACGCCAGCTGCATGTCGCAGATGTCGGACTCCTGTTGGCATGCCCGGCATGGTGACGCCAGACTTGGGGGCTTGGCATGAAGGGGCAGGGGCCCTGGCGGAAGTGGGCCCTGGCCCCTGAACTCTCCCTGGGCACATTTGCTCATTCTGAGTTGCTTTCGTTGGCGTTCCCATGAACACACACATGCTGCAAAGGGACTGAATTGGATTTAGAAAGGCTCTAGAACCCAGAATCCGAAAAATCTGCCGGCGGCGTGACGTGCCATGTCGTGCTGTGCCGTGCCTTGCGCTGCCACACCAAGCACGCCTCTTATAGGTGTTGACTCACCATGTATGTTTTCATGCAGCGTTGCTGTTTAGGGTCTCTTTACACGGAGTCAACTTCTGAACTTTCCGGGCGCACAGCATCCGCTTCTGCGGGGCGAATATGCCTTAGAACGTAGTTAGGTGGCACATCAAATGCAAAACGCGCCAACGGTGGCCACGGAAACCCGTGAAATTCTTACCAGGGAGCCTGGCCTGCAGATGCCCCCGGGAGACCGACAACGGCGCGAGACCTGGAGGACCGCGCCCGCAGTGACGCTCGATAGCAAGTGTCGTCCGAAATGGACAGCGACTTCTGGAGGTCAGACGGCGCTCGCCTCGTTCACACGGGTCCCGCACGCCATCGAGTAACCGGCACCGATCATGGCCAGGCCAATCCTGAGCCCCGGATCGGTGTACACACCTTCCCTGCCACGGCAGGAGAGCGTACGTATACACCGATCCTGGCTAGGATCGGCGTATGTGTGCAACTGGCGTCCCCCGACATCCCCTCCGTCCCCGCTTCGACCCTGTGGAACCTTGAGGCCACCGTGGGCGACATCAGATCGCCGCCGCAATTCCCGGTGCCCAGCGAGATCGAGATCGTGTCGCGGCCCGGGCTGAACAGCCCCGGCGTCAGCCTGCCGCCCGCCGCCCTCGGGGCCGGGCCCTGGGCCTCCGCGTCCCAAATCCTGTCGTCCAGAGTGCCTGGCGTGACCGGCCCACAGCGACGCGGGGATCGATCCTGCCTCGGCCTCCAGCGCCCGTCAGAAACCTCGAGAAGGACGACAGCCATGCGCACACGCCGATCCTGGCCAAGTTTATTTTGGGGCCAGGGTCGGTGCATACGCCCTCCTGGCCTGGCCAGGCAAGCACACGTTTACACCAACCCTCGGGGCCCACGGTGGGCCAGGCCGGGATGCATGTGCGTGCGTGCTGTTAGCCCGAACCTTCTGCCAGAGCTGGGCGAGAGAGTCGTAGAAGTCCTCCACGGGAAAGGAACCTTCGTCCTGCGCGTCCCGCCCCAGGGCCCCATGACTCTTGGTCTGGCTCGCCTGATGCTTCTCCGCCGCGCCGCGGCTGAGGCAGCCACCGCACTTGAGCTCCGCCGCCAGCTCCAACATCTCGGAGAATGCCGTGGGCTTAGTGAAGTTACGGGAGCCCCGGTGGTTGCACCGAGACCCGTAGAGCACCAGCATGAGACACCCCTTGACGTGCCTGCACCGCGCGATCACCCCCCCCCCACTGATGTCGAGCTCGTCTTGCAAGTCCTGTAGCCGCTTCTTCTTTCTCAGGCGCTCCAGCTCGCACTGGTACAAAGCTTCCCGCAGAATCGCCGACAATTCGTCTGGCCGGAAGACCTTCTTCGTTCGCTCCTTCGCGTCCTCGCTCTCCTTGGCGCTGAGCATGTGCCTGTGCGTCGTCTCGCTCAGAGCCTCAAGAAGATAGTTCTTTTCCTTCTTGTTCAATTCTTCGATGTGTATGAGCAAGCTCCCGTCCTTCTGCTCGAACTTGGCATGGTTCTTGCAGCTCTCAAGCTTTAGGAGTGCATTCTCCAGCACCGTCATCTCGCTGGCGCCAACAACGTCTTGCTTCAGCGACAAATACTGCAACACAATGTTGCGAAACAGCGACCACATCGCGAACGCCAGGAACCAAGCATTGCACAAAACGGGAATGCCCACCAACAGCGCGTCCGTGACTGTGTTCTTGAATAACTGGTCATAGAGATACTGGACCCTGAATTCTTCGCGTATATCGAATATCAATCGTGAGGTCAACGTCGCTGTGAATGCAACTAAGCTGATGAGGTCCAATCGGTCGAAACAACTGTAGCTGCGATTGTCGAACGGCCTGGTCTTGAGGTGCACGAGGATGAATCCCCAAGATAAAAACAACAACATCAGGACACGGCCCCAGGGGCTGGGAAACGCAAAGACCAGCGCTACAGCAACCTTTCGAAACATGTAGACAGGCTCAAAATACCAATACTTCAACTCGAAACCATTGTAGAGGAAACCGTACGCCTCCCTGACTTCACGCGTCAATAGTTTGTTGCGTTTCCTGTAGAGCGCCAAGAACAATATTATCGGCGTGCCAAAACCATAGGCGATGATTCCGCCGATACTCCAATACGCCCAGGCCATCCAATCGTCAGACGAACAAGTCACGTCCACGTCATACACCTGACGAAGGACGTCATACTGCTGGCATTGCAGGCCCGACACCAACATCCGTGTGACGAGCGCATGGAGGATGAAACTCATCACAACAAAAGAATTCATGATTTTCAAGCCGACCTTTTTCGCGACCTCCTTCGTGGACTTCGTCTTCCCGGATATCGCCGTCATGGCTGGGGAGGTGTTGTTGGTAGTGCGTAGCCTCATGAAAGATAAACGCAAATCTCATAAACATAAAGCGTGAAAGTCCGCGAGGATTTCTTGGGTCGGCGCTGGACCTCCCTTCCAGCACCCCTGCATATGGCGCGCCTGGGGCGGCTTCGGATGCGCCTCTGGAGGTGCAGGAAGGATGAATCTAGCGCCGACCCAAGAACTCCGCGCAGACCTTCGACATACGTTGAATGTTTATTGCGAGACTGGGACTTATGCACACCCGCCGCGCGGGCAACCGATGTCCCAGGATATCAGGAGGCAGTTGACACAGACCCTTGACATAGACTCCGTTGGGTTGGCACGGGCCCGAATATGAGAATGCACATCCGCCGCGGCCTGAAGCCCTGGAAATTCGCCTCCAAAAACGGTGGATATGTACACAGTCAAGCTAATACCGTAAAGAACGAATCGACGCCCTTTTCTGTCCCAAACGCGTCTAGGTGTACAAGGAACTCTAGAGGAAGAACCATGGAAGGACCTGGTTATGGAACAGCGAACCCCTTCCGAGCCCGAAGCGTTCCTTATCTCAGCGCCTTGACTGCAAGTCTCACCCTCGATGCTCATGCAATCCTCTTCTCGGTCCAGGGCCAGCCCGAAAATCGACCGTCCGGGCGCGGAAACCAGACCGATTGGCCTGGCGACGCCGCGGAACCGACCGGCTCGGCCCGCGACAGGCTTGTCATTGCCGCAACCCCGCTCCGCGAACGCAAGGAATTCCCCGCCTGGCCCGGACAGGCGATGCCGACAGATCGCAGACCTTTCGGCCCTAACCGGCCTGACCAAATCACAGCGCCGGAAACTGGACCGACCAGCCCAAGAATTTGCTTGGGTCATTCGACGAGGATCGAAGAGGATCGCAGAGCATAGAGAGGATCGACCTGTATTGGGGTGAGTCATGTTGTTTCGGGGAGGTCTCTGACCTCGGGCTGCGGGTGGAACTCACCGGCGACGCGCCTCCGCCTCTCTGGCTGGCCGCCTGGGCGGCGCGCAGCTCGCGGCGCTTCCGCAGGCGCCTGCGCAGGCCGCCCAGGCAGGCCGCGCAGCGCTTGCTCAGGCACTTCACGCCGAGGTCGGAGGTCACCTCTTTAGGAGGCAACTCCTGGGAGGTCTTCGTCAGAACGATGAAGGGCGATCGATCCAAATTGGGGGGCCACTGAACAGGATCAGGCCAGATTAAGCCTGGGATTACACCACGTCTAACGGAGGGAAATGTCAGCGCCGATTCTAGAGTTATCCTCCCAGGAGTTGAATCCTAAACCTCTGGGGGCGGGGGGGGCGAGGCCCAGCCCTGAGACGATGGCACGATGAGCAAAACTTCGGAGGATGATAAATCGAGAATCCGCCGACCCCTCGTGGGTCTCTAGGCGTGTGAGATTCCTCCCCCCCGTAATCCCCCCCAGGGACCCCAAGCCGGCAACTCGACCCCCCCACCCCGGGCCCGGCCGGACCCCGGACCGAACGCGTCACAAGGCTCCACAATTCGTCAAAAAAGACACCACAACTCGCCAAAAAAGGAACCAAAACGCTCCCCGGACGGTCCCCGAGACCACGATTCGCCGACATGGCGCCCCCAGACGCCCGCGATGGCCTCCAGGCGGTCTCCGAATGCCAAGACGCTACAAAAAGGCCGCTAAGATGCGCCCCGAGAGGGTCGCAAGAAACAGAAATCGGCCCATTTCCTTTCGAAAACCACGCATCTCTCCGCATGCTCGCCTATTCGGCAATCACAACGCTTTGGGGCGCTGAGGGTCCAACAATAGCCCACGAAGCTACCAAGACAGCCGAGAGGGCCCCCAGACGGCTCCAACACGGAGTCCACAGGGCACCTTTTGGAGCCTTCGGCTCCAAGACGCTCCCAGCCTGCTCCAAAAACACCCCAAAAGGGCCTGCAGGACCTCCCAGAAAACCTCCGAAGCCTCCAAGAAGCCACGAGGAAGTCCCCAAGAGGCCCCAAAACTACCTGCAAGACGACCCCGTCAGGCCTCGCACGAGATCTTCTTCACCATCCGTGTGGCCGCCTACCTGTATACCGCGCATGGTGGCGGGATGCGCCACGTCCCATTCGACAACGACTCGTCCAGTTTTTGGACCGCCGCATGCCGTCTATGGGCGCGGGTGTTGACAGGCATGTTCCCCAAAGCGTCATTCCTCCTTCTCCTCTTTCTCCTCCTCCAATGACCCTCCCCCGCCTCTCCCCCATCCTCCCCCTCCTCCTCCTCCGCTTTCTCATGTTTGGTACCATGCCACCATCTCCGCGTCTCATCATCACCACCATCACCACCAACATCATCATCGCCATCACCCGCACCATGACCACCGCCATCACCATCACCACCACCACGGATCACCATCACCACCGCCACGGATCACTGCCTTCTCGCGTGTCTGGACACATGTGATGCAACCCGCATCCGCCAACCCCATTCGGGGCCTCCAAACGTGTAAGATTCGTCCCGTGAACGGCCCCACATGCCCCCAGACTCGCTCGGGGATGGCCCCGAAGAGCCGCGAGCCCGCCCACCCAAAGAAACAAGACAACACAAGTACGCCCCAGGACAGCAACACGACATCCCCAAGACGATCAAGGGGTCGGCGGTGTGGCGTAAGCCTATAGAATCCACGTCCGGAGGTGACGTGCTGAGCGGCAGCGTTTTTTCTGCGAACGCCTTAATGCAACGTATCCGATGTATCCAAAGATTCCATAATTGCAACAGATGGTACTGTGTTACATTATTATGTCTCCCCCCTAGAGCCCCCTGGGAGCTGCGCCACACCGCTGGACCAAAGTGACGCCCCCATTCTGGGGCCCAAAAATTTTACAACAACCTATGACAAATCAACAAATTCGGCCTCTTGGGCCTCTTGGGGCCCCAAGAGGGCCTCAAGATGGCCCAAGATTGCCCTAAGAACGGCCCAAGATATTCCCAACGGGGGGCCATGAGGCCCCCAAAACGGCCCCAAGAGGTCCCCCAAAGCTCCAAGGACGGCCCAACAGGGCCCAAGAGCGCCCATAACTGCGCCTCCAGAAGCCGAAATCATTGATTTCCCGATGGTTCTTGCAATATTTTAGCGTTCTCGTCTTTTTCGGCTTTCAAAAATCCATGACGGCCCAAGCAGCTTCCAGAATCGCCCCAGAACAGCCCAAAAAGCCCCCAAGAGGGCCCCAAGACGGCCCAAGAGGGCCCCAAAACGACCCAAAGAGGCCCCCAAGACGGTCCAAGAGGCAGCGAAGACGGCCCAAGAGGACCACAAGAGGGCTCCAATGCGGCCGCGAGAGGCCCCCAAAACAGCCTCCGAGGGGGCGGAGCGGCGCAAAAGCGCCCCAAGACGGCCCAAGACGCCCCCAAGAGGCCCCAAAAGGCCTCCAACAAGAACTGCGGCGCAGGGCCAGCCAGGTGGAAGTTGGTCACTGCGGCGCCCATGATTGGAGCCGGCGATGGAAGGGAAGATGGGGAGGGTGTATGAAAAGGAAGGAGGGGGGAAAGCCCCCAAAGAAGCCCCCAAAAGGCCAAAAGAAACTCCCAGGAGGCCTCCAGGAGGCCCCCAAAAGGCTCCCAAGAGGCCCCGCGACGAAGTGACTGTACGTGCTCCGGACGTGCACCCCGCGAAGCGAGAGGAATCCACGTCCGGAAGTGACGTGTTGCCGGAGGCAGGTCCGCGGAGGCTATAATGCAACACATCCAACTTATCCAATGATTGTATAATTGCTACATATTGTATTGTGGTACATTATTAGGTCTCCCCCCCTGACCCCCCCCAGGGGCCACACCAGTTCCGCCGACCCTAAGTGGCCCCTCCCCTTCTGCGCCTCAAAAACGTACAAGGTCCAACCAAAACCTATGGAAATTTTATGATTTGGGCCCCGTGGCCCTCTTGGGGCCCCAAGCGGGCGTCCAGGCGGCCCAATATGGCCTCTGAACGGGCCAAGACGGCCCCAAGACGGCCCGACATTGCCGCAAGAGAGCCCAAGAAACCCCGAGGATGGCCCAAGAGGGCCCCACGACCGCCCACAACTGCGCATCCAGAAGCCAAAATCATGAATGTTCCTATTGTTTTTTGATGATTTTAGCGTTCTCGCCTTTTTCCAACTCTCAGAGGCCCACGACGGCCCAAACAGCTTCCAAAATGGCCCCATAAAAAGCCCCAGAGGCTCCGAAGAGGGTCTCAAAACGGCCCAAGAGGGCCCAAAGAGCCCCAACACGGCCCAAGAGGGCCCCCAGACAGCCCAAAGAGGCCGCCGAAATGCCCCAAGAGGCCCCCAAGACGGCCCAACAGTACCCCAAGACAGTCTCCATAGGGACCAGACAGCGCAAGGGCGCCCCCAAGGCGCCCACACCGGGCTTCGAGAGGCCCCCAGGCGGCCTCCCACAGGCCCCGAAGAGGCCTCCCAGACGCCCCCGCGAGGACCCAAGAGGCCCCAAAGAGGCCTCCAAGGGGCCCCCAAGAAGTTCCCAGAGGCCCGACAACGACTGGACTGTACGTGCTCCGGACGTGCACCCCGCGAAGCGAAAGGAATCTCTGAGAGCGCTACGCTGTGAGAGTTGTCTCGAACGCTCTGGAACGGTTTATCCTCATTCTGGGTCTGCCTGGTGCCCCCTCGCATCGTGAACATAATCATGGCGGAAAGTGTCCCCGGTGGAGGCCCTGGCCCAGGGTTCTCTCTTTGTGCTGCGAGGCCTCTAGACCCTGACTGGATGGGGTGTGACGCAGGGCGCGTCGCAGTGGCCAGCGGTTATCTTCTCACGCGTGCATCAGCAAATAACCTCAGGCCTGTGCAGTCAGTGGTGAAGATTGGAGCCACGGGTTTACATGTTCTTTATCTGGATCCGGATCTGAACACTGGTCTGGACCCGTGCGTACATCAGAAGCAACTGCTGAAACCTGTTCATTTAGGGACGGGCATTGGGTCGCAGCAGTCCTCGAGGGATCATTCTGGAACCCTCAAGAATCTTCAGGAACATTCTGGAATCCTCGGGAAACTTCAGAAATCCGAGAAGAATCCAATTGGACTCCGATTGTGGTCCTATTGGGATCATCTTACTTTGTGAGATCCCTCACTGAAGGTTCCGGGGGCGGGACGTTCATTTCAGGGGCGGAGAATGATATAGTTGCCGGCATGGGGGGGGCGGATAATTGCACGTCGCGGCTACATGGGAACCGCGTTATCGCTCGAGTTCCTCGCGATCCATGCACGACTGACGCTTCAGCGACCCGCCCGCTAGAGTCCGCCGTCTGGGCCCTCCCGCCCGACCCGCCCCGCCCGACCCGCCTGCTGATCTCTGTTCGTGTTCCATCCTGCTCTTCCCCACCTGTCCCGTCCCTGCTCCCTTCCGGGACAGGGGCGGATCGCAGCCACCTCGGGCCGACCGTCGACCACTTCGGACTGATCACAACCGGAAGTGGACCGACCACAATCGGTGGCGATTGAGCTGAAACAGTTGCGATGCTTTGAGGAAGCTGTAAATTGTTTCGAGGAAGTGAGGCTCTCAAGAGGATTTTTGGATGCCATGGGCTCCCGTAGAACCCCCAGAGCAACTTCGGAAGAAAATGCGATCGGGCCGATCACCGACGTTTTGATACGCCCCGAAGAAGCTCCAGAGAGACCCCCAAGATGCTCCAAGCGGTCCCCCCAAAACACGCAAGAATCCCAAAGATGCCTCAGCAAAAAGGTCAACATCATTCATTCTAATTACAAGGGCTTGGCCCACGTTTGGGCCTCCTGGGGGGACCCTAGTGTAGTACGGACCCTCCTTTGATTGATCTCCTCCAACATGGCCCTGGAGCAAGAGGGCCCCAAGCGGTGCCCAAGAGGCCCAAAGCGGCCCCCAATATGCCTCTAAAAGGGTTCCAGGAGACCCCCAAGAGGCTCCAAGAGGCCCCCCAAAGGCACCCAAAACGCCCCAAGAGGCCTCGGAAAGAAGGCCCAATACTTGATTTTACAACGCTTTTTGGCCACAGTTGGGCCTTCTGGGGTGGGAACTTGAATAAGGACGCCCCCATCCTTCGATCGATCTCCTCCAAGACATCCCCAATTTGCCCCCGAGGCCCCCAACGGTGCCCCAAGACGACCCCAAAAAGTGCCCGAGAGGTCCCAAGAGGCCCCCACGACGGTCCCAAGATGCTCCCAAGAGGTTCCCAAGAGATCCGCAAGATGCCCCACGAGGCCCCAAGAAGCACCCAAGACGCCTCAAGAGGCCGCTAGGACTGCCAACAAAACCCCACGACGCCCCAAGAGGACCCCAAGAAGCTCTCGAAACAAATCCGAAGAGACCCCGAGAGGCATCCAAGCAGCCTTTGGCAGTTCTACTCGCCCTCCTCGTCCTCCTCCTCGTCCTCATCCTCCTCCTCGTCCTCCTCCTCCTGTTCGTCGTTGTCGTCGTCCTCCTCCTCCTCCTCCTCCTCCTCCTCCTTCTCCCCTTCCTCTTCATCCTCATCGGCCTGTTCCTCCCTCCTCCTCCTCTGGCTTCTCCTCCTCTTCCTCCTCTTCCTCCTTCTCCTCCTCCTCCTCCTCCTCCTCCTCCTGCTCCTCCGGTTCCCCCGTGCAGCCTCTTGCCCAGCCCTGTCTTCCACATCATTATCCTCCACATCCCTGACAGGGTAACCCGTCTGGGCCTCGTTTCTTTTTTTTCTCTCCGGCGATCGCCAGCCGAACCTCTCGTCAGTCAGCGCACCGCGGCCATCAGGACTAGAGCATGGAACGATACGACTTAGCATAAAAACGCATCGGCGCCAGGGGCAGAAGCGGAGGAGGAGAAGGAGGAGGAGGCGGACGAGGAGGGAGCGAGGGTAGCTCAGCCGCCAACATTTCGGCTGACCCGCACGCCGACGGCTTTAAAGTCTGGCCCCTGCCAGAAAAAGAAAGCACCGGCCACTGAAGGAGGCGCAGAAGGAGGGAGGAGAAGCCGAGAGACGCGCGCGACCCCACTCAGCGCAGCCAGTGGAACGGTGCAATGCTGGAAGAAGGGGAACAAGAGGAGACAGAGAGAGAGAGAAAGATAATAACGATAAAGCGGAGGACGAGAGAAAAAAAGAAGGCAGGGAAGACAAACAAACAATGCTGTGACGGGTAATCATAGAAGGCGACTCCAACCGGCGGGCGCCGGAAGCTTGCTGAGTAACAGGAGCCCGCGCGGCGGGAGTGCCCGTCGCATGCACGCGTACAACTACAGATGCACAGAACGGGGCCAAAGGAAGGCCAGGGGAAGGGAGACGGGAGCAGAAGGAAGGCGAAGCAGCGACGCATCGCGCATCACCGAGGGGAACTCCAGACTGCCGCCAGCGGCCGACCTCAGAAGGCGAGGCCGATGGACGTGAACATGATGTCCCAGTGAGTGGCCATACCACCACCCCATAAGGCGCACCCCACCCCATCCACTCAACGACCAAAAGAACATGATGTGCTGTTCTGGCGGCATTGGCGTTGGAGCCGGCAACCGTGCTGGGGGCGGTGCCGTGGTGCTGCTCTCGGTCGTACCGCTCGCTGGCGTGCTGGGCGTAGTGGTGCTGCTGGTCTCGATCGTGCTCGTCTCATTCGTGGTGCTGCTCTCGGTCGTGCACCTCGTCGACGCTCTGGGCGTAGTGGTGCGGCTGGTATCGGTCGTGCTTGTCCTACTCGTGTTGACGCTCTCGGTCGTACTGCTCGCCGACGTGCTGGGCGCAATGGTGCAGCTGGTCTCGGTCGTGCTCTTCCCACTCGTGGCGCTGCTCTCGGTCGTGCTGCTCGCCGACGTGCTGGGCATAGTGGTGCTGCTGGTACCGGTCGTGCTCGTCACTCTCGCGGTGCTGCTCTCGGTCGTGCTGCTCGCCGACGTGCTGGGCGTAAGGGTGCTGCCGGTCTCGGTCGTGCTCATCCCACTCGTGGTGCTGCTTTCGGTCGCACTGCTCGCCGAGTTACTGGGCGTGGTGGTGCTGCTGGTCTCGGTCATGATCGTCCCACTCGTGGTGCTGCTCTCGATCGTGCTGCTCGCCGACGTGCTGGGCGCCCTTGTGCTGCTGGTGCCGGTCATGCTCGTCACTCTCGTGGTGCTGCTCTCGGTCGTGCTGCTCGCCGACGTGCTGGGCGTAGTGGTGCTGCTGGTGCCGGTCATGCTCGTCATCCTCGTGGTGCGGCCCTCGGTCGTGCTGCTCGCCAACGTGCTGGGCGAAGTGGCGCCGCTGGTACCGGTCGTGCTTGTTACCCTCGTGGTGCGGCCCTCGGTCGTGCTGCTCGCCAACGTGCTGGGCGTAGTGGTTGATGGTCTCGGTCGTGCTCATCACACTCGTGGTGCCGACGTGCTGGGCGTAGTGGTGTTGCTGGTACCGGGCATACTCGTCACCCTCGTGGTGCTGCTCTCGGTCGCTCTGCTCGCCGACCGTCTGGGCCTCGTTTCTGGATGGGCTGGCGGGATTACGCGATGCGTCTAGCATATTCACCACTGACGACGACGACGCGCGAAAGAAGCATAGAGTCGGGCGGGCGAGCGGGTCATGGGATGCAACTGGCACTCGGCATGGGACGTCCCGAAAAGAAACAAAAAATGGCACCGTTTGCAACAGTTCCTTACGACACCGACGATGGGCGAGCGCGCGCGCCCTTCCACATGTCGCTCGGGCGCCAATGCTGCGATCCGCTGCTTCACGCTCTGGCGCAGCAGCAGCAGGAGGGGACGAGGAAGGGCGGAAAAGGGGGAAAAACCAAGGCGGGCCGGGATCCCCGGAAACCCTGACGGGTATACCATCCAAAAAAAACATGCGCCACGAACGAGGGGTAGACAACAGGCTCAAGGTGGCGGATCTGTCCGGACGACTTGGGACGGGCGCTCGTGAAGGCTCTGCCCCGCCATGCGGAGCACTCAGCCGCTCCCCACAAGCACCACAAGTGGCCCACGCTGGTGAACCATCGGACAGCCTGCGGTGTGGCCTCGGGCACGTGGAGGGGCACGTCGACGAACACCATGGCGAGCTGGTCCTTGGGGGCCGCGGACTGGGTCACGTGCACAGAGGACTAGTTCGACGACCACGTCCCGCCCGCGGAGCTGAAGATCGAGGCGCGACCCAGGCAGCCTACGGACATGCTGAGGTGGGCCAAGCAGGCCCAGAATGGCCTCTGGGTGGCATGCCTGGTGCACGGAGAGGAGCACTGGGATGAGAGGTCGGAGGCCCTGGATACCCTCATCAGTCTTCACTAGGAGGAGCCGAGGAAGTACACGAGCAAGTACGTGCAGGACGCTTGGGAGGATCTAGCTCGAGGTGATGGGAGGGGGTCAAGTGAAGAGTGAAGGAGGTGCTGCGGGTCTGCAACAAGGACCAGCCCCGCACGGACGACTTCATGTTCGCCGCCCTGACGCCCACGGAGACTGGTGAGCTCCTTCTCGACCTGCTGGACATGTTCGAGATGGACAATCCTGACGGCTGCTACCGGCCCGTGATCCTGGCAGGGGGAGCGCCAAGCCCAGAAAGCGTACTGGGATGGTCCCCATTGCGCGCAGCTGCGGCCTCTGGCGGCTGGCGAAGCGCCAAGGAGAGGAGGAGACGCTGGAGGCGGAGGAGGCGGCTCAGGCGCCAGCGGCCAGGGGACGCGCGTGGCGGGCGGGCCCAGGGCCCGGGCCGGGGAAGGACGCCCGAGGAGGAGGGAGCGCCAGAGGAAGAGGCCCAAGGGTGCTGCCCCCGCCGGGGGTCCTGAAGGTGCTGACCCAGAAGGAAGCCATCCAGTCGCTCGATGCTCGAGTACGCGCGGCGAGACTCGAAGGGGAAGCCCAAGTGTTGGGACGTCTCTTGCCACGATGGGGGCATCAAGACGGCCACGACGTGTGCGAGTTCACACGCTGAGGGTATCAAGCAGGCCGAGAAGTTGCACGGGGCGATGAAGACCCATTTCATCAAGCGCAGCGGCCTTAAGACAGGGGTGAGGATCCCGCCCGGAGCGCGAATGGCATAGGTGCAGCAGCTGAGGGAGGAGGCGAAGAAAGAGTAGCGGGTCAAGAGCAGGCAAGGCAGTGCACGCGACGCAGTGCGGGCGTCGAGCTGAGCGCACTGGAGGAATACCTGGAGGTTAACTTCACTGCCCAGGAGGACGAGCTGCAGCAGTACACCCTGGGGCCGAACATGGACTGGCGAACTGATCATGCAGCGAAGGAGGCCGTGGTATACGCAGTTGCCCGCGGAAATGCCGAAGGCTGCGCACACGCACGCCCGTGGGGCCAGGGAGTTGGTAGGAGGCGTAGGAGGAGGAACATCAGAAATCATGCTGAGGGTGACAGAAACAGAAGAGGAGGAGAAGTAGGAGGAGGAGGAGGAGGAGGAGGAGGAAACTGGGGAAGCATGAGGGCCAAGCGGAGGAGAGAGGTGAACGAAGAGGAGGAACAACTACATGTTAACAATTAGTAGGAGGATGAGGAGAACAGAAGTAAAGAAGGAGGAAGCGGGGTCAGGAAGTAGAGACCCCAGGAGGATGACCAACATTGTGAGAAATTCTCAGGCAAGGACCAAGCCAGAACACGCAACACGGCGAGGCTTATACTAAAATACCGATACCACTGGGGGTCAAGGTTCCGAACAAATCACCAAGTCTGGGAAAGGCGGAGCTAGTGAAGGGGGGAAGGGGGGAATCAGCTGCATGTAGCTTGTTCTTCTGGCGTCTTCTGGCGCCAGGAGCGACGGAGCCAAAACTAGCTGCATGCAGCAATTTGCGTGGCCCCTGCCCCCCTGTGCACCCACCCCATTCACCCGTCCAGGACCTTCAGGAAGAAGGCCATCGGCATCAGCACGAGCCCAGCCAGCACCGACGCCTGGTACATGCGCACGCCAGTGCCCCTGAGCAGGCAGTCGAGGGTCCCCATGGCAGCCATCGGATTAGAGACGTACTCGGTGGCATACGCCAGGGACAGCAGGGCTGCCGCATGCTCGCCGTAGATGGTGTCAACCATGCCCTGGAAGTCTGTGGCCGCAAAGGCAATGCCCGCGAACATGGCGTAGTTGACGCAGATCTTGAGGATGACCGAATGCAGGGCCTTGAACTCCCTCCCGGACCCGTGGAGGGTCGCCATTACGAGCAGCTTGATGTACAGCGCGTACATGCAGAATGTGAGGAAGATCCCGAGTGCATTCCACATCGCGTCTCCGCACTCGGTGCACTTGCCGCGGCCCCGAGAATAGCCTGGCTCGCATTGCATGCACAGGATGCCCGTTTGGTGCTCGCTGCACTCGTTGTCGCCGACGCAGTCGCCGGCGTCACACTGCATGATCAGGAGCGGATCTCCGAGGGGCAGCTTGTAGTAGCCCGCGGTGGCGTTCGGCTCCCCTGGCCGCAAGCCAAGAGGGCAGTAAGCGCCTCGTGAAGGCAGAGAATGAGAAAGAGTTGGAGGAGGAGGAGGAGGAGGAGGAGGAGGAGAAGGAAGAGAAGGAGGAGGAGGAGGAGGAGCAGGACAAGGGGGAGGTGGAGGGAAGACGGGGGAGAAGGAGGGAGGACGGGGGAGGAGGGAGGAGGAGGAGGAGGAGGAGGAGGAGGAGGAGGAGGAGGAGGAGGAGGAGGAGGAGCAGGGCAGGCGGAGGAGAAAGAGGAAGGAGGATAATAGGGGGAGAATGCAGCAAAGAGGAGGAGGAGGAGAAGGAGGAGGAGGAGGAGGAGGAAGAGCAGGAGGAGGAGGAGGAACACACCCGTAAAGGGGAAAGTCTGGGGAGAGAAAGGAGGAAAACGGGGGGATGCGCCCAACGAGGGAGAACTGCTTCATACCACGCGGGGGATGGCAATCCCCGCCTGGGCCTAAATCAACCCCAGGCACCACCGGGCTCGGTCTCAGGCCCGGCCCGATATGCTTGGGCCTCAGCACGGCGTGCCACCACGCTTCTCCCGAACTTCTCAGCCTATGCGCGGGATTCGGAATAGCAAGACAGAAGCATAATCCAGCCTCATCCGAACAGGTGTCGAGCCCGCACACCCCTCCAATGCCACGCCAAAGCGCGCCGACCAACGCTCCCGGGTGGCCGCGAAAGGGGCGCGGGGCTCGTCAAGAGCGACGCGCGGATCGGCAGGATGCAGAATGCTCCTCAGGCGCTGCGGGCCGCTGGTCCTGATCTACGACGCCTAAGCCGCTTGCACCAACTATGGCTGAGGCCCAACAGAAATTGCGAACCAAAGGTGTCCTATGGAAATCACCTGATTGTGCAGCGCGAGCTTGTCCTCACGTGAATCACTAGATTGTGCAGCTGGAGCGTCAGTTTCGCCAGTAGATGACCTGTCAGCAGCTGGAGGTACAACAGGCGCCTCAGTGTCGACAGGAATGGGAGCCAAAATACTTGAGGCTGTCTTGACGCTGCTGCAACTCGAGCTTAACCCAGGAAAGACGCTGGTCTCGTCTCGCTCGTAGGAACGAGATCTCAGAAGGTTGACAGGTTGGTGCATGTTTTTGGAGGGTCGAAGTAACTTCTCCAGTGCACCAAGTGACTGTCAACATCGATTACTCCGACGAAAGGACCCCGCATGAGAATCTGTTTAGCTTGCCCTTACCATTTTCTTCCTCGCCCTGACGGACACTCTCCTCTCGCCCGCCGTTCTGCCCTCACCTACTCCCCCTCCTTTAATTTCTCCTCCTCCTCCTCCTTCTCCTCCAAATTCAAGCCTGAGGAGCCCAAAAATGACGACAATTACCAACATGAAATGCGGGAAAGCATGGACGATTCTTGCGGTGTCCGGTGTCCGGTGTCCGGTGTCCGGTGTCCGGAGTTCGGTGTCCGGTGTCCGCTGCGCGGTGTGGGTGTCGGTGTCCGGTGTCCGGTGTCCGGTGTCCGGTGTCCGGTGTCCGGTGTCCGCTGCGCGGTGGGTGTCGGTGTCCGGTGTCCGGTGTCCGGTGTCCGGTGTCCTGGGTCCGCTGCGCGGTGGGAGTCTGGTGTCCTGGGTCCGCTGCGCGGTGGGTGTCTGGTGTCCGATGTCCGGTGTCCGGTGTCCGCGGTGTCCGCTGCGCGATGGGTGTCTGGTGTCCGGTGTCCGGTGTCCCGTGCCCGTGTCGGGTGTCCGCGGAGTCCGGTGTCCGGTGTTCGGTGTCCACCGCTGCGCGGTGGGTATTTGGTGTCCGGTGTCCGGTACCGGACACCGGACACCAGACCGGCCACTAAGACGGCAGACAGCGCAAGAGGCCGCCAATACAGCCGAAGAGGGCACATAGGGTTTGTAGATCTTATAGGGCTCATAGGTCTCATAGGCCTCGTGGGGCTCAAGGGCTCAGGCCTTATAGCGCTCACAGGGATCACAGGGCTAGTAGATCTCAGAGGGATCATAGAACTCGTAGTGCTCATGCGACTCGTAGGGCTCATTGGGCTCAGAGGACTCATGGGGCTCGCAAGGCTCATGGAACTCATAGGGTTCACAAGGCTCACCGGTCTCATAGGGCTCGTAGGGCTCGTAAGGCCCTCAGGGCTTCATAGCGCTCGTAGGGCCCATGGGGCTCGCAGTGCTCATTGAAATAATTGTTTAATTATTTTCACGTTCGCTTGCGTGCTCATTGAAATAATAATTTTGATTAGCATTTAATTTTTCATCCACCTACCTCTCCACCGTCATCGTTCCTCGCCTCCTCCACAGTGCCAATGGTTAAATGAGCAAGTGCACCACGCAAATAATTAAATAAATGATCAAATGATTATTTAATTGCTTGCATGTTCGCTAGCGTGCTCATTGAAATAACAATGTTGCTTAGCATTGAACCTGCATCGTTCCGCGCCTCCTCCACACAATGCCAATGGTTAAATGAGCAAGGAACTGTGCAAATAATAAAATTAATGATTCAATCATTATTTAATTATTCACACGTTCGCTTGCGTGCTCATTGAAATAATCATTTCGATTATCATGCAATCCGTATCGTTCCGCGCCTCCTCCACACAACGCCAATGGTTAAATGAGCAAGGACACCACGGAAATAATCAAATAAACAATTACAGAATTATTTAATTATCTAAATGTTCGCTTGCGTGCTCATTGGAATAACCATTTTGATTAGCATTCAATTCGTCATCGTTCCGCGCCTCCTCCACGCACTGCCCATAGTTAAATGGGCAAAGGAACCACGCAAATAATTAAATTAATAGTTAAATAAGTATTTAATGATTTACTTATTTACGTGTTCGCTTACGTGCTCATTGACATTCAATCAGTCATTGTTCCGCACCCCCTCCACACAGTGCCAATGATTAAATGAGCAAGGGAACCACGCAAATAATTAAATACATAATCAGATCATCACTTAATTATTCACATGTTCGTTTGCGTGCTCACCAAAATAACCAATTGGATTAGCATTCAATCCGCCTTCGTTCCGTGCTAAATAACTATTTAATTATTTGCATGTTCGCTTGCGTTACTCATTTTTAACGTAAGATGACATGAATGCGCTCAGCCATTCTCTGTAAAACCCCGAGCACCAGCCTGAAAATACAATGCAAGACCATAGTTTCCTGCTTACAAAACTAGAGAATGAAAGTGCCAAACGATTGGAATTTGGAGCCCGGCCCGAAAATTAATAAAAAAAAAAAAAAAAAAAAAAAAAAAAAAAAAAAAAAAAAAAACTGTCAGATTTTCCTGCTTACAGGACAGTAGATAATGATTATGCCAATCGATAGTCTGTCAGAATTCGGACCCCAGCCTGACAATTCAAAAGAAGGCCACAGTTTCCTGCTTACAAAACAATAGGGAATGAATATGACCAACGACTGTCTGTCAGACTTCGGAAACCGGCCTGAAAATCCAGAAACAACCATAGTTTCCCGCTTACAAAACAGTAGAGAATGCACGCGCCAAACGATTGTCTGTCAGATTTCGGGCATCGGCCGATTTTTGGTTAAGGCATAGTTTCCTGCTTACAAAGCAACAGAATGAATACGCCAAGCGATTCTCTCAGATTTCGGACCCTGGCCTGAAAATTCAAAATCCTATAGTTTCCTGCTGACAAAACAATGGAGAATCAATGCGCCCAACGATTCTCTGACAGACCTGGACCTCGCCGGTGTATTTTTTAAGGCCCTAGTTCCCCGCTTCCAAAACAATAGAGACTGAAAACCCTAAGCGAGAAAGAAAGGGAAAAAGGTGAAAGGAGAGAGAGAAAGAGAGAGTGAGAGAGAGAGGAATAGGAAAGAGAAAGAGAAGGATAAAACGAAGTCCAAATGAGAGAACCTAACGACACTAACTAAGTGCTCTACCAATGGCACCCCAACAAACAAAAACAAAACGCTCGAACCGCATGGACCTGTATAAGGGCTGGCGCCCAGAGGAGGGGGGGGATGGAGGAGAGGAGGGGGTGGAAGGGAGGGGGGGGGGGCAGAGGGAGGAGGCGGGGGGGGGGGAGGAGGTGGGGAGGGGGGGGAGAAAGGGACAAACTAGGTGCGCTCGCGTCATATCTGACATCCTACCCCTCCCTCCCATCCCTTACCATGGCGCAGATCCCTTCTCTACTCGCACAGTCGGATGTCGAGCAGGGCAATGATCCCGAAAGGGTACGCGGTACGCGATGCATTGTAGAGCACGGCGTGGCATGGCGTAGATGAGCACCGCGAAGCGTAGTATCAACCTGGCATTGCATTGCATGCCGTGGCATGGCGCGGGAAATGACGCCAACGCTGCAGCGGGAGCACGAGTCGAAACGAGCGGAAACACGGAAATGAGGCCAGCGCTGCAGCGGGAGCACGATTCGGAACGAGCGGAAGCACGCCGGAATCGGCCCAGGAGGCTCCCGGGCGCCAGAAGCAGAAATTCAGCATTTTCAAAACAGAAATGTGTATTGGAATGGCCTTTTTTCGGCGCCGCCTCGGAACTCGATTTTCCGGCGCCGGCCAGAACCGGCTCCGGACCCGGCCCGAGCGCCGGCCCGGGCGCCGGCTCGAATCGGGCGTGCAGCCCGGGCGCCGGCGGAAATGATGCCAACGCTGCAGCGGGAGCACGATTCGGAACGAACGGGGCCCGAAAATGAGGCCGGCGCCTCAGCGAGAGCAGCATTTTGGATTTCAATGCAAGCGAAAACCCAATTCTGGGGAAACCTGTGTGTAAAAAACAATACGCTGGAGGGGGGGGTCGGATACTTTCAAGCAGTCATCAGGGGAAGAGGGAGAGTATTCATATTGAGTAACTGTGGAGGGGAAGGAAAAGAGGAGGGACAAGCTCCGCCGCGGACCACCTCGCGTCTCCCCTGACATCCAGCGTCGCATCCTCCTTCCTCCTTTTCCTCTTCCTCCTCCTCCTCCTCCTCCTCTTCCTCCTCCTCCTCCTCCTCCTCCTCCTCCTCCTCCTCCTCCTCCTCCTCATCATCATCATCATCATCATCATCATCCCCGTCACCGCCCTCCTCCTGCCTCGTCTTTGTTTCTCGCCTCCTGTCCTCCTCCTTGTCCGTGTCCTCGTGTTTTTCCTCTTCCATATCCTTCTCCTCATCCTCTTCCTGCTCCTCATCTGAATCCTCTTCCTCGCCCCATAGCGCTCCTCCTCCTCCTCCTCCTCCTCCTCGTCCTCCTCCTCCTGCTCCTCATCATCCTCCTCCTCCTGCTCGTCATCTTCCTCCCCCGCCTCCGCCGCCGCCTGCTCCTCCATCCCCCTCGCCCCCCCCGTTCCTCCTTCTCCTCGAGCCGACGCGGGCGCAGGCTCGAGGCGAGGAATCGCGATCGCCGTTGCGAAACGGTTCTGCAATAATCTACAGCCCCTAGAAGATCTGGCCGGGCCCTGGGGCCGTGGAAAAACGGCTCGAGACAGAACGTATGCACTGGCTAAAGTATCAGCTATATCCTCCTGCTTCTCCTCCTCCTCCTCCTCATGCTCTTTCCTCCTTCTCGTCATCACCGCCATTGCCATCTTCATCATCGTCACCATCATCATCATCATCACCGCCGTCATCAAGGAGGCGAAACGGAAGGGGCAAGCGAAAGGGGGCAAACACGAAAGCCGTGGCCCACGACAGGCGCGAGGCTCACCCTGCGCGACTGCGCGCCACGTCCGACTACACAACACCACGCGCGAACGCATAGAACGCGTGACCTGCGCCGCCACCGACCGCGCTGACAACGAGATCACGACGCGCTCGCTGGGCCAACCTCATCGAGGAATGCGCAGCATTTCCCCCTGTTGACGCCACTGATAAAAAACAAAAAAAAACATTCGCTGGGTGCGCACCACTCGCGGCCTCGCTCGGCGACGCCGCCGCCAGGCGCGCGCAATGACGCCGCGCGCGCGGGACAAGGCGAAGGGGGCAAACGAAAAGGGCGAAACGAAGGGGGCAATCGAAGGGGGCAAACAGGTGAGCCGTGGCCCACGACAGGCGCGAGGCTCACCATGCGCGAGTGCGCGCCACTACACCGCGCCACGACAGAACACATGGAACGCGTGACCTCTGCCGCCACCGACCACGCTGACAACGCGATCGGGGCGCGCTCGCCGGGCCAACCTCGACGGAAAATGCGCGGCAATTCCCCCTGTTAGCGCCGCTGAAGAAAATGATCCAGGCGAACGACCCAACCAGATGCAGTTGTGCGCGCCGCAACTGTGAGCATCGTCTTCGGTGGCGATCCCTAGGGGGCCACGAAACGCCTGAGAGCTGTGCCGGGGCCTTCGGTGGAGCTCTGTGGGGCCATGAAGCGTGCAATGAGTGTGCCGACGTTGGCGCTGTGGGCGCATTGGGACGCAGCCGCTGGGGCCTTCGGTGGAGCTCCTTGTGGGGCTACGAAACGTGTGAAGGGGGGTGTCGACCTGGGTGCGGCGGGCGCATGCGAACGCAGCCGCTGGGACCTTCGGCGGGGCTCCCTGTGGGGCCAAAAAACGTGTGAGGAATGTGCCGAAATGGGCGCGGTGGGCGCGTGCGAACGCAGCCATTGCGGCCTTCGGTGGTGGGGCCACGGAACGTTTGAGGGGTGCGCCGACACGGGTGCTGTGGGCGCGAACGAACGCAGCCGCAGGGACCTTCGGTGGGGTTCCCTGTGGGCCACGAAACTTGTGAGGGGTGCCGAAATGAGTGCGGTGGGCGCATGTGAACACAAACAATGGGGGCGTTCGGCGGGGCCCCCTGTGGGGCCACGAAACGTGCGAGGGGTGTGCCGACATGGGCGCGGTGGGCGCATGCGAACACAGCCATTGCGGCCTTCGGTGGGGCTCCTTGTGGGGCCACGAAACGTGTGAGGGGTGCGCCGAAATGGGTGCGGTGGGCGCATGCAGCGCAGCCAGTGGGGCCTTCCGTGGAGCTCCCTGTGGGGCCACGAAACGTGTGAGGGGTGCCGAAATGGGCGCGGTGGGCGCATGCGAACGCAGCCATTGGAGCCTTCGGTGGAGCTCCCTGTGGGGCCACGAGACGTCTGAGGGGTGTGCCGAAATAGGTGCGGTGGGCGCACGCGAACGCAGCCACAGAGCCTTCGGTGGGGTTTCCTGTGGGGCCACGAAACGTGTGAGGGGTGTGCCGAAATGGGTGCGGTGAGCGCATGTGAACGCAACCACAGGGGCCTTCGGTGGGGTTCCTTGTGGGGCCACGAAATGTGTGAGGGGTGTGCCGAAATCGGCGCGGTGGGCGCATGCGAACGCAGCCACTGCGGCCTGCGGTGGGCTCCTTGTGAGGCCACGAAACGTTTCAGGGGTGTGCCGACATGGGTGCGGTGGGCGCAAGCGAGCGCAGCCATTGGGGCCTTCGGTGGGGTTCCCTGTGGCGCCACGAAACGTGCGAGGGGCGTGCCGGAATGGGTGCGGTGGGCGCAGTCGAACGCAGCCACTGGGGCCTTCGGTGGGGTTCCCTGTGGGCCACGAAACGCGTGAGTGGTGTGCCGAAATGGGCGCGGCGGGCGCGTGCGAGCGCAGCCACTGCGGCCTTCGGTGGGGTTCCCTCTGGGGCAACGCAGGGTGTGAGGAATGTGCTGAAATGGGTGCGGTGGGCGCATACGAACGTAGCCATCGCGGCCTTCGGTGGAGCTCCCTGTGGGGCCACGAAACGTGTGAGGGGTGTGCCAAAATGGGCGCGGTGGGCGCACGCAAACGCAGCCAGTGGGGCCTTCCGTGGAGCTCCATTTGGGCCACGAAACGCTGTCCTAGGTGGGGGACCTGCATGCGAACACCCCCACTGGGGCATTCGGTGGAGCTCCTTACAGGGTGGGGGACCCGCATGCGAACACCCCCACAGGGGCCTTCGGTGGAGCTCCCCATGGGGCCCCGAAGCGCTTTTCAGGGTGGGGGGCCCACATGCGAACGCCCCCACTGGGGCCTTCGGTGGAGTTCCCTATTGGGCCACGAAGCGTTGTCCTGGGCGGGGGGCCCGCATGCGAACACCCCCACTGGGGCCTTCGGTGGACCTCCCTTTGGGGCCACGAAGCGTTGTCCTGGGTGAAGGACCCGCATGCGAACGCCCCCACTGGGGCCTTCGGTGGAGCTCCTTATGGGGCACGAAGCGCTGTCCTGGGTGGAGGACCAGCATGCGAACACCCCCAGTGGGGCCTTCGGTGGAGCTCCCTGTGGGCCACGAGACGCTGCCCTGGGTGGGGGACCCGCATGCGAACACCCCCACCGGGGCCTTCGGTGGAGCTCCCTATGGGGCCACGAAGCGCTGTCCTGGGTGGGGGACCCGCATGCGAACGCCCCCACTGAGGCCTTCGGTGGAGCTCCCTATGGGGCCACGAAGCGCTGTCCAGGGTAGGGACCTGCATGCGAACGCCCCCACTGGGGCCTTCGGTGGAGCCCCCTTATGGGGCCGCGAAACGTTGTCCTGGGTGGGGGGCCCGCACGCGAACACCCCCAGTGGGGCCTTCGGTGGAGCTCCCTGTGGGGCCACGAAGCGCTGCCCTGGGCGGGGGGCCCGCGTGCGAACGCCCCCAGTGGGGCCTTCAGCGGAACTCCCGATTGGGCCACGAAGCGCTGCCTTGGGTGAAGGAACCGCATGCGAACACCCCCGCCGGGGCCTTCGGCGGAGCTCCCCATGGGGTTACGAAGCGCGCGCGAGGTGTGCCGAGAGCAAAGGCAAGGAGGGGGAGGAGGGAGGAGGGGGAGGAGGAGAGAGGGGAGAGGTGGGGAGGAGGAAGGAGGAGGAGACGCGGGGCGCTGTCTATTCAAAACGAGGACCCAACACCACAAGATGGTTTGGAAAAAACGTTCGCTGGATACGCACCACTCGCGGCTTCGCTCGGGGACGCTGCCGTCAGGCGCGCGCAATGAGGCCGCGCGCGCAGGACAAAGCGAAGGGGGCAAACGAAAAGGGCGAAACGAAGGGGGCAATCGAAGGGGGCAAACGGGTGAGCCGTGGCCCACGACAGGCGCGAGGCTCACCATGCGCGAGTGCGTATCACGTCCTCCGGTTTCGGTGGAGCTCCTATGGGGCCACGAAACTTGTGAGAGGTGCGCCGAAATTGGTGGCGCGGACGCATGTGGACACCGCCGCTGGGGCCTTCGGTGCACCTCGGGCCACGAAACGCTGCCCTGGGCGAGGGAGACGCATGCGAACTGCGCCATTGGGACCTTCGCTGGAGCTCCCTATGGGGCCACGAAACGCTGTCATGGGTGGGGGAAACGCATGCGAACTGCGCCCCTGGCGCCTTCGGTGGAGCTCCCTATGGGGCCACGAAACATTGTCCTGGGTGGAAAAGACGCATGCGAACACCCCGATTGAGGCTTTCGGTGGAGCTCCCTATGGGGCCACGAAGCGCTGTCCTGGGCAGGGGAGACGCATGCGAACACCCCCACTGGGGCCTTCGGTGGAGCTCCCTATGGGGCCACGAAGCGCTGCCCTGGGTGTGGGAACCGCATGCGCCCCCCCTCCACTGGGGCCTTCGGTGGAGCTCCCTGTGGGGCCACGAAGCGCTGCCCTGGGTGGGGGGACCGCATGCGCCCACCCCCAGTGGGGCCTTCGGTGGAGCTCCCTGTGGGGCCACGAAGCGTTGCCCTGGGTGGGGGAACCGCATGCGCCCACCCCCACTGGGACCTTCGGTGGAGCTCCCTGTGGGGCCAAGAAACGCTGCCCTGGGTGGGGGAACCGCATGCGCCCAACCCCCACTGGGACCTTCGGTGGAGCTCCCTATGGAGCCACGAAACGCTGCCCTGGGTATGGGAACCGCATGCGCCCACCCTCACTGGGGCCTTCGGTGGAGCTCCCTATGGGGCCACGAAGCGCTGTCCTGGGTGTGGGAACCGCATGCGCCCCCCTCACTGGGACCTTCGGTGGAGCTCCCTATGGGGCCACGAAGCGCTGTCCTGGGCGTGGGAACCGCATGCGCCCCCCTCACTGTGACCTTCGGTGGAGCTCCCTATGGGGCCACGAAGCGCTGTCCTGGGTGTGGGAACCGCATGCGCCCCCCCTCACTGGGACCTTCGGTGGAGCTCCCCATGGGGCCACGAAGCGCTGCCCTGGGTGTGGGAACCGCATGCGCCCCCCCTCACTGGGACCTTCGGTGGAGCTCCCTATGGGGCTACGAAGCGTGTGAGAGGTGTGCCGAGAGCAGAGGCAAGGAGGGGGGGGAGGGAGGAGGGGGAGGAGGGAAGGAAGGAAGGGAGGAAGGAAGGAGGGACGCGGGGCACCGTCTCTTCAAAACGAGGACCCAACACCACAGGATGGCTGGGAAAAAACTATCAAAAACCAAAAGAGCATCAATGTTGTTTGCTCCCTGAGGCCCCTCGGGTGTGCTCTTGAAGACCTATTGGGCCGTCTTGGGGCCCTCTTGGACCGTCTTGAGGCTATCTTAAGCCATCTCGCAACGGTGTTGGACGGTTTGGGAGTTTCTTGGAGCGCTCTGGGGCCGTATTGGAGTCCTCTTGGACCTCACTCTGGGGCGTCTTAGGGAAATCCTGGGCCGTCTTGGACGCTTCTTGGGCCTTCTTGGGCGCCTCTGGGACCCCAAAAGGCCAGTGCCACTCATTCGACCGGGGCTCTCCCCTCCCCTGGACCCCTCCTCTGAGGGCTTCGCCCCGCCAGAACGCCATCACTCGTACCTCGCTCTTTCCGTTATCTGCGCTCGCGCCTGCCTACCCCCGCCCCGCGCCCCCGCCCCGCACCCCCGACAGCGAAGGGGGCAACGAAGGGGGCGAACAAACGTGCAACCGAAGGGGGCACCTGCTGGCGGACGAAGAGGGGCACCTCCTCTTCCTCCTTTTTTCTCCTCCTCCTCCTCCTCCCCCTCCTCCCCCTCCTTCTCGTCCTCCTCCCCCATCCGTGCTCCACGGCCCCGGGGCCCCGAGTCCGAAGGGGGCCGGGGCAGCCAGGACGGCCGCGCCGCGCGCGCCCCGCGCGCCCGGCGCGCCCGGCCCCGCGCGCTACGCGCGGCGGCCGGGCAGCGGCGGCTGGCAGCCCCGGCCCGGCGGGGGGGGGGCCTGGCTGGCGGCGGCGGCGCAGCCGACGCCGCCGCCGCCTCCTCCGCCCCCGCCGCCGCCTTCCTCCGCTTCCGCCCGCCGCCGCCGAAGCCGCCCCTGCCGCCGCCGCCGCCCCCCTCCGCCCGCGCCCGCCGCCGCCGCCGCCGCCCTTGCGTCCGCCCCCGGCCGCCGCCGGCGCCGCCGCCCAAGCCGCCGCCTGCTCTCCGCCCTGGCCAGCGGCTCCGAGCGGCGTTTTCCGCTTCTGCCGCCTCCGCCTCCGCCTCCTCTTCCTCCCCCGCCGCCCCTGCGCTGCTCCTCGCCCTTCCTCGCCGCTCCGCCGCCCCTAGCGTCCGCGCCCCTCCTTGCCTCGCCTGTCCGCGCTCCTCGCCCCGGGCTCAGCCTCCTCCTCCTCCTCCTCCTCCTCCTCCTCCTCCTCCTCCTCCTCCTCCTCCTCCTCCTCCTCCGATCCTCCGGCCGCTCGCCCGGGCCTGGCCTCGCGCCAGGGCCGGTGCTGGGTGGCCGCCAGCACGGCATCGGCCGCGTGGCGCTGGAGAACGCTCCCCAGGGCCTGGTGCAGGCGGCGGATCGCCGCCGAGCGCTCCGTCGCGTCCGCCGGGGCCAGCCGGCGAAGCAGCGCCGCCGCGTCCTCTCCCAGGCGGCCGTGGTCCTCGATGACGAACGGGACCACCGGCGCTCCTGGATAGCGCGCTCTCTTGCGGCACTCCGCGGCCGCCGCGGCAGCGCCCTTGCGGCGCGGCGCGCCGAGGCCGAGGGCGTCCTGGGTCAGGGCGCTGACCACTGTGAGGTCGACCAGGATCGGCGCCGCCACCCCAGGCGCGTGGACGACCAAGTCCATGCGGGCTTCTGGATTCGCGGGCGCCGCGTGGGGCACCAGTGCTTCTCTGTGAACAGTGCACCCCTGTTCCTCGCACCACTCGGCCAGGGCTGCGCACCCAGCGTCGTGCCGGCGCACTCGCCAGCCACCAAAGGCGCACCCGCGAGCGTGAACCCCTTTCGTATCCAAGACCGCCCCGCACACTCTGCCGTCTGGGTGGCGGTGCTGGCAGAAGCCTGCGCAGGGGCAGGTCCAGGTGCAGCCTCGTCCGGATGGCGATTCCGAGCTGCGCGTCTGTCAGGCGGTGGCGCGGCCGCGTGGGCGGCTGCAGCCAGCCGCTGGCGCCGGCCCCCCCGGCGCTGAGCAGGGCCGCCGCTGTGGATGGGTCGGCTGCCGCTTCGTGCGCGACGCGGCGGGCAGCCGCAGCGAGTGGGGCCGAAGCCAGCGTGTGCTGCGTAGCTGCCAGCCCTTCGTCGCCGACGTGGGCGGTCTGGTCGTCGAGGGCCGCCTGGAGGACCCGTGTCGCGGCGGGGAAGCAGGCGCTCGCCCAAGGGCTGGCCCCGGCGAGTGCGCTGGCCCCTGCGAGCTCCAGCCTGCGGAGGCAGTGCGCCAGGCAGAGGTGCCAGGAGGCTGCCTGCGCCGACGGCGCGGTGAGCGCCACGCTCTGGAACCCCAGTCCGCCTGCCGCCGCAGCCACGAACGCCTTCCTCTGGGTGGCGTCGGCGAGCGGCTGCCCGAGGATCTGCTGCACCTCGGACACCAGCGCGGCGTCCATGGCCGCCCCCTCCGCCTCTGGGATGCCACAGGTTCGCGCCAGGAACACGTAGTCCAAACCTGTCCGCGTCCGGAGCAGGGCCAGCGCGGTTTGGCTGCTCAGGCCTGCCGCGCGCAGCATCCGCAGCCGCCCGTAAAGCGCCCCGCGGTCGCCGACGAGGCTCGCGACCTCTGGGTTTCCCTCCGCCAGCAGGCTGCTCGCCGCGTGGGCCTGCGCCGGCGCTGCGGGGACAGGCGGGAGCGCTCCGTGGCGGAGCACCAGGGCGCACGGCTCGACTTCCTGTGCCGGGAGCGCGGCCGCCGCCACCAGCCGCCCTGGGCTAACCTTGGTTTTAGTCGGGTTGCCGCGGAGGCCCGCGGCCGCACACGCGGCAGCGAAGGCGCTCTCGGCCTGCCCCGCCGCCTCCGGGGCGCAGACCACCTCGAGGTCGTCGTCCTCCTCCTCCTCCTCCTCCTCCTCCTCCTCCTCCTCCTCTTCCTCCTCCTCCTCCTCCTCCCCCTTTCCCTCCACATCCCCCTTCGCTTCCTCCTCCCCCCCTCGACAGCCAACCATCCTGCCAACCAGCCAACCAACCAACCAACCAACCAACCAACCAATCGGCCCAACCAGCCAACGCACCGGCCAACTAGCCAACCAACCAACCAACCAACCTGTTTTTAATGAGACCGGCCAATCAACCAGCCAACCGACCAAGAAACCAACCAGCCAGCCGGCCAGCCAGCCAACCAACCAGCCAACGGGCCAACCAACCAACCAACCCACCAAGCGGTCAACCAACCAGCCAACGGGCCAAACAACCAACCCACCAACCAACCAACCAAGCGACCAACCAACAGTGTCCGGTGTCCGGTGTCCAGGTGTCCGGTGTCCGGCATACGGCGTCTGGCGTCTGGCGTCCGGCGTCCGGCGTCGACGCCGGACGCCTGGCACCGGACACCGGACACCGGATCCGGTGTCCGGTGTCCGGTGTCCGGTGTCCGGTGTCAGGTGTCTGCATGGTGTCCAATGTCTGGTGTCCGGTGTCCGGTGTCCGGTGTCGGGTGTCAGGTGTTCGCGGTGTCCGGTGTCCGGTGTCCGGTGTCTGGTGTCCGGCGTCCGGTGTGCCGTGTCCGGCACGCGAGAATCGCTCTATAGTGAATGCGGGACCCATAGGGAAGGGGCTCCCGCCTGAGACTTCCTCACAATCCACTCACAGACGAGGCTCCCGCTTGATACTTCCTCCAAATTCAAGCCTGAGGAGCCCAAAAAAGACGACAATTACAGGTTGCCGATGACCCGCTCGGATTACCAACATGAAGTGCGGGACCCATAGGGAGGGGGCTCCCGCCTGAGACTTCCTCGGGGTAACATAAGCGAGTGACGGTGATGAGTGAGTGAGTGAGTGAGTGAGTGGGTGGGTGAGTAAGTGAATAAGTAAGTAAGTAATAACAATAAGTCATAATGAATGCGATGATAATAAGGATGATGGTGATGGTGATGGTGATGGTGATGATGATGATGATGATGACGATGATGATCATGATGATGATGATGATGATGATGATGATGATCCACGCATCCAAGAAGGTCTGGAGCTCCCCGCTCGATACAGCCTCCCGAGGCCATGGCATTTCCCTCTGGCGCTGCGGACGCAAGGCCTGGCCCGTGCCCAAGGCACACTCGCAGACTCGCCTGAAAGCCTTGAGGCCGCCGACCGCCCCAGCCAAAGGCAGGCGATCAGCAAAGCATCTGAGCCCTCACGGCGACTCAGCTCGCAGACAGCTCGGCGCGCCACACCAGAGCAACAGTCCCCTGGGCACCAGGCCACCGACGGGGACGACTTGCTCTGAGGTGACCTTCGGAGGCGATCCTGACGGTCGGCCATAGCCTACCACCACGGTTCGGCCTCCGCCTGGCGCGCACAGAGCACAGAGCGGGCTGGAGCGCAGCAAGCTGCGCGGGCTGTCGCGCCCAAGGCGCGCCAGCAGCTACATTAAACGGAGGCGCCGAAGGCGCCAAGCGACAGACGATGCCCAAGAGGGCGGGAGGGAGTGAACCCTGGCGTGTGCCGAGCCCCACGGGGTACAGCCTACGCCACGGGGTCCCTCCCCCCCCAGAGGCAGCGGCTCGGCGCAGGCATTCGTGATCCTTGGACCCGCCTGCGCCCGAGCTGATCAGCATGCCGGCTCGATCGGAGGCAACCATGGCGGTGTGCGAACCTACCACCACGGTCCAGCCTCCGACTGGCTGCACAAGCAGAGCTGCCTTGCAGATGCAGCCCGAACAGCCGTGTGCAAACCACACGTCTGTTCGCGTGATGGCAGACAGAACGAGGCGGCAAGCGTGGCAAGGAAGAGCCTAGCCACCATCGACGCGCCTGCGCATGCGCCGCAGCGGTTCAGGGTCGCCGATGCCGCCCGCCCCAGCGGGCTGCAGGCCGCGCTTCAGCCTGCTGAGCACCGCCTTCTGCCTATCGTTCTTGGGGGCCTTCGGGCACTCCGCTGCCAAGCCCGCCAGCCTGCGGCTCTGCGTCCAGTAGCCGCACTTCACGCAGAAGAGGTGGCTACCAGCCCGCCACAGGTCGTGGGAGCCGTGGGCGTCCAATCCCCACCAAGGCGGGAGCTGCGGCGGCGGTAGCGGCGGGGTCCCGCCACCGGCCCCAGAAGGACCCCCCGACGTCGGTGGGCTACCCCGCTGGCCGCCGCCAGGCGCGCCGCTGCCGACTCGCCCTGCACTCGCCTCGTCTCCTTCCACCTGTGCTGGTGCCTCGCTGGCCTGACTGTGGGACAGCAGCGCCGCGCCCGCCGTGATGAGCGCCGCGGCTGCAGCGACCGATCCGCCACTGCTCTCGGCCCCTGAGGCCCAGGAGCCCGCGAGCGCGTCGCCCCTGCCCGCGCACCGCTGGCAGGCCCAGACCGTGTCGCCGTCGACGTCCAGCCACGTCCCGTGCCGCCCGCACGTGCGCTGCGGGCAGTCGGGGAAACTGCAGTGAGCTCGCCATCGCATCTTGCAGCCGCGCCAATCGCACCGAACTGCTCCCAAGCCTGGGCCCTCGTGCCCGTCCGCTGCCGTGAGCTCGGCGTCGCCTTCCTGCATCGCCGAACCCAGCCAGCAGAAGACCTTCTTGACGAGGCGATCCTGCCTGCGGCTCCTATCTCGCACGTCGTCGTCGCTGGGATGCATCTGCGCGCCCTGCACGGCGCGGGCATCGGCGCTGTGATTGCCCCGACGCTGCCAGGCCGTGACGCGCTCCGCCTGCACGTCCGCCAGCGAGGCGTGAGCTTTCACCTTGTGGATGGTGACGCTGCCGACCCCCACGTCGTCGAGGGCCGCCCAGAACCGCGCCCAAAGCTCGCGGCAAGGCCGCTGCCACTGCAGGCACCACGCCCTGCCCGCCGCGAAGCCGTCCACGAGCAGCTTGCAGTCAGTGAAGATCCGCACAGGTGGTAGGCAGCTCTGGATGCCCTCGATGGCCGCCACCAGCTCCGCTGCCCCTGATTCTTGGGGGTACGGCCAGGGGAGCGGGCCGAAGAGGCTGACTGCCTCGCTGTCGGGTCCCATGACGACGACCGCCCAGCCGCCTCGCGCCGAGACGAGGCTGGGGTCCAGAACGCTCCCGTCCGTGAAGAGGTCGCCCGAGAGCGGCTGCCCCACCAAGTCGGCATGACCCTCCTTCCGCGCCTCCCTGGCGTCGGTGGGCGGTGGCAGGGTCCTTCGGTGCTCGGGTGCAAGAGCGCGGGACCAGAGCGGGTCCTCGTCTCCCTCGATGCTGGCCATACCGACGATGGTGCGAAAGGGGATGTCGCCAGGGGGGCACCGCTCGCCCGCCTCCTCGTTGGAGATCCACTCGCCGCGGCTGACCTCGGTGGCTGGGCACTGCCACGCCAGGTGCCGCACTGTGCCGTGCGCAGGGCATCCCCTGGGGCACCAAGGAGAGGAGGCCAATGGGCGTTCCTCAAAGAACCGCCGCGCCACGGGCCAGAGACATCCGACCAGCGCGTTCTTGGCCGAGCTCATCTGCTTGGCCTTCTGCTTGCTCATGCGCTTGCGTGCCAGTGTGCGCCTGATACTGGACAGGGCGCCTCCATCGCGCAGGTGCTCCAGTCCTGGGTGCTTGCTCGCTGCCCGCCACAGCGCCCTCTCGTGGCCATCGGCGATGTGCTTGGCGAGCGTGGAGGCCCCCAGGGTCCGTAGGTCCAGCGGCTGCTGCTTGTCGTTGGTGAGCAGCCCTGGCAGTGTGGCGGTCCAGCCCAGGCGGTGGCAGGCTAACACGCACGCAGCAGCTGGCCCGCGTCCAGCCAACGCCTCAGGCCCGCCTCTGGCCAGCAGCGTCCTAGCCCCTGCGAAAGCGCTGCCCAGGGCCCTCAGGTCCCTGCTGTCCGAGTTGAACTGCACCGCCTTGGCCCATGCGACAATGGGCAGCGCCACGTGGTCGTACAGCGGGTCGCAGTGCAGACGCTTGCTGAGGAGGAAACTGAGGCTGAGGCTCTTGCCTGGGCCGTGCCCATGGTGGACGGCGTTGACCTGGCTCCTCCACTTGTTGAGCTGCGACGTCGGCCAACCCACCACACTCAGCCCATAGCGAGTAGCAGGCCGCAGACCAGTGTTCGCCACTCGAGCTGCTGCTGGGGTCTCCTGCGAGCGGATGGCGTGCAACCTCTGCAACTGGGATGCCGCCTTCGTATGCCGCTTCTCGAGGACCACGAACGCTTGGCCGTCGAGGCAGTAGTCGACCCCCAGGTTCTTGACCGAGTCGGCGATGGGAAAGGCGATGCCTCCCATTAGTAGCCTGGCGACCAGTGATGCCAGCTCTGGCGAGCTGGCCAGCAGCTCGCTCTTTGCTGCTGAGACCTTGCAGCCTAGGGCCTCCAACTGTGAGATGACCGCCTTCGTCGCCTGGGCCACGTAGGCTGCGACCTGTGCCATCGGTCCGTGGCAGCCGACGCAGCAGTCGTCGAACATGATGGCGAGGGTGACTCTGGGCTCGAGCGCCCGCCACAGCCGCGCATGCTCGTCCGCGAGCACCAGCAGGCCGCACTTGAGGAGCCGACCCGCATGCGAGCACCCCGCGATGAGTCCCGCATCCAGCAGGTAGGGCTCGGATACGCTACCGTCAAGCATGAAGCGGCGCTCCCCCGCGTACATGGTGAGGGCCATGCCCAGCAGGCCCCGAGGGTAGCCAGCCAGGGCACCACGGCCCTGGATGATGGCCAGGTCCACGAGCTCGGCTCGGCTCGGCCAGGTCCACGAGCTCGGCCTGCCTGACGGGCTCGGCTCCATAGGCGCGGGAGCCAGCCCAGCAGCCCAATGGGCCGAAACCCGCCCTGGGGCTTCGGGAGCATGACCACGAGCGAGTCCGTGATGACGTCGGGCCAGCCGCCGATCTCCTCACACTTCATCCCGAAGTCAACGACTGCCTCCAGAAGCTCGTCGCTGAGGTCCGCAGCCTTCCGCGGGTTGAGGCGGTCGCTGCCGACGCCAGTGCCGTGCCTGAAGGTCCTGGCGGCCGCGCGCAGCTCATCGGCTGAGGGCCTGGGGAGGGCCTCGCCGCCAGAGCGCGGAAGCTGCGGCCGAAACCTATCGCGGTCTCGCCTGACCCGCCAGACCTCTGTTGACCATTGCTTCGCCACAAGCTTCACTCGGTCTGGGGCATGGGCTGGGGCCCCGTTGTACTCGTCGTCGAAGGCCCATGCCCTGGGCCCGCGCCGATGGGCGTGGAGCCCGCCTGCGCCTTCAGCCATGGAGTGACGGATCCACTCCTTGAAGCCCTGGCCACGAATGACGGCGAAGGCTGCTCCATCGGCCTCCGCCTCGGCCCTGGCCTCAGCGGCCCAGTCGGCCAAGGGGAGCAGGCTGGGGCACTCGGCGGCCAGGGCCACGCGTGCTGCCCACTGGGCTCCGAGGAGAAGGCCCGCCGTGGACGGGGGCTTAGGCGCCCTGCTGCTCGCTTGCGCTGCTCCGTCGCCGTTGCTGCTGACGTCGCCGTCGGAGCTGCAGTCGCTGCCCCCGCGCCTGCCGCCGTGGTACCGCATGAACTGCTTGACGCCCTGCAGGTAGCAGTAGTGCTCGTCGTCAGCGATGGCCCAGGCGTCGGGGTCGCTGTCCTCCAACTCGCGGACCTTGCGCGCGTACTTGTTGCGCACGCCCTCGGAGGCCTGCCAACTGTCCTCGCACATGTCGACTGCCCGAGCCCAGCGGGCTGCCGCTCGCTCGCCAAACGGCCGAGCCGAGCTGGCGCGAGGGGGCGGGGGTGGGATCGCGCTGATACTCTCCGCTGATGCGGCCCCCCTTCCCGCCCCCGACGCCGACGCATCGCTGACGCCCTCTCCAGTGGCCCTCGCACTGCTGGCTTCCGCTGCCGCTGCGAGGCTCGCAAAGGAGTTAACTTGGGGCTGGGGTGGGATCGCGCTGTCCCCGTCCGCAGATGCGGCTCCCATCCCTGCCCCGTCAGACTGGCCCTCTGTGACGCCGACCTGCTCACCCTCGTCGCCATTGCCACCCTCGTACTGGCTGAGGCGCTCGTAGGCGTAGTGCGTGCAGAGGTCCATCCACTCTGCCTTGTCCTGCTGCGCGTCGGGGGCGTGCAGGCGCGGCAGCCAGCCGTTGGCCAGTCGCGCCAGTGTGCGCCTGACGCCTGCCTCACCCACCTCGATGGCACCCCACCCCCCCCGCGTCCGCTGGGCAGGTGGCTAGCCTGCAAAGCACTGGAGGTAGGGGAGCGACGTCGCCTATGCCATTCTCTGTCTCGGTATAGCCGTGGACGATGGGCGCGCCTGGGAGGGGCCTGCTGTAGTCACCCCGCTCTTCCAGCCAGCGCCTGGACTCGTGGTAGCTGTCCGCCGTCCTGCGCAGCTCCTCCTCCCAGCAGTCGTGGTCGAGAAGGCCGAGCTGCTGAAGAATGCGCACCAGCTCCTGCCTGCCTGCGCCGCCGCGACGCCAGGCAGACTCGCATACCTCCCTGGCCGTCTGCAGGCGACGCCCAAAGTTCTGGGCCAGGCCCGTCGCAATGTGCGTCGGCAGCCCTAGCATCCGAAAGATGTAGGGCACGCAATTTTCCAACCACTCGTTCTCGTCCGCGCAGTGGTCGGGGTTGCTGGGGGTGGAGACCCACCCGCGGGCACGGCGCCCGAGCACCCGCTTGTAGCGCTTGATTGCCCTGGCCTCCATCCGCTCCGCCGCCCGCTCGTCGTTGTCCAGTTGGCACTGGACGAGCCCTGCCGAAGAAACGGCATCCGAGCCTCCGCCGACGAGCTGATGGATCTGCGTGAAATAGTCGCTCAGATGCATGAGCTTCTTGCCCTTGTAGCTGGCCTTGGGCCCCTTGATGGGGCGCGCCCTGGCCTGCGTGCCGAAGCTGAAGCTCGGCGGGCCCCCGCGGCCACGGTGCAAACTGGCGTCGTCGGGCGGGATCTGGTAGATCCAGACGAGCTCGTTCTCCACTCCCTCGCATAGGGCGCGGTAGACCTCCGTCATGGCCTGCATGTCCCCCCCCACTCCGATAGCGTCCCGCAACTCGTCGTGGTTCCACTCCTTGGCTGGCATAGGCCCATATGGCCTGTCCTTGGGAAAGGCTGCGGGGCCCTTGACGCGGAAGACTGGCCAAGGTCGCCCTGACAAGCCAAGTAGAGCTTGACCCCGATGTGGGGCCTGCACGGGTTGGCGTAGCCCTGCTCCGTCATATTGAGGCGCTCGCACCCGCTGACGAGGTCCAGCATATCTACACTGACGATGAACCAATCGAGCTCAGATGGCTCCTTGACGGGGGAATGCTGGCAGGTGCCCTTGCCCGAGTCGACGACGTGGCCGCCCAGCTTGCGCAGCCAGTGCCCCGCGCGGAGGTGGAACCTGTCAGGCTCGACGTTCCAGTCCCCCGCCAGGACCCAGGGCTTGCCAGTGCGCTTCAGCGTGGCTCCAACCTGCTGCAAGACGCCCTGGCTGTGCTCGCCCACGTCGTCGTTGTCCAGGTAGACCGAGCCCAGCAGGAAGCCTCCAGGCACGACGCCGTTGATGTGCACGATGGTCGCGCGGCCCTCGGCCGCGTGGCAGCTGTCCTTGCTGCCGCCCGCGCCTGGCCCGCACATGCCACGCGAGGTGCGCGCGGCCACGCCAGTGCCGCTGCTGACGGCGCGCTGGAGGCTTGCGCCGACCGAGCTCACCCCTGGGGCCAGCACGGCGCTCCAGCCAACCTGACGACACCACTGCTCCTGCTCCACGGCGCGGTAGCCGTTGAGGTGGTGCTCCTGGATGCACAGTACGTCGCCGAGGTGCGCCTCCGCCACCGCCTGCTGTTGTGGGTCCTGCTGCTCGCCGAGGATGGTGGTGAAAGGGCCCCATCCGCTGCCGTTGAGGCTCACGATGGTGAAGTGAGGGCGGCTACCCCCGCTTCCCCCTTCTGCGGATTCCCGCGGAGCGGAGTCCTTGGAGGAGCTTCTGGGCACGAAGCTTGCGCATGGCGGCGGCTGCGGCGGCCTTGCCTGCAGCGTCGCCTGCCTCCTCGCCGTTGCCCACCTCGCCCGACGCGGCCTCTGCTGCCCCCTCCTCGGTGGCCTCTTCCTCCAGGGAGTCCAAGATGACGTCGACGTCCTTCTCGTCGATCTCCTGCTCGTCGCCGCTCCCGTCACGCTCCGCCGCGGCCCCTGCTGCGGCAACGCGCTGTGCCAGACGCCGCAACTCTGCGACTTGGCCGTCCCATTGCTCAGCGAAGCCAGGGGCGAGCATGCCTGAGCACTGATTAAGAGCGGCGAGGAAAGCGGTGGCTCGCTCACCCTCGCTGAGCTGGGCGCCTGGGGACGCTGGGGCAGCCGTCCCTCGCGGCCCTTCCTCCCGCTGCTGTGCTTCACGCTCGCGGAGCTGTTGCGCCAGGAGGTTGTCGATGAGCGCCTGGAGCTCCTTCTCGCCGGCCTGACTCTGCGCATGTTTGCCCTCCAGCTCGAGCTCGTGGGCCTGTAGTTCAGCGAGCTGCTTGTCCGCCGCCGAGATCCTGCTCGCCAAGGCCGCCGTGGTGGCCTCCTGGTTCTTCTGCTTGCGCTCCAACTCGCTGAGCTGGACTGATGTGGGCTTGGTTGCTGCCAGCTCGTTTTCCAACTGCTGCGCCTCCTGCCGTTTGGATTCGAGAATGGCCTCCGCGCCGTCCGCGCCCTCGATCTTCTTGATCTCACTTCGTAGCTTGCCCAATCGGCGGACGCGTTCTGACTTGTCGTCAGGCTGCAACCCGACGCCTGCCGCCCCAGCGCCACCGCCATCGACTCCTGGTCCTGCTTGGCTGCTGGTCTCCAACTTTTTGACCTTCCTCCGCAACTGGTTGAGCTCGTGGCGTTCTCTGGCGTCCAGTTGTGACATGCCACTCCACCAAGAACTCGTACCAGAACCGCTTTCCCACCAGTCGTAGCCGCAACTCCTGCAGACGTGCCGAGAGCCCCAATTCTTCTTGGCTCCGCACTGAGGGCAATCCCAGACCCTGGGCGCTGCACCGCTGCCGCCCGCGCCTGGAGCTTGGCCGCCCCGCTGTCCACGGCCGCTACTGGCTCTGCCGCCGCCACCGCGCGCGGCACCTCGAGCACCACCTCCTCGTCCTGCCATTGGTCGAGCCCGCCGCGGCTGGGCTCCCAATCGGGCGACTGGGGCCGGGTGTCGGTGATATGGAAAGAACTGTGGCCCCAAGGGCCACACTGAAAGCTTGGAAGATTGGGAATCTGACCCAAGAATGGACGCGACGGCTAGAGCCAGCCTCATGAGACCAGACATCTGCCCTGATCGCGCCACCTTGAGCCAAAATGGCTACGGATGGTGATGATGATGATGATGATGATGATGATGATGAGAGGGAAGGGGGTGAGGAGGAGATCCTGCGCGGAGGGTCCAGAGAAAACAGGAACCCCGATGATCGGTGCCACGTTGACCGACACGGGCGTGATTAACAATTGGATTCTCCCCGAGCGCGCAGAGATCCGACCGATTTGGCAAGCCATTGCGCCTCATCAGCATCCGCGACTGGCATCATGTCCAGATATACCGAGAGTCTGGCGGCCTCGAACTTGGCTTTAACTGTGCCACCTGCGAAAAACTCAATACCCGTTTGCGCAAGATAACCCTTGTTGATCAGGTATCAATGTATCGCGGCGCATGGGTCTTCGTGAAATGATTGACGACGAGCAACACATTGCACGTCATCAGGCGTTGCAGAAAGTTGGCAGGGCCCCAGCAGACGTGGTCATGAGAGTAGCACTTTCAAGATGCAGAGTGCGAGCCATGAGGGATGCCCAAAGGCACTTCTGCATATCGGTTACCTCATCTGGGAGGAGCGCGACGGCTGGACGGCAACGTTGAAAACTTCCGTTCGGTGGCGTATTTCTTCTCCCCAAGAAGGAAATACCAGATACAGGCCAACAGGAGGAATTGATGCGCCTCTCCGATCCAACTCACAGCTTTTTTTGTTACAGGGTGGTGCCAGCGGCCCAGCGCGCCAAAAACAAGCTTCATGAACAGGTTGAGCAGCAAGAATTTACGAGATATCTCACTAGTCTCACACAAGATACTGCAATCGCGATCGATTGCAGTGCTAGCTTCCTTCATCAATCCTTGGATCCATGAGGAATTCGAGGTTTTCTGTTATGAGCGCGGCTTCCCTACCAAGGATATCCTCACGCACAAGATGCACATGTCGCGTCAACATAAAACAAAAAAACACATGATCATCCTGCCATTTGTGCCGAGATACTTTTGCGCCGCGTGCCTCGCGGCGTTTCACTCCCTGGGTCGGCTCACTAAGCGACCGTTGCGCGCTATAAGATGTGCATCAGTGCGGATGCACTCTGGCATTGCGCGCAATCCCACATGCGAAGACACGGAGAGAGCAGAGACGGCTGAAGAGCACAAAACCAACAGAGAGAAAGGTTTGAACGACCAAACTTGAGACCACGCCAACATTCAAGGGGACGCATGACCCTGCATTCAGCTGACCCAGCGATGTCGATCTGGCGATTCCTCATCCCGAACAGTGCCTGATTGAGTTGAGCCCCGCCGACCCACCCAACAAGGGTGAATGTTCACGTAAAGAAGTCCCCGTTGCGTCGACGGCGACTCCCGTGGTGAGAGCTCGCTTTGGGATTTTCTCGTCACGTCTTCAATGGACTCAGGCGGAGCGGACATCTCCAAATCACCTCGACAAGAAGCTTGAAGTCTTGGGGTTTCGGTGTTGTACTGTCAGTGAACGGGGCATTTGATCAGCGATTCAGGAGAGCCAAAATTGCTTCGGGGGGAGGCGTGTGGAGCCATGGCCGGCCCCCCATCCGAGACTTGGAGCGCGGTGCGGCGGGTGAAAGTGGCCCGGAACAGGTTCGAACCTCGTCCCTTGAGATGTGCCGGCAACAAGTGGGGGTTTGGAGCTTTTACGAACCGAGAATCCTGTTTAATTCAGTTTGGAAATCGGCCGTTGCGCACCAGGATTCTCTTCTTCTATAGGTGCTACCATTTTGATGTCCCCATGATTCTGGAGCATCCCTCTGAATGCACTTTTTGATTCAACACCCCTTGCCCCGGAATCTCCCAGAGTTGAGTTGGTCAGACTTGGCTCCTCTCACCTCAACCGTTCACGTGCACCAGTGCATGCTTGAAGCTTCCTTCTTGAAACCGAGCTCACTCGTGGGCGTCAGGCGTGAGCCCCTCGTGATGTTGTTCGTGACCTGCCTGGCACGGGTAGATGCGATGGCAGCCGCAGTCATCAACAGCTTCCTAGCGAGAGGACCGAGGGCGGATGGAGGACAGCAGAGGCTAAGGTCTACCCTAATCTCGTCTGCTCTTGGCTTGCAGAGGCTTTGTCCCGTAAAGCTCTTGCCATATCCACCTGGTTGCAGGCCCAAGTGTGCTGCTCCCTGCACCAGCTGCAGTTTCAAGTCTCCAATGTTACAGTCCTGCTTCCTGCTTCATTTTGTAACTCGTTGAAGTCCGCGCGGGGAGGGAGAGCCCCAAAGGATCCAATGTACCACACTCGGATCGCGTGCTCTGAATTTTCACGGGAGCGTGGGACATGAACAAATGATCGAGATTCGCGCTCCCGAGGCCAGACTCCCTCGTAGATTAAGCAGTGTTCGCGCCCCCGGGCCACAAAGCCTTGTAACTTACATAATGTTTGCGTCCCCGAGGCAACACACCCTCGCAAATGACTTAAGATTCGCGTCGTCGCCGAAGCCATAAATCTTTGCAACGCACGCCGTATTCGCATTGTCGAGGCCAAGAGTGCTCCCAAGCGCACGAAGGTGGTTCCAAAACGGCCCAAGAGGGCCCAACGAGGCCCCAAGAGCGCTCCAAGAGGCCTTCCGAGAGAGCTTCAAGAGTCCCTAATCGTAGATTTTACAAAGGTGTTTGATGGATGTTGGCCTTCTCGCATTTTCGGCTTGCCGATGCTCCAAGACGGCTCAAAAAGATCCCCAAACCGCCCCAACACAGCCCAAGACGCCTCCAGGAGGGCCCCAGGACGGCCCAAGAGGGCCCCAAAATGGCTCAAGAAACGCTCAAGACGGCCCAGGAAGGCTCCAATACGGCCCAAAGAGGGGCCCAAGAAGGTGACCACGAACCGAACATTCGATATTTGTTCCCCGAGAAGCCCCCAGGAGGCCCCAAGAGGCCGCCAAGAGGCTCCAAGAGGACCCAAGAGGCGCCCAAGAGGCGCCCAAGAGGCCCCCATGAAGCCCAAAATATACCCCAAGAGGGCCCCAAGAGGCTCCCCACGACACCCCAACACATAGGCAAGAGCCTCAGGCCCACAACCCAGGCACGGTGGCGGGATGGGCCGCAGGCCACTAGGATCCGCCGCCCCCTGCTTGCAGGGGTGCACGGCGTGCTGGACGTTTCAGGTTTTAGTTTTGGTTCTTTTTCCAAAAGAACTCCCCAGTGGGCTCCGGCCCGTCCCGCCACCGTGCCCAAAAACGGCCGTTTCGCTCGGGACATCCTCAAAAAATCGCGAAGATGGCCCAAGATGGCCTCCAAGTGCGCCCGAGATGGTCCAAGACGGCCTCCAAGGCGGCCCAAGAGAGTCCAAGACGGCCCAATCCCAGACGGCCCAAGAGGCCTCCAAGAGGTCCTCCAGGAGAGTCCGAAGAGGCCAAAATCATTGATTTTCCCTTGGTTTTTGAAGGATTTTGGCATTTGCGCCTTTTCGGCTCTCCGACGGCTCAAGACGGCCCAAGAAGCCCCCAAGATCGCCCAAGAGGCCCCCAAGAGAGCCCCCTGATGGCCCAAGTGGCCTCCAAGATGGCCCCTAGAGGGCCCCAAGACGGCCCAAGAGGCCTCCAACACGCCCAAGATGGCCTCCAAGACGCCCAAGATGGCCTCCAAGACGGCCCTGGAGCGCCCCAAGAGGGTCCCCCGTTGGCCCAGAAAGGCCCCCAAAACGGCTCCCGACGGCGTCAGACGTGCCAGGAACCCACCAAGATGGCCGAAGTTGGCTCGAAGCTGGCCCAAAAGGGCCCAAGAGGCCCCCAAGAGGGCCTCCAGGAAGGCCAAAAGATGCCAAAATCACTGATTTTCCCAAGGTTTTTGATGGATTTGGGCATTTCCCTTTTTCGGCCTTCCGACGGCCCGAGACGGCCCAAGAGCCCCCAAAGATCGCCGAAAGATCGCCCAAGAGGCCTCCAAGACGGCGACGATGACCATCAAGACGCCCACGTGTTCCCCGAAGGCTTTCCAAACCGATTCGGGGAACACATGGTCCGATGGCTTGGCAGGTCTGGCCTCAACGTTCGGCCACATAGGCGCTTCCACAAAGGCAGGGGGCGGCGGTGATTCGCCGTAGGCGTCTTCGATCCGCCGCCCCCTGCTTGCAGGGGTGCACGGCGTGCTGGATGTTTCAGGTTTTGGTTTTGGTTCTTTTTCTAAAAGAACTCCCCAGTGGGCTCCGGCCCGTCCCGCCGGGGTCCCGGGAGGAAGCCGAAAGGACCTCAATCCGGAAAAAAATCCTCCAAAAAACGGCCGTTTCGCTCGGGACATCCTCAAAAAATCGCGAAGATGGCCCAAGATGGCCTCCAAGTCCGCCCGAGATGGTCCAAGACGGCCTCCAAAACGGCCCAAGAGAGTCCAAGACGGCCCAAGACGGCCCAAGAGGCCCCCCAGAGGCCTCCCAGACGGCCCAAGAGGCCTCCAAGAGGTCCTCCAGGAGAGTCCGAAGAGGCCAAAATCATTGATTTTTCCTTGGTTTTTGAAGGATTCTGGCATTTGCGCCTTTTCGGCTCTCCGACGGCTCGAGACGGCCCAAGAAGCCCCCAAGATCGCCCAAGAGGCCCCCAAGAGAGCCCCATGATGGCCCAAGTGGCCTCCAAGATGGCCCCTAGAGGGCCCCAAGAGGGCCCAAGAGGCCTCCAACACGCCCAAGATGGCCTCCAAGACGCCCAAGATGGCCTCCAAGACGGCCCTGGAGCATTCCAAGCGGGCCCCAAGTCGGCCCATAGAGGCCCCCCAAACGGCTTCCGACGGCTTCAGACGTGCCAGGAACCCACCAAGATGGCCGAAGTTGGCTCGAAGCTGGCCCGAGACGGCCCAAAAAGCCCCAAAGATCGCCCAAAGCTTGCCCAAGAGGCCTCCAAGACGGCCAAGATGACCTTCAAGATGCCCACGTGTTCCCCGAAGGCTTTCCAAACCGATTCGGGGAACACGTGGTCCGATAGCTTGGCAGGTCTGGCCTCAACGTTCGGCCACATAGGCGCTTCCAAAAAGGCAGGGGGCGGCGGTGATTCGCCGTAGGCGTCTTCGATCCGCCGCCCCCTGCTTGCAGGGGTGCACGGCGTGCTGGACGTTTCAGGTTTTGGTTTTGGTTCTTTTTCTAAAAGAACTCCCCAGTGGGCTTCGGCCCGTCCCGCCGGCCACCCGGAAAGGATGCCCAGGAGCTCAATTCCCCAATTTCCTGCCCCAGACGGTTCCAAGATGGCCTCCAAGATGCCTCTAAGACGGCCAGGATGGTCTCTAAGACGGCTAAGATGGCCTTATGATGCCTCCAAGACGGCCCAAGATGTACCCAAGACGGCCTAAGATAGCCTCAAGATGGCCCAAGACGGCCCAAAATGGCCCCAAGATGCCTCCAAGATGGCCCAAGAGGCCTCCAAGACGTTCTCCAGGAGAGCCCGAAGAGGCCAAAATCATTGGTTTTCCTGAGGTTTTTCAAGGTTTTTTGCGTTTTCTTCTTTTCGGCCTTCCGACGGCCCAAGAGGCCCCCAAGATCGCCCAAGAGGCCTCCAAGAAGGCCCTATGACGGCCCAAGGGCCCCCCAAGACGGCCCCAAGAGCGCCCCAAGACGGCCCAAGAGGCCTCCAAGACGCCCAACATGGCCTCCAAGACGGCCCTGAAGCGCCCCAAGAGGGCCCCAAGACGGCCCAGAGAGGCCCCCAAGACGGCTCCAGACGGCGTCAGACGGACCAGGAACGCCCTAAGACGGCCAAAGAGACCCCCAGGAAGCCCCCAAAGGCCCCCAAGAGGCCCAAGGAGGCCCCCAAGATGCCTCCAAGAGGCCTCGAAGAGGCCCCCAAGAAGCCCCCAACAGACCCCAAGGGTGCCCCAAGAGACTCCTAACAACCCTCATCCTCCTACTCTATTTCTTCCTCTTCCTCTTCCTGTTCATAATCATTCTCTCCCATGTGTTCCCCGAAAGCTTTCCAAACCGACTCGGGGAACTCATGGTCCGATAGCTTGGCCAAGCTCTAATCCAACTTTCGGCCACATCGGCGTCTCCAAAAAGGCAGGGGGCGGCGGTGATTCGCCGTAGGCGTCTTCGATCCGCCGCGCCCTTTTGCTTCAGCAAAAGGGTGCCTGGCGTGCTAGATCCTCTCGGTTTTGGCTTTGGCTCTTTTTCCGAAAGAACTCCCCCTGGGGCTCCAGCGCGTCCCGCCGGCCACCCGTAAACTGCGTCCGTCGATGCCCAAAACGGCCGTTTCGCTCGGGACATCCTCAACAAATCGCGAACATGGCCCAAGATAGCTTGCAATATGCCTCCAAGACAGCCAAGATGGCCTCCAAGACGGCTAAGATGGCCCCAAGATGCATCCAAGACAGCCCAAAATGGCCCCAATATGGTCTAAGACGGCCCAAAAGGTCCGCAAGAGGCCTCCAAGACGGCCCAAGAGGCCTCCAAGAGGTCCTCCAGGAAGGCCCGACGAGGCCAAAATCATTGATTTCCCTAATGTTTTTGAAGGATTTTGGCATTTGCGCCTTTTCGGCTTTCCGACAGCTCGTGACGGCCCCAGAGGCCCCCAAGGTCGCCCCACGATCGCCCAAGAGGCCTCCAAAATGGCCCATGACGGCCCACGAGGCCCCCAAGACGGCCCCAAGAGGGCGCCAAGACGGCCCAAGGAACGCCCAAGATGGCCTCTAAGACGGCCCTGGAGCACCCCAAGAGGGCCCCAAGTCGGCACAGAAAGGCACCCGAAACAGCTTCCGACGGCGTCAGACGGGCCAGGAGCTCACCAAGATGGCCGAAGGTGGCTCGCAGCTTGCCCAAGACGGCCCAAGAGGCCTCCAAGAGGGCCTCCAGGAAGGCCAGAAAAGGCCAAAAAGAGTGATTTCCCGATGAAGGATTTTGAGATTTGCTTCGTTTCGGCCTTCTGACGGCCCGATACCCAAGAGCTTCCAAATATCGCCCAAGGATCGCCCAAGAGGCCTCCAAGATGGCCCCAGAACGGCCCAAGAGGCGCCCAAGACGGCCCCGAGAGGCACCCAAGACGGCCCAAGAGGCCCCCAAGACGCTCAAGATGGCGTCCAAGACGGCCCAAGAGCCCTCCACGACGTCCTCCAAGAAGGCCCGAAAGGGTCAAAATGGCCTCCAGGCGGCCAAGATGACCTTCTAGATGCCCACGTGTTCCCCGAAGGCTTTCCAAACCGATTCGGGGAACACATGGTCCGATAGCTTGGCAGGTCTGGCCTCAACGTTCGGCCACATAGGCGCTTCCACAAAGGCAGGGGGCGGCGGTGATTCGCCGAAGGCGTCTTCGATCCGCCGCCCCCTGTCGATTCATCGCAGGGGTGCCAGGCGTGCCGAATCCTATCGGTTTTGTTTTTGGTTCTTTTCCAAAAGAACTCCCCCTGGGGCTTCGGCCCGTTCCGCCGGCCACCCGGAAAGGTGATCAATCCGGAGAAAATCCTCCAAGATGGCTCAAGATGGCGCCAAGATGGCCAAGTTGGCCCAAGATGGCCTCCAAGATGGTCCAAGATGGCCTCCAAGTCCGCCCAAAATGATCCAAGACGGCCTCCAAGACGGCCCAAGAGAGTCCAAGACGGCCCAAGACGGCCCAAGAGGCCCCCCAGAGGCCTCCAAGACGGCCCGAGAGGCCTCCAAGAGATCCTCCAGGAGGGCCCGAAGATGCCAAAATCATTGATTTTCCCTCGATGTTTGAATGATTTTGGAATTTGCTTCTTCTCTGCATTTCGACGGCTCAAGACGGCCCAGGAGGCCCCAAGATCGCCCAAGAGGCCCCCAAGAGGACCCCATGACGGCCCAAGTGGCCTCCAAGACGGCCCCAAGAGGGCCCCAAGACGGCCCAAGAGGCCTCCAACACGCCCAAGATGGCCTCCAAGACGCCCAAGATGGCCTCCAAGACGGCCCCGAAGCGCCCCAAGAGGGCCCCAGGTCGGCCCAGAAAGGCCCCCAAGACGGCTCCCGACGGCGTCAGACGTGCCAGGAACCCACCAAGATGGCCGAAGTTGGCTCGAAGCTGGCCCAAGACGACCCAAGACGACCCAAGAGGGCCTCCAGGAAGGCCAGAAGAGGCCAAAAACATTGATTTTCGGATTTTGACATTTCCTTCCTTCCGACGGCCCGAGACTGTCCCAGAGCCCCCAAAGATCGCCGAAAGATCGCCCAAGAGGCTTCCAAGATGACCCCAGAACGGCCCAAGAGGGCCCCAAGACGGCCCTCAGAGGCCCCCAAGACGGCACAGGAGGCATGTAAAACGCCCAAGATGGCCTCCAAAACGGCCTTGGAGCATTCCAAGAGGGCCCCAAGTCGGCCCATAGAGGCCCCCCAAACGGCGTCCGACGGCGTCAGACGGACCAGGAGCCCACCTAAACGGCCGAACATGGCCCTAAAATGGCCCAAGACGGCACAAGAGGCCTCCAAGAGGGCCTCCAGGAAGGCCCGAAAAGGCCAAACTCATTGATTTCCCATGTGTTTTTGAAGGATTGTGGCATTTGTTTTTTTTCTGCCTTCCGACGGCCCGAGACGGCCCAAGTGCCCCCAAAGATCGCCCAAGAGGCCCAAGACACGGCCCCAAGTGGCCCCCAAAACGGCCCAAGAGGTCTCCAAGACGCTCAAGATGGCCTCCAAAACGGCCCAAGAGCCCTCCAAACCGTTCGCCAAGAAGGCCCGAAAGGGTCAAAATGGCCTCCAGACGGCCAAGATGACCTTCAAGATGCCCACGTGTTCTCCGAAGGCTTTCCAAACCGATACGGGGAACACATAGTCCGATAGCTTGGCAGGTCTGGCCTCAACGTTCGGCCACATAGGCGCTTCCAAAAAGGCAGGGGGCGGCGGTGATTCGCCGTAGGCGTCTTCGATCCGCCGCCCCCTGTCGATTCATCACAGGGGCGCCCTGCGTGCTGAATGCTGTCGGTTTTGGTTTTGGTTCCTTTTTCCAAAGAACTCCCCCTGGGGTTTCGGCGCGTCCCGCCATCGGGTCCAAGACGACCGGAAATCTGCACAACGCCGCCTCCAAGACGGCCAAGATGACCCAAGATGGCCTCCAAGACGGAGAAGACGGCCCCAAGAGAGCCAGAGATGGCCCCAAGATGTTTCCAAGACTGCCCAAGATGCCCCCAAGATGGCCAACAATGGCTACAAAATGCCCCAGTACGACCCATGATGCCCCCAAGACGGCCGAAAATACCTCCAACAGGAACCTCCAGGAAGGCCAGGATAGGTAAAAACAGTGGATTCTCAATAGGTTGTTGAAGGATTCGAACGTTTGCTAATTTTCGGCTTTCCGACGGCCCAGAGTTTGGCCCTTCTGGACCTTCTTTGCGAACATCTCGCCCCAACCTGCGGCAACAACCTACAGGCCAATGTGGCTGGGGACAGCAGCCCGCCTCGTGGTTCCGGGCAGGCAGCGCGGTCAGGCGGAAGGGGGCGAAGAGGGGAGAAGCAGGCAGACGACGACGAACGCCCAGGCGGGACGCCAGGGCCGGCGGGGCGGGCGGGCAGGCAGAAAACGGACCAGGCGGAAACAGCAGGCAGGAAGCAGGAGGAAAGGAAAGGGAGGGAAGCAACGAGCAGAAGCGGAGGGAAAGCAGGGGGGAGGAAGAGGAGGAGGAGGAGGAGGAGGAGTGCACGTACCCAAAGAGGAAGAGACGAGGGCAAGCGGACAAGAAGCGAGACGAGGGCAAGAAGACCGTCCGCTCCTGACCGTCAGCCGCGCGACTACTTCCAGAGCGTTGCTTTGGCATCGCACAACCCTTCAGCTATCGAAGCTGGGGTCGGCGAGGCGTGCTTCATTTTTTGTGAGCAGCGAAAAGAGAGCTCAATCCGCTGATTCGACCGCGTCGACGAGATCTCGTTCGCGGGCTCAGACGGATAGGCTGCGACAGGGCCATCGCCCCATGATGTAAGCGCGCTGTGGAGGTTGGGCGAGGCGTGGGAGCAGAGGAGGCTCAGGAGGACCGAGCGGGCGAGGAGAGGCGGGACTGAATCGGGCGCTGCTGGGCACCCTGCCACACAAGCTTTCAGCAGGAGAACGTGCATGCTGCGGGTCGTTGTCTGTCCACCTGCGATGGTCTCATAGACCAACCAGCGCCAGTTCGCGCGGACAGGGTGCATGGCATTCGTGAGAGCAGCGCAGCTCGACTCCAGCTCTGGGGACAGGGGCGGCTGAGAGATGCCCCAGGCTGCGGTGCACTTCACTGGCATGACTGCAAGGGGCGGTGAAACGGAGGCCCGCGGCAGCTTGAGCGCGACCGCGCGCTGAGCTTCTGGGCGGCGCGGTGGATCAGCACACGGGGCCTCATGAAATTCGCTGGCAGCCGCGCGGTTCGCCGTGGCCGCGGCAGCCGCTGGCAACGGCTCAATTCGCTGATTCGACCGCGACGACGAGATCGCGTTAGCGGGCGCAGACGGATAGGCTGCATCGGGGCCATCGCCCCTGGATGTAAGCGCGCAGTGGAGACTGGGCGAGGTGGGGGGGCAGGGGGGGCTCAGGAGGACCGAGCGGGCGAGGTAAGGAGGGGCTGAATCGGGCGCTGCTGTGCACCCAAACACACAGGAATTCAGCAGGAGAGCGTGCATGCTGTGGGTCGTTGTCTGCCCACCTGCGATGGTCTCATAGACCAACCGGCGCCAGTTCGTGCGGACAGGGTGCATGGCATTCGTGAGAGCAGCGCAGCTCGACTCCAGCTCTGGGGACAGGGGCGGCTGAGAGGAGCCCCAGGCTGAGGTGCACTTCGCGGGTATGACTGTTAGGGGCGACGAGAAAGAGGCCCGCGGCAGCTTGAGCGCGACCGCGCGCTGAGCTTCTGGGCGGCGCGGTGGCTCAGCACTCGGGGCCTCGTGAATTTCGCTAACAACCGCGCGGTTCGCCGCGCCCGCGGCAGCTGCAGGCGACGGCACAACAATGAAGAAAAGGCTCCCATTCCCCACGGGGCGTGAAAGTGGCAGAGCGAAAAGCAGCAGCGACGACTGAAACCTGAGCTGAGCATGGGACAAGAGGCGGGCTCCATTCCGCCAAGGCACTGCGATCTACTTTGCGAGGTGTGTCAGACAGGGGATTATGCAACTGGCAGAGAATGTGATGTACGCTACGGGCAGGCTTCTGACTGAGCGGAGCGGGTTGCGAGACATTGCTTAGCGTTGAAACGACTGATGAGTTGCGGGGACGGACGGTGGCAACGCTGCCACCCTGCACGAGCTGAAAAAGAATTCGCCCAACGCAGGACGGCGACACACTTGCGAGGCTTCAGGGGGTGAGGCGCAGGCAACTGAGCGGCGGCAAAGGGGTCGCTGTCAGCGCGCAGCGTGCCGAACGCGAACGCGAGGAGGCCAGCGACGACGGCGCAGCTGCCCAGGGAGCGCTTGTCATAGTCATGCATGCCGTCGTAGGTCATGTTGCGCAGGGCGATGTGGCAAGCGTGAGGGACCATGGCGAACACCCAAGCCGAGCCGCGCGCGGGGCAGCCCTGGGCCAAACCAAGTTCGGACGGGAGCATGAAGTAATGAACGCCATGATCATTGAGGATGCTGTAGGGAGCGAGGTACCGCTGGAGAGAGATGCACATCGGGCCCTCGAGGGTGCCGTAGTACTCAAGCGGCGCGAGGGGCCAGCCGCATCCGAGCGACAAGGACAGCTCCGCGTGGTCGATGCTGCTGAAGACGGGCTTGTGCGTGTCGGCCTTCAGTTGAACTCCAGCTTGATGCATCTCGGTGCCGAGGTTGGTGATGAGGCGCCTCTCGGCGGTGGGGTTGATGATGTGCTTGGTGAGAACGCAGCCCACTACCAAGCCCTGCTGCAAGTAATACGTCCGCTCTGCCACAACGGATTTGCCGATGATGAAGGCTTCGCCTGCGAAGGCAATGATATCCGTGTACTTGAGGGACGGCGGGCGCGTGTCCCCAGGGCGGCGGTCCGCGGTGGGCACGCCTATGCGGATGACGCCCTTCGGCGCGATCATGAAGGCATGGCCGTGCAGGACGAGGGCGAGGACAGGGTTGAAGCAGAAGGGCGAGGCAAGGTCCTCCAGCGGGCCAATGGGCACGAGCGCGGCGAACCAAGCGCGGGGCGGCACGAGGTCGAGCCCAGATGCAGGCGGGGACGAGTGCGGCAGAAAGCCTCTGAAGTGCGACTTGGCGGGCGCGTCGCCGTCATTGATGGGGTGGCTGGGCGAGAGCGCGATAATGTACTGTTGGGCCTCGGCGATGGCGACGCGCTTGCGCTTGAGGGCGGGCGCCCCGATGGCGCGGAGAGCACCAACCAACGCGCAGCTTTCTCTGGCTATTCCTGGGCGGCCCTCGGGGTCGGTGGTTTTGACCCCCTGGATGACCAGACGGCGCTTCCAGGTGTCCCAGAGAAGGGCCCTGCGCAGTGAAGATCGGTTGCCCCCCCTGGGCTTCTTGGGATCGGCGGCTCCGAAGGAGCCTCGCGGCAGCTGGGCTGCACGGCGTGCCAGGGAGCGCTGCCGAGCCTCGAAGTCGCGGTGCAGCGCGGCAGACTTCATGGTGAACTCGGCGGAATTCGTGAGCACGATGGGCCAGATGTCGATGTTGAGGAACTTGGCGCCCAGCTCGGAGGTGGGTTGTAAACGACGTGCTGGGCGAGCGCCCTGGCGCCAGTCCGCCCAACGGTGGCTAAACGCGCCACGTGGCCTCCGCTGTGTCCGCGAAGAGTGCCTCGCACGACGTGAGGATGGCGCCGCGGTCAAGGTCGCGGAAGGCGGCAAACTCGAACGCCTTCTCGTTCCACTCCAGGATGGCGGGGTCGGCTTGTCCCTTCGCGTCGAGGCGCGCGACGGGCATGGCGTTGCAGCGAATCTCGCCCCTTGCTCGATGAGCTCTCCATGACTTTTGAGGATGTCGGTGTTGAAGGAGCTGGAGGAGTTTCTTGCACTGGATCTCGGTGCGAATCTGCTCAGGCGACTTGTCAGGGTTGAAGTAGATGTGCATTGGCGTGCCCGAGGTGTCGACGGAGGAGAAACGCTTCCATCTGCCTCCAGCGTCGCGTAGGGCTCGGGCGAGCGCCAGCGCGCGTGGGATGGCAACGTCGCGCCCGCCTTTGACTTGTAGCACGAATCTGCGCGCGGGTTCGTCTCCACGAAGTTCGACTGCGTCGGGGCCCAGGTTGGCGGAGGCGATCCACTCCTGAAGGTCGCTGAGGAGCGCGTCGGGCTCGATAAACCGCTGTGCCCCGATGGTGAAGATCGCGGGGTCGATCTCGCGGTCCCAGTCGGCGAGCTTCGTAAGGTCCGCGATCGGCGCCTGGGCCTCGGCGGGCGCGAGGGTCTCTCGCATCTGGTCGATCTGTATCCACATCTTCTTATGTTCCTCTGCTTGACGGTCTTGTTCTCTACGAAAGCGTGCGACGACGTCATGAAGGGTGTCGACTCGTCGTTCAGTAGCTTGGACTTGCCGTGCAAGAAGTTGACGAAAGCTTTCGCGTGAATCATTGAGTAAGGTTGAGCTTGGAATGTACTGGCGGCATGTGCGACTTGAGCTTGCATGAGATTTGAAGGGCGTTGTCGAGCTCGGGGTCCAGACCTGGGAGGCGAACGGGGTCGCCTGGCGTAGCGTTATCGGAATCGGCGGCGGCTCCGATGGCGGCAGCTCCTCCAGCAGCTGCTGCGCCTCCATCACGCCATGGGTCAGCATCAGCGAGAGGGTCGTGGCGTAGAGCATCGCCTTGGCGTTGCGGCGGCGACGCGGATCCTTCACCGGCTTGAAATTGGCGAGCGTTGGCGGTGACAGCACTGCGAGCAGAGTGAGCAGCTTCTTCTTCTCCAGTCTCCATGGCAAAGTGGGGCGGCTGCTGGTGAGCACGAGCTGCGGAGCGGCAAGAGCGGGTGGCATGCCCCGAAGCTCGACCAGAGCGTGGTGCTGCCTGTGACGCGAGGCCGGCGTCGACGAGCACGGCCATGGCTGCGCGCTCCGAGTCAGCTCGACCATTTTTATCAGCACGCTCTGGGTGAGCTCGGGCATTGCGATCTTGGTCGAGTCTTTCACGTTCTCGGCGGCGTTCTTTCCTTCTTCGGCTAGCAGATGGGGCACTTCGGGAGGTCGAGCGTTCTTCGCTGGAAGAAGACATGGCTGAGACTGCGGATTGACGGCGAACTGATTGCCGTTCTGCTTCAGGAAGTTGTTGTCGAGAGCGCCAGACTCCAGGGCCTTCGCGGAGCCACCGCGTGGCAGGTGCTGCAGCTGGGGAACGAGCAGGTCGACGTCCAGCGGGTTATGGAGAGGAACGACGGCGACGTCAGAGAGGCCGATGTCAAGCTGGTGCTCGGCGACGGAGGTCGACGCGCACGACGGCGCGATATGGGCGGCAGCCTGCAATGCCAGCACAAGGAGCAGGAGTGGGCGGCCGCGCGCCCCTGATTGTGGCGGCAAGGCGCTTGGGTGCCAGCTCACCCCTGGCGGTGGCTGGAAACAGTTGGGGTCGGGCCTCGGCTCAGAGGTCTCCATGCGGCCGCAGCGCGACATGGTGACTTGAGCCAAAATGGCGACGGAAGAAGGAGGAGGAGGAGGAGGAGGAGGAGGAGGAGGAGGAGGAGGAGCAGCAGCGGCAGCAGAAGCAACATCAGCCGCAGCAGCAGCAGCAGCAGCAGCAGGGCTGGGCCAGGGGCCAGGAGGGAAAGGCCACCCGCGACGAACCTACGGACACTACGGCGGCGACAGGGGGGCCGGCGTGGGCGTCGGGAAGGGCGTCGGGGGGGGGGTCGCGGGCGCAAGGGCGTCGAGAAGGGCGTCGGCGGGGTCGGCCGTGGGCGTCGGGAAAGGCGTCGGGAAGGGCGTCGGGAAGGGCGTCGGGGGGGGGGGGGGCCTGACCGAACCCGCCCCCCGCTCTTGAGCCAAGGGGGCGGGCCGTCGCCTCGCCGCCCCTGCGGCCCGCCGGCCTCCGGGGAGGGGCAGGCGGCGGCTTCGCCTCCGCCCTCGGAGCGCGCTCGAAGTCCGCGCGCCACGCGCGCCCGAGGCCCATCGCCTGTGGGCGGCGCCGCGCAGGTCCAAAACCGAGGCGCTGAAAAACTTGCCGCCCGGCTGGTCAGCGCGGCTGGCCTGCAGGCGCTCCTCGGACTCCCCCCCCCCCAAGACAGCCCAAGAGGCTCCCAAAATGTCCCCGAAAGCGTCGAAGAGGCCTCCAAGATGGCTCCCTGACGGCCCAAGAGGTCCCCAATACGGCCCCAAGAGGGCTCCAAGACGGCCCAGGGGGCCTCCAAGGCGCGCGAGATCGCCTCCAAGACGGCCCTGAAGCGCGCTAAGAAGGCCCGATGTCGGCCTGGGGAGGCCCCCGCGACGGTTTCCGACGTCGTCAAACGAGTCAGGAGCGCCCAAAACGAAGGAACACTGCACAACGGCCGCCCCCAAGAGGCCCAAGGAGGCCCCCAGGAGACCTCCAAGGGGCACCCAAGAAGCCAGGAGGCCCCCCGAGTGCTCCAGAGGTTCTCGCGAGGGCTCTTATGTCTTCCTCCTCCTCCTCCTCCTCCTCCTCCTCCTCCTCACTTTCATGTTTCTCCCCTCTTCCCCGTTCGCCTGTTCCCGCAAAAAAGTGCACCCCGAAAGGTTTCCACGCCGGCTGGTGGAATACATGGTCCAACAACTTGGCCAAGATCTGACCAAACGTTTATAGCGAGCGTTTCGCCAGGGACATCCTGACACGAGCGAGGTACTGGAGATATACGAAGCAAGATGGCTTCCAATACTGCTAAGATTGCCAAAGATGGTCCCACAACTGCCCCGAGACGGCCCAGACATTGCCAAATATGGCCCTCGGCCCCAATGCTGTCAAACGCGGGCTCCAAGACGGCCGCGCTGTCTACGTGGCGGCCAGGGCGTTCCGATAAGCCACCACTTCCGCGCTCCCCGTCTCGCCCCCCCCCTTTTCCCATATCCCCCCCCACGCATGCACCCCCAAGTGTTCCCCGACATGTTTCCCCTGCAGCTCGGGGAACGCGCGCGCGCGAATACCGCGGTTGCACTTCGCCCCAACGCGTGTCCGCATAGGCGTTGGGCGACGCATAAATCGCCATAGCGACAAAATGAGCGGCGCCGCAACGGCGACGATGCCAGCGACGACGCCGGCGCCAAGATGGAAGGTTTTTCCACGCGACAACTTTTTAAAACTTTGAACCGTAAAAGCGCGCGTGCCAGCGTATGACACGGCACGGCAGCTTTGGGCTCACGCTACGCTGAAAACGCTGTCTGACGGCGCGCGGGGCGCTGCGCCGTGGCGGCGCTGGGCGCGGCCCTGCGCAGGACGCCCCGGCGCCCCTTGACGCGTCGGGCCTCGTGTCGCGCGCGCGGGTTCCATGGCGCGTCCACGTGGAAGCTGGCGCGGCAGCTCTGGGCATGGCCCTGCGCTGAGGACTCCTGCGCCCCTCGGCGCGAGGGGCGCCGCGCCGCGGCGGCGCCGGGCATGGTGCTGCGCGGGGCGCCCTGGCGCCCTGCGACGCGTCGGACGCCGTGGCGCGCTGGCGGGTTATCTCTTCCGCGGACACTTGGTTTTCCTCCTGCGCAGATTGCGCTTCCTGCGGTGCGCGCGGTTGCCGTGCTGACTGAAAGCAGAGGTCTCTAACCGTTAGTCGCAACCCTTGCACTCCCGCAAATCCTTCTGGCCTGGGTTCGCCTGGCATTTCATGCATTCGGCGCGGCGCTTGCCGCGCGGGCACTTGTCAAAAGAGATAGCCCCCGCATTTCTTGCAAAGCCCCCTGCGCGCGCAGATCTCGCAGAGCCCCATGGGCTTCTTCTCGCCCGAATCGCGCGGGAGGGCGCCTATCCCTAGAGCGCTGTCAGCGCGCTACCAGATGCGACTCTCCGCTTCGGCGAGCGACCAGGATCGGCCCCCGCGCGCGGAGCGCGACGGAATGAGGCACTCCAAGCATACTGAATCAAAATCGACAACTCCGCCGACTAAATCCACGGGTAGCTTTGGCGCGCAGCACATCCCGAAAACTGCCGACAAGGTAAACGGCGGACCCATGGCATGGCCTCCTCGGAGGCGGCGCAACCTCGCCATTTCTCGAGGATTGGCCGCGCGCCGTTCCTCCCACTCGAACGCCTTCATCAGTGATTCGATTTTTCTTGTTCACGGGCAACCGACTTTCGGGCGTCAGCCGAATGATCAAACTTATCGCGGCGGCACCATGCTAGCTTCTTGTCACCCTGCCACGCGGCTGCCAACGATGAGAGATCTGCGGCCGGCTTCCCGAGCTCTGGCAAGCGACGGACATGCGCCGCCAAGGCTACCAACGTGGCGCCCCATCCCAGGACGCGAGCTCTGCCCATAGCGCGCGAAGGAATTTTGAATGGAACGTCTGGTCTGGACTCGCGTTGCGCACGTAATGCGCAGTTATTCCTGCGTGCGTCATTCCCCATAAACAATCATGTATAGGACATATTATGTCGGCCACCTCCACCTTCCATCCCACGCATTAACAATGCAACCGCACGCCAGGTGTGCCCCCCACCAGTCCCCCACGCGTGTTTCCTGGCATTCCCCGCGATGTAGGCACGCCCTCACAATATTGCATGTGCCGCTTGGCCTCGTCTTTGTCGCCGAGGCAATAGCAGCAACGTGCATTCGGATCTAAAGATATCTGCGCTTCTTTTCTGCGCTTCAGCTCCTCCATGAGCGCCGCCACGGCGGCGCCCGCGCCAATGCTGGCGGCGCAGCGCGACATGTGAGATTATATGGGCACGGCGCACCAGATCTCGGAATCGAGCTACGTCGGGCTGTCTCGCCCGCAATTCAAACAATTATGACAACTTGAGCCCGCGTGCGTCTACGGAAGAGCGACATAAAGAACAGTGCGCAAGCCATATACGTATAAGTGAGAGGCAGGGGCGAAGAGATCTTCCTCTTCATCCTCTTATTATTCGTCCTCTTCCTCCTTGCCCAGCCCTCTCCTCATTCTCAATTCCCTCCTCCACGTGTTCCCCGAGCTGCCAAAAAGAGTCGGGAAGCGCCTTGCCCGGGCCCAAGATGGCCTCCACGACGGCCGTGAAGCACCCCATGAGGGCCCCAAGTCGGTTCAGAGAGGCCCCCAAGAAGCCTCCAAAGGCCTGCAGCAAGCCCAAGGAGGCCGCAAAGAGGCCTCGAAGAAGCCCCCAAGAAACTCACAGCAGGCCCCAAGGGTGCCCCAAGAGACCCCCAAGAAACCTCCTGCTCCTACTCTTCTTCTTCCTCTTCCTCTTCCTCATCATGTTCATTCTCCCCCACGTGTTCCCCGAAAACTTTCCAAACCGACTCGGGGAACTCATGGTCTGGCAGCTTGGCCAAGCTCTAGCCCAACTCTCGGCCACATAGGCGCTTCCCCAAAAGGCAGGGGGCAGCGGTGATTCGCCGCAGGCGTCTTCGATAACGCCAGCGTCTCAATATGCGCTGATGATTTCTATCCACCCTCGCATGATGTTCCCAGATGCGCCAGGGCAGCGCCGAGACGCACCGACGCGACTCTGATACATCTCATTATGATAGCGCATGGGCCAGCGGCAGGGGGCGAAACCTTTACAGATATCGAGAGTTGAATAACACTGGGAGTGCATTGCGATTCCAACCGAAGTCCAGAACTTCTATGTGCCTGTAGACCCCTGCTTGGGGAGGGAAGTCGGCCATGACTGTTGGTGGCGGTAAGTGTTGTCTGGGCCGCTTCAGGTTGTGGTTTCACACACCCCTTTCGCTCCTGTGTTTTCAATGAGCAGGTTGTGCTCTGGCGCCGTCAGACCCGATCGAGGAGAAGGAGGAGGAGCAAGAGGAGAGGGTTTGGCTCCGCGTGGCCCCCCAGCGAGGGCCTTTGCGGGGCGGGCCGAACCCCGTGCGTTGCTCGCGATAGGCAGCAGGCGCGGCACGCGTCACGGCTGTTGGGGAGAAGGCCGCGCACAGGCGGGCGCGGGCGCAGCGCCACCGGGCGAGGCTTCTGCTCGCCTTAGACCGGGCACGACGACAGTTACTCGCCCACCACAGCGCTCAGCGCCCGTGCCGCCCCGACATGCAGACAGCAGCAGAGGGTCCCTGGATCTGTCCCAATGCGACTTGCCAACGCCATGTGCAGGCACACTTCCGCAAGTGCTTGTGTGGATGCACAAGGCCAGTCGCCCCGATGCAGCCAGGACTGCAGCCGCCTCGGCCGCGCAGCGCAAGCCGCCAGCCGAGGACCTGGACCCCTCAGCAGCAGCTGATGCAGAGTGGAGCAGCAAACACGATGCAGCAGAAACAGCAGCAGCAGCAGCAGCAGGAGAGCCAGCAGATCAATACCTACCTCCTCAAGGTTGTCCCCTCCGCGCGCCAGCAGGCCGAGCTGCACTCCGCCTACCGCGACCCCCCAGTAGGAGCGCAGGAGCAGAGGCAGCACAAGCGGGAGATTGGCAGCAAGATGACAAACCTTGCGAGGTTGGCGATCATGGCTCGAAAGGCGGGCAAGCACGAGGATGCTCGCAACCACGACCACGAGCTCAGCGTCTTGAGGTGCATGCAGGGCCTCAACCGGCCCAAAAAGGACCTCTTGGACGAGCTGGCCCTTCAGCACAAGAAGATCTCGGAGCGCCTCACCAGTGCCCAGGTCCGGCTTCAGGAGCTTCAGCAGCAGGAGCAGGAGTTGGAGGGGGAGCTGGCCAGGATCGCGGACTGCATCGATGAGATCAACCAGGCGCCCGAGGACGAGGACATGCCAGAAGCGCCGGAAGAGTGGCTGGGCCCCGCCGCCGCGCCGCAGGCCGCGGCGGCGCAGCCACAGGCAGATGTCTCGCGAGGATCGGGCTGGTCATCCTCGCTGCCTGCGCCGCCGCCGCCGTGCGCAGCTGCGCCCAGGCACCGTCCAGCCTCGGCAACAGGCGCCAAGGCAGCGTCAGTGCCACCTTCAGCAGTCGACATCGATGCTGTCAAGGGTACTCCCGATCAAGTTGGCGTATTGATCAGCATGGTGCAGAGCCTCCAGAGCCACCAGCGCCAGACGCACACCTGTTTGCAGCAGATGGCCAAGTTCATGATGCAGCAACCGGTGCAGCCGCAGTTTATGCAGCAGCCTGCGATGCCGCCCCAGCCGGTGATGCAGCCGCAGGCGATGCCGCCTGTGATGCCGCAGCCTACCATGACGACGGAGGCGATGCAGCAGCAGGCGCTACAGCAGCAGGCGATGCAGCAGCAGGCGATACAGCAGCAGGCGATGCAGATGCAGGCAGAGGCCATGGCACGGGCCAAGGGCGACGGCAAGGGACACACCTGCGTGCCCCCCCCTCCTCAGCCGATGACCGCGGGGTTTACCCCAGTGGGAGTGGCAGCGACGTCGCAGCAGCCGCCCCCGCGGTTCTTCATGGCGGCGCCCGGCACGGCGGCACAGGTGGCGGCTCGGGGGGCGCCCTCAGGGGCAGCTCCCATGGCAGCGGCGCTTCCGGCACCTGCGAATGGGGCTATGCCCTTGGATGCCGCGCAGAGTCCGATCACCGAGGACGAAGCCCCGCCCGCGGCGCCCCCGACGCCTGTGACCGCAGCGGCGCCGGGGACTCCCACCAGCCAGATCCCAGCTGCCCAGGCGTCGCCTCCCACGCCCCTGGGGCCTCACATGACTCCAGGAGGGTTTTCGACGCCGGGGCACTCGCCTCAGACGGCGTGGCCGCCGCAGCAGCCGCCGCCGCCACCGACCCAGGCCGCGAGCCCCACCCAGGCTGTGCCGGTCCCCAGCTCGCCAGTGCCGCCGACGGAGACGTGCTGTACTCAGGAAGACCCAAGGCTGCCGGGCCCTGTCACGATCGGGTCGCAGGATCCCCCCTCGGACGAGGCCCTGCGCGAGCGGCTCTGCGCGGCCGCGGATCCCTCCTATCCGTCGAGCGGCATGGGGAGCCCACCGCGCAAGGATTCCAAACTCGTTCAGGGGCAGGTGGCGGGCGAAGTGTGAGGTGGGGCCAGTCTCACATATGCCATTCTGGACGTGCCTTCGCGCGCTCTAGCACCAACGACGAGAGCTCGGGGAGTGAGCCCAAGTCGATTTTGAAGTGCGGGCCTGCGCGGCCATCCCCCCTTCCTGATCGGACCGATGACTTGGTGCTGGGGTCAGCAGCCTCTGAGTCTCATACGCGTGTCCATGCATTAAGGGCCCAGGTATTCAACAGAGAATACCAAGAAGTCCATTCTTTTTCACCCCCCGCTGCGAGCCTTTTGGAATCGGCCCCACAATGCACGAGGACCGAAGATGGCTGGCAGCAAGATATCCCCGGTCCCAATCCTGCTGAAAATTCGCAGGTGCTGGGAGACATAGCGCCTGAATCTCGCGCGCGCGCCTGCAATGCAGGCTCCCGGGCGCAACAGCACGAGTGCCACCAGAGTGCCAGCTTTCGCTCTTCCTTTTCAGCAGCTTTTTCGAGCCGTGGCGAGGCGGCTCCAACGTGCACGAGGACTGGCGACAGCTGGCAGCAAGCTATCTGCAGTCCCGACACATTTTGCAATTCATCACAGCCTACCCCCCTCGCCTCCTCTGCTTCTGCCTCCGCCACGGCGGCTGTTGCCAATGATGCCCTGGGTTTGAGGGATTGCACTGGCCAATCAGACCTCGGGGCGCCGGACGGCGGCCCATTTGGGTGCACCGTTCCACCAGTGCATTTTGGGTGCACCGGCTCATCCGCTGGGATGGTGCAGATTGAGGCCCACGATGCCCACGCGGGAGGGCATCCACTCGGCAGTGAGGAGGTGCCTTCCATCTTCTGTCCCCTCGCTCCCTCTCCTGACGTTCTTGCTGTCATGCTTGCGCACCCCGTGCACGTTGCGCAAGGAGCCGAGACCAGCATGCCTCCTCTTAAGTTGCTTGCTGACTTTGGGGATGAGGGTGGAGCCCAGGCAGGTCGAGCGACGACGCTCGATGACGACCTGAACCCGTCAGGGAGGCTTGACGTCCCTGACAGCACGCGAGTTGCATTGACATTAGTACCAGTCCGTCGCGACGGACACCAGCGAATACACATATTTACCGATGGATCCCACAAGGAGGGGCACCCGGAGCTTGCAAGCTGGGCGCTTTGTGTTTTGGGAGAGGATGAGCAGGGGTTATGTTTCAAGGGTTATTGGAACTCGTTTCTACACCTAAGTTGCCTTACTCTGCCGCCGAACCTGTCCCGGTACACCAGCACTACGGCAGAGTGCGTGGGGGTGCTATGGGCTCTCATATATCTCTTGTGCACAGCTGATGGCGCACCAGCTGTCATCCATTCTGATTCCATGGCTGTTGTAGGGCATCTTTGCGGCGTCTCGTACCCAGACCCTCAGGACCTTCTTGCAAGGTTGGTGCGCGTGTTCTGGGATCTTGCACGCCAGAACAGAGAGCTTTCTATCCAGCATGTTCACGGCCACGAGTCGAACCCCTGGAATGATCTGTGCGACTGGGCAGCGCGCAACACGCTTCGTAAGCAGCTTGACGCGTGCCGATTCCCGGAAGACGTAGTATGGTGCACGTCATATTGTTAAGAACTTGAGTGGGAATGGCTACGGCGAGCACCAAGCGCCATCCAGCAGGCATACCCAAGTAGACAGCAGCAGCTGCTCGTGGCTGCCGCGCCCCCGACACACGCGCTGCCATCCCACCTCCCCCCTGACCGCGTCAGCGATGCAGCTGAGATGGGGGTGTCCTTTAAGGTTGTGCAGTATAATGCTAAAAGCCTGAGTGTAACCCCGGGCAAGGGCCGACTCACCAAGAAGCGGGTCATGCGCACCAGAGCCGTACGAGAGCAGCTTGCCAAAACGGGGGTGCTGATAGCTGGGATCCAGGAGGCCTTGACTCGAAAGGCGGCCAAAACCTCAGGACAGTTCTTCGTTGCCTCCACGGGTTCGATTGCAGGCCAACCCGGACTTGAGATGTGGGTGAACGCATCCGTCCCATACGCTAGCTGTCAGGGGCAGAAGCTCTTCCTCGCACCTCGCAATGTCAAGGTCCTGGCCATGAGAGACCGATTGCTGATATGTCGGGTAGCGGCGCCAGCATTAAAATTAGTAGTAGTGGTTGCGCACGCCCCCCATGGCCGGCGCCCCCTGCAAGAGCAGCAGGAGTTCTGGACGCAGTTGGATGCTGACACCCAGAAATTCTCGTGCGATTTGTTGTTAATCGATGCTAATGGCAGGTTAGGGTCAGTGCAGTCGCGCTATGTGGGAGGGGATGGTTTTTGCCAGCAGCAAGATAGCGTAGGAGAGACCTTGCATGAGCATGCCACTTCGCATGAGCTTTATGTCGTCAACACACTGTTGCCGCACACAGCTGACGCCTGGACATGGAGGCCCCCGCAGGAAAGCGCTCAGAAGAAGGGGGTCGCACATCGCATCGACTACGTTATGGCACCGCAGGCGCTGTTTGGCCGAGCGGTTCGCACATGGGTAGATCGGAGCTTCGACCCCCTCATGCCGGTGGATGATCATCTTCCGGTATTTGTCGAGTTTGCTTGGTCAGAGACCCGTAAAAGGATCAAGACCCCCAATAAGAAGCTTGACCGGCAGAAGCTCTCGGACGAAGGCGCCAAGCGAGCCTTCGCCCAGGAGCTGGACCGCTTGGAGCCCGACCCATGGGGCACCAACATAAACGACCACTATGACAACCTCAATCGCCAAGTGCTGGACGCGGCTCAAAAAACTTTTGGAGTTGATGCGAGGCGACCGCGAAAGCCCTTCCTGTCGAAGCAGACCCATGCACTGGTGACCTGGAGACGTGGCGTCCAGAGAGTCTTACGCAAGACCCGTTTTGAAGTCACGCCTGATGCCGCCCAGGTTTTGCGAGCCTTTGCCAGCCGAGTGTTGATCGGTGATTTCGCCCAGTTGCAGCAGGAATATGCGGAGGCACCGTGGGCGGGCCTGGCTGCCAGAGGGAACCAAGGTGCCAAATCCGTTCACCACACCTTTGCAGGCTTGTTCTCGTTCCCTGTTCTATTGCTTGACTTTCTGACGCATTCTGAGAGGGTATTGCTGCAGTGCCTGGAGCAAGAGCGCACCGCCTTTCTCGAAGAGCAAGCCAAACAGATAGTCGTTTTTGCTGATGCCCGAATGCACGCATCTCAATGGCAGGCCCTGCATATCCTCTTGAGGTTCGGCGGCAAGCCTAACCCCAAACAAATGGCTTTCCCGCAGTACGTGGGTGATGATAGGGAACCATTAGGCACGCAGGAGCAGGTTGATGAACACATGCAGTCGCACTTTGCGGAGGTCGAGAACGCCCCCATGCTCGACGTCGTGCAGGTGGTAGATGCTCACAACAGCGAGGGCACTGTTCTGGCCCCGGAGGCCCCGAGGGACCTCGCAGTCATTCCTACGAAATTCGACCTCGAACCCATCTTCGCTAGGATGCCTCCGAAGAAGATGCACGGCCCCGACGGCATGGTTGGAGATCTGTGTAGGGCTGCCCCTCGAGCTTTCGCGCGCCTAGCGACCCCCCTCTTAGCAAAGGTCTCCTTTGCCACCAAGGAGCCTATAGGCTACAAGGATGCGCGGATCGCCTTTTTCTTCAAAGGCAAAGGCGATCCGCGCGTCAAAGAATCGCAGCGGAACATCCTTCTCGGTAACACGATCTGCAAGTGCCACCATCGTTTCCACAAGCAGCTCGCACTCGAATTTGTTTGCGCGGCGCTCCAGCAGGAGCAAACGGGAGGGTTGCCGGGTAGGGGGGCTGACATGGCTTTGCACACGCTCCGCATGTTTCAAGCAGCAGCTGCGCACCTTAAGAGATCAGCGGGGCTTTTGTGTTACGATCTGAAGCAAGCTTGTTACACCACTATTCGTCAGTACGCCATATGGGCCATGACCCTGCCCACTTGCACCGACGGCATAGATGAAGTCATCGCTTCGTTGCCCATGCCACCATTGCTGATGGAGGCTGCCAGATTGCAGGTGCAAGAGAGACCCGTGTTTGTTGACAAGGTTGATTCTGCCCACCTTCTCGCGGTGATCCAGGAGGCCCAAACGGGAGGCATCTGGAAACTCACGCACGCGCGCACGTATGCTAGGCCCCAGACAGGCACGCGACCTGGTGCCATCATGGCCACTGATGCTTTCAATCTTGTCCACTCCTCAGTTCACCGGACTTTCGATGAACTCCTTCTCATCTTGGGTTTGGGATGGGATTTAGGTTACGGCGACATTGAGCATCGTTGTTCCCAGGAGGCGGATCTTGACAACATGCGTGCCGCCGTTTCCTTTGTTGACGACACCACGGCGGCACACCAAGCCAAGCTTGCCCAGAACCTGATCCCTGAGATGATCATGTTTGCGGAGGCATTCTATGTTGCTGTGTGTAGGCACGGGCTCATTGTCAACTTTCAAAAAACTGTCGCCCTCCTGCACTTCAGGGGCCCCGGGGCCCAAAAAACGAGAATTGCTTTGGACGGGGAAGCCCTCCCGATGCTGGTCTCTGCACATTATAACTTCAACATTCGTGTCGTTCGGTCGCACAAGGTGCTAGGAGCGAGGATCATGGATACCGGTTCCATGGCAGAGGAAGTAGTGGCACGATGCGGCGCCACGCGCGCGGCCTTGAAGCCCATCAAGAGTGCCATTGCCCCCCGCCCCCAGCTTTCTGACGCCTCCAAGGTAATTTACGCTGAGGCCCTTGCATCCACTCACCTTTTTTACGCTGCCCCTACCTGGAGCCCTTTGAACCGCACCCTGAGGACAAAGGTCAGCATGGCGCACGCGCGTATATACCGTACCGCTTTCCACGTTGGCGACGCTAACTCTGCTGTCACACATGTGGCACATACTGATCTCCTTGCGCGCGCGGAACGTCTGCCTTGGCACGACGTTGTCACTGTAACTAGGTTAAGATACCTCGCCCGTTTTCTCCGTCAAGGACCCCCGGCTTTGCGTGTCTTCGTCGATGTCGTCTGGAATTCGGAAGACGCGTGGACAGCCTTGCTGAAGGCCGACTTCCGGTGGTTAGATAGCTACCAGGACACCCGGGGCCCCAGTAGGGATTGGCTTCAGGAAGCCCGCGCGGCACCTCGTGCCTTCTTAGCAGCCGTAACCGCTGCTACGGAGAAGGCCCGGCGATATTGGAAGGACCATTACCTCATGTTGCAATGGCAAAAGCGTGTTGCATCAAGTCTGGAAGGGACGGAGCTTCAAGGACAGTTCGCACGCGTGCGGCGCACTCTTGAGGCGTCGCCGGACCCGCCCCCCCCTCCGCAGTTCTCGTGCGCGCAGTGCAGTAAGGCGTTTGCGACAGCACGGACTCTAGCGATACATCGTGCCAAGTACCATCCTTCGCAAGAGGAGCCCTGGAAGCTTGTTGATCATCCAGTATGCCAGGCATGCATGAAAGACTTTCGCACGATTGAGCGGGTCATTAAGCACTTGCACAGGTGTCCGAAATGTCTTAGGACTGTGCGCGCGCATCCGGCCCGCCCCCTCCTCGAGCACTTAGGAGTGGCGCGCTTGGAAGCCCGGGAGCATATGTCGGCCCTGCGTGCACGAGGTTTGGCTGATACGCATGCGGAGCGGCGGCCTGTTCGAGTCGTTGGGCCTGTATTGTGCCCGGCCCCTGCCCCTGCTGTTGGGCTCCCCCCTCTTCCCCCTCCTCCTCCTCATGGGCCCCCTCAGGGTCCACCTCATGCGGCCCAGGCGGCCATCATTATACGCCAGCCCCCACGTCAGCACCTCCTCTATGTTCTCCACTTGTTTTCCGGGCAGAGGCGCCCGGGTGACGTGCAGGACCACGTCGAGCGCATGATGGTATCGTTCCCATTGCGCATTGTTGTGTTGTCCCTTGATATAGCACACAGCGAGGTTGAAGGGAAGATCGCGCGAGATGATGTGACGGGCAGGTGGAAAACGATGCTTGTGCAGGGACACATTTGTGGTATAATCTGCTGGCCTCCATCTGAAACGTGGAGCGCGGCGAGGCACATGCCGATCCCTGGTGATGGAATGCCCCCGAGGCCCTTGAGGTCTCAACAAGAGCCGTGGGGGCTTGGGCATCTCTCGGAGAGGGAGGGTGTACAAGTAGCGGTTGGCAACTTTTGGCTACGCACGTGCATTGAGTTTCTCTTCTTGTCCTTGAAGCACGGGGTTACGGCTATCATGGGACACCCAGCGATATCTGAGGCGGTGCCTGAGGTGCCGAGCCCGTGGAGGTTGCCAGAGCTCAAGATGCTTGCCACTCAGCCACAAGTATGCCTAAGCATTATTGATCAGTGCATGTTCGGAGGAGTGGCTCTGAACCCCACGTGCATGTGCGGTGTCCATGCCCCTGCCTTGGAGCGTGCTCTTGATTGCATGCGCACGCGTGGACGATGTGACCGCAGCCATGCGCACCACACGTTGCGCGGACGAAGCGAGCAGGGATGGTGGCACACCACGGGCGCCAAGCAGTGCCCGTCGCCTCTGTGTGCCTTGCTTGCGGGGGCTGTTGTGTCTGAGGCGTGGCACAGGCACGAGCACGCGCGTGCTGATCATGCTGACCATGCCACCGACATCCCCCCTGATCTCCTCTGCTATTTTACTCCTCTTGATCCGTACGATCCCGGACTCCATATGGTGCGCGACTATGTGGGCCCCAATCGATACCGGCAAGACTGAGTGCCCTTGCGTTATGGTGCTGCCCATATCGTGATGGCCCGCCTTCCTGGAGGTCTGGCCCTCCAGACACTGTGCCCACAGCTCGGGGTGCCTGCGGCTCCGCTGCCGTGGTTCCCCTCCCCTCCCCTCCCCCGGCTTCTGCACGACACGGTGTTCGAGACGGGCAAGGGCGAGGACTCTTTCCCAGTCCCGCTATTTCTCACCCCGTCCTACAGTGTAGGCCACGAACCCAAGCCTTTAGGGAGCGAGCGAGCGAGCGAGCGAGCAGGAGGAGGAAGAGCAGGAGGAGGGAGAGGAGGAAGAGGAGGATGAGGACTAACGCATCAGGGTAACCTAAGGTCGGTCTAGCGTAAAAAGCAAGAAGAGGAGGAAACGAGGCCAGCCGGCTGGCCCGCTCCGCGGCCAACCGCTGCGCCTCTTTGGCCGCGCGTGCTAAACGCGAAAGCCGGTAAGGAATCCCGTAGTGCCATCCCTGGGCACGACGCGCCCCATCGAACAGGAGGGCCAAGCCGAGGCTCGGTCGTGCGGACAACAGGGGCCCCTGCGGCCCCTTCCAATCCGAAATGGCTGGCCCAGGACGCCTGCACAGTCTCCGACGCTCTGCGTGCCTCGCACATGGCCGCATCCCAGAGCCAGTGGGGGTCATCCCGTGGAGGTGGCTCGCTATCTCTAGGCGGACACGCCGCTAAGAACCCATGGTCCTGGCCAGGGCACGTGGCGTGACCCCAACAAGTCGTGTGGACGCGCCCCGGGGGGGGCAACCCTCTGGGCAGCGCCATTCGTGGATTTGGGAAGCAAGGAGGCTGTGACCGCGCACGCGCCAGGACCCTACAGGAGGCGGAACGTCTGCGCGCACCTCGGGTTCCGAGCCCAGTCGAGTCGCGGCGCCATCATCGTCATCGTCATCGTGGTCACCAGCATCGCTACTATCATCATCGTGTGTCGTTGCCGGCGTCGCCATGACATTGCGCCCGCCTGAGCCACCGACTCGCACTGAACTGCTCGCGCGGCCTGCGAGACGCGATAGGAAGTGCCCAGCGGTCAGCGCCACTGCGGCCGCGTCGGTCGCGCCGAACTAGCTGGCCGCTCTTCGCGCGAGCCTGGGCGCGCTAGCGCGGCCGCGGCGATGCGCGAGCCAGCGCCGAACAGTCATCGCATTCGCCGCCGCATGCGTTTTGCAAACCAAGTTGCGGATGGGTAGGTGGGATGATTGCGCGATCCAAGGGAGTTGTCAACTTCAAGCTCGGCAGGGTGAATTGCACCGTGTAGATTGGACCACATAAGTTGTACCACATCAATTGCCCCACGTAGATTGCAGCACATCGATCGCACGATGTGTGTTCGCGCCTGCGGCGCGCTTTTTGACCGGTCGCAACATAAATTGCATGACACATGCTGCACAACATTGCTGGTTAAACATATATATATATATATATATATATTTTTTGACAGCGCTCAACCCCTTCAGGCTTCAAGCGAGGCGTCTATAACGTGTTATAGTCATCCTGCGACACCGCGGGCACGACGAGGCATCGCCCGCAGCGCTGACCACCTCTGTGGCCAGGCTCTGCCGCGAGCGACCAGCACCACACCTCTGCGCAGTGCCTCGGTCACTCACGACACTCATCTACTGATTAGACTCCCTTTTTGGCCTTCTTCTTAGCCGAGGGACCGCCTTTCGAATTCTTTGGCTTGAACGCAAGGGCCGCCACTATCTTTGCAGCAGCAGTCCTCGGAGCAAAATCTTCAAGGAGGTACATGCCTACTTTCTCGAGCGTGCGATCTACCATCAAAATGCGAAGGTCATTCATCACAGACTCGCGTGGGAAATAGAAGATCCACTTATCCATTGATACTCCGTCCACATCAACTTCCACACGAAAGGCACGCTGGCAACGAATGGATGAGTCAGTCTTAGCACGCTCACCAAAAGCACAAACATTTTTGATAGCCTGCAACGTCGGTCCACTCGCCTGAATCTTGTCCAACATACCAGGCTGTTGAAGGAATTGGCTCAGACGTACCATCAAAGCCCTACCCAAGACATCTGGTTTCTTACCGTGCGGGTGTCCGCCGTAATCAACTTTGTCTTCCACTGCCTTTGCTCTTGCCACCTTTCCCTCCTTTGCGTAATCCTCCTCTTGCTTGCGCATCAGCTTCGCGTAGGGGCCGTCGCTCGACGACTGGAGCACGAGGTTGTCGATCCTGGCGGTGTTGCGCTGCTCGTCCACTAACTGCATCGTGCACTTCGCCATCGCCAGGACCAGCTTCTTCATGTTGGGCTGCACCTCTTGCTCGTCCCCGTCCTTTACCTCTGCCTCCGCCTCGTCCTCTGCCCTTTTGCGCCTGCCGCCCTCCACCGTCGCTGCCGCCACGTCCCAGTCGCTGAACATCGCCATCAGAGCGGGCAGCAGCTGGCCTCCGCAACACTGCCGAAGGCTGGGCGCCTCGGGCAGCAATGGGTATCTGATCAACTGGGATCTGTAGCGCCTGAGCCCGAGCCTCAACAGTTGCCGAACATCGAAGCCTCACATGTCGCAGCAAAGTGTCCCTGCGAGTGAACGACTGCGAGCACAATGGACAAGTGAGATCACTAACATCTGCAAGCGGCCGAACTTTATGCATGCGAGCGCGGTGAATTGCCAGGCCACGTTCACCACAGCACACCTCACCGCACTCAGGGCACGTCAACTGTCGAGTGGCATCCGACTCACTTACATCATGACGAGAGGTAAAGGAGAGGACACACTTCAGGTACGCTTTCGGCATCAGAGCTAACTCACGAAGCCACACTCTCTCAACAACATCACCCACGGCATGCAAACCCGTACGCTGGTACACTTCACGCTGTCGAGAAGCAGGAAGAGTTGGGAGCAAAGCACGCAGGTCACGACAAAGGGACGCCATGCGATCGCTAACCACACCACTTCCGTCAGCATTGTCATTTTCAAAGGCAAACCTTCCAAACAGGATAGCACGCACGCCTACTGTTTCATCATAGCCATGATCGGGTCGCTCCACAAACACTGGACGCAATACATGTCGCCACCAACACAGTCGCCGAAAGAGCAACGTAGTCTGGATACTGAACACTCGTGCTCTATCACGAATATCATAGTTTGAGACACGCCCTAAGTGTGCTGGGCTTTTCAACAAGTGTCGGAGCTTTTTCGTTTGGAACCGTTCCAATCTCGCTTCATCCGTCACTGTCATAACACACACTTCAGTCGCATACAGCAGAATAGACCGAACTAAGGAATTCCACAATCGAAGCTTCAAGGGAGTGGCAATGGAGGTAGAGCGCCAAACTCGTAGGGTTAATCGAGCATGAGCGGCTGTGGCCTTCGAAATGCGAGTCGAGACCTCCTCAAACGACCTCCCATCACCACGAACCTGGGCCCCGACATACTTGACTGACGGAGTAGCCGAAAACGACGAGTCCCCCTGCCCGAACTTCACCTGTTTTTTCTGAATGGTCTTATTCAGCTTTTTGGAGCCCTCCCCACAGACGACAAACAGCGCTTCAGTTTTGCTAACGTTGACTTTCATCTGCTTTTTTAAGACCGTGCTTTGGACGAGCTCGACAAAACCCTCGATGTCCCCGAAGTCCGCCACTTCCAAGAAGGAAACAAGGTCGTCGACGAACTCAAGCTGCGACGCGTCCAAGGAGGCAAGCTCAGGGTCCTCGAACGCCAGGCCCCCCAGCTCGCGCCTCTTAGTCAAGGAAGGGTCATAGCGCACCTCGATCGGATCATAGCCTGCTACGGTCCTACTCTCCTGGATATCTCTGACCACGAACTCGTAAACCGCCAGAAAAAGAGCCGGCCCCTCAACACTGCCTTGTCGGACCCCTTTTTGGATCCACAATCGACGAATAACCTTCTGAGTCTTAATGTCCCGAACCATATAACATGTCCCATCGTGTAGCCGTTCCTCAAATAAAGCAAGCCCCCGAGACTTAGCTAGGTCCTCCAGGGCCCTCCAGATGTCCTCCCTGGCCAACTTATCGAAGGCCTTCTCCAAGTCAAATAACACAGCAGCCAAGATAGACAAAGAACGCTTAGCCCGTCTTGACGCACGGAACCTCCTCAAGATCTCATCAAAACAAGCCAGAGCGTCCCGAGTAGCACGTCCAGGAAGAGCCCCAAACTGAAAGACCGACACCGCAGCTGCAATGCCAAACCTGAACGGGGTCAGAGCGAGCCGAGAGATCATCTTCCCCAGGTGTCCCAGGATATTCAGCGTACGATAATGATTAGCAGCGTGTGAGCCATCACCTTTAGGTTTTCTCAGAAACACGGTCTCCCCGTCCTTGCACTGGGTTGGGATCTCCAAACGAGACCCAACTGCAGCAACTAGATACGTAAGCGGCAAAGCCACAACAGGGAGCGCCATCTTCCACAACTCTGCCACCGCACCTGAGGAAAACCCAATATCGTCAGCATCCTGCAACAGCTGAAGTCCTGGAGCAGCTTTGTTATTCGGTAACGCTTCCACTGCTTTGGTCACCGTCTCGGGCTGGATGTTCACTAAGTGCTGCAACTGATCATTCACACCAATCATGTCGGAGCAAGCCGGCTCTGGTCGCTCATGAAGTGGGAGTTCGGATCCCTCAAAGATTTGAATAAGAGCTTGAGTACGAACCTCCATCTCGTGATCTAAGTCCATGCACGGGCTGTTGCCGTCCCACACCGTGACCATCGGCGCCGACTGCTTGGGGGCTAATCGTTGGACCAACTTGTATACGCTTCGAATATCTTGACGGCGGTCTGCCGCTTCCGCTTCTTCACGCAGTGTCACAACTGATCTGGTCTTTTCCTCTTTGATAGCTACCTTCGCATCACGTCTTGCTTGCTTCCATTTAGCCATCGCATGCATCGTTTGTTGTGATCCAGGCCGCCGACTTTGGAGAATAGCCAATCGCCTCTGAAGTGCATGCTTAAGCTGAATCTTTTCAACAGTCGCTTCAGAAAAGGCCCAATGAGACTTCCGAGTTCTCGCCTTGGGATCAACCACAAAAAGAGGAGCTGCCGCGTCAACCACCACTGCTTCCATTGCTGCCAAATACACTGTGGTGTCAGAAAAGGGGAGTCCACTGCCACACACTTGCTGCCATGGCTGTAACAGGCCACCCCCATGCCGTTCATGCAACAAACGGTCCACCTCAGCACGAAACTGAACAGCAAGTCGAGCGCCTTCTTGACAATGCTGATCGTCAGCAAGAGTATTCAACAACAGCTGCCGATCCCATCGCTGAGGGACTTCACTACGAGCTCGTCGCTTATATAAGGCTCCAAGAGAAAAGGATGCCTGAAGCACTCGATGATCACGCACACCTCCAAGAGACATTGCACAATGCTTCAGTACTTTTGCCGTCCGATATCTGCAGCCTGCCGCTTTCGCTATGATGAAATCCACACGATGCCACTTTTTTGTGCCTGGGTGCTGCCACGTACCATCTGCTACATCCGCAGGTCCAAAAGTATTCAACACACGGAGGTCATAATCACGAACGAGATCGAGAAGTGCATCAGCATTCAGATTCTTATATCCACCTCTCACTGCACTGGGTAAACGTTCTGCTGATCCTCCGTATCCAATCCACGGGAGATTCGGTCGAACTTGACCATTGGCATCAACACACATAATTAACGCACAACGCCCATGGTGCATAATAGCCTTCACAGCCTGATCACACCGCTTCCAGAACACGCCAATGGATTGAACCACTGCAGCACGCGCAGCTTGTCGATCAAGATGAGCATCATTTAGAAAAGTATCAACTGGAGCATTCCCATTGAGGATATAATGACAAACCTCATCAGCCCCTTGGCCACATCCGCCGATCCGGCGTGTGAGTCCCACCAGCCCTCTGGGCGTAGGTGGTCTAGAGCAGATCCTCTTCCACCCCTCCCTCTTCCCCCTTGGGGAGGGGTTTACCCCTCCCCCTACCCCCTCCCCTGGACCTGGACGGGGGGGGCCGCGGGTAGTTAGAGCGTCCCAAGATGGCCCAAGACGGCTCCAAGAGCGCCTCAGAGAACCCAAGATGAGCTCCAAGATGGCTCAAGATAGCGCAAGATCGCTCACGATGGCTCCTAAGATGGTTCCAAGAAGCCCAAAGACGGCCCCAAGATAACTCCAAGTGGCCAAACAGCTCCCCAAGGAGGCCCCGAAGAGGCCAAAATCGTCCCAAAACCTAAGGAAAATCAATGATTTTTGCTTTCTCGCCTTTTCGCTTCCGATGGCCATCCGAGGCCTGGAGATGGCTCCAAGATGGCCCAAGAGGGCCCCAAGAGAGCCCCAAAAGAGCCCCAAGACGGCCCCAAGAGCGCCCAAGAGCACTCCAAGAGCGTTCCAAGAGGGGTCCAAGAGGCGATTTTAGGGGCTTCCGAGGGGGGACGCTAATTAAACCCCCCCTCTTGTTTGATCGACTCCCTCCAAGATGGCCCCAAAAGCGCCCCGAAGGCTCCCCAGAGCGCCTCAAGAGGGTCCCAAGAGGCGCCCAAGATGCCCCAAGGCGCCCAAAAAGCCCTCCAAGAGGCCCTCAAAAGACCCCCAAGAAGCTCCTTCCCCTCCTCCTCCTCCTCCTCCGATTCTTCCTCCTTCTCCGTCCTCCTCCTCCTCCTCCTCCTCCTCCTCTTCCCCCTCCTCCTCCTCCTCCTCCTCCTCCGACGACGACGACGACGACGACTCCTCTTCCATCCTCCCCCTCTCGGGGTCTGTGACAGCTTCCCCCGCCCTTTGTTATTCTGCATGCTCCCCGACTTCCCTGATCACCTCAACTCCCCTGAGCATCGTTTCTGGATGGGCTGGTGGGGATACGCGAAGCGTCAACAATTCCTGAGAGCGTGGGCTTGAGCTCGCTCAAGCTTCGCTCTGGCGAGGGGGAGGGGGGGGCTGACGCGAGCTGACGCGGGCTGACGCGGGCTGACGCGAGCTGACGCGGGCTGACGCGGGCTGACGTTTTCCCGGCCCCCGGGCCCGGGATCCGGGACCCGGGCGCGCTCCTGGGAGGGGGGGGGGGGGGCTGACGCGAGCTGACGCGGGCTGACGCGAGCTGACGCGAGCTGACGCGGGCTGACGCGGGCTGACGTTTTTCCGGCCCCCGGGCCCGGGATCCGGGACCCGCGACCCGGGATAGGCGCGGGACTCGAGACCCGGGACCGGCGCGGGACTCGGGACCAGCGCGCGACCCGGCACCCCCGACCCGGGACGCGGCACCGGCGCGCGGAACCCGGGACCCGGGACCGGCGCGAGACCCGGGACCCGGGACCGGCGCAGGACCTGGGGGACTTGGAACCCGGAACCGGCGCAGAACCCGGGACTCAGGCCCGCGACTCGGGAGCGGCGCGCGACCCGGGACCCGCGACCTTGCGGCGCGCGATCCGGGACCCGGAACCGGCGCGGGACCGGCGCGGAACCCGGGACCCAGGACCCCCAGCACCCCCGACCCGGGACCGGCGCGAGATCCGGGACGCGGCACCGGCGCGAGACCCCGGGACCCGGGACCGGCGCGAGACCCGGAACCCGGGACCGGCGCGGAACCCCGGACCCGGGACCGGCGCGGGAACCGGGAGACTTGGGACCCGGGACCGGCGCAGAACCCGGGACTCAGTGCCCGCGACTCGGGACCGGCGCGCGACCGGCGCGCGACCCGGGATCCGCGACCTTGCGGCGCGGGATCCGGGACCCGGGACCGGCGCGGGACCCGGGACTCGGAACCGGCGCGGAACCCGGAACCCGGCCGGGACTGGCGCGAGACCCGCGGGACCCAGGACCGGCGCGGATTCCGCGAGCAGGACCCGGGACCAGCGCGGGACCTGGGACCAGCGCGGGACCCGGGACCCGGGACCACCCGAGACCGGCGCGGGACCCCGACCTGGCGCGGGACTCGGGACCCGGGACCCAGGACCCGCGCGACTCAGCACTCCCGACCCGGGACCGACGCGGGAGCCGGGACGCGGCACCGGCGCGGAACCCGACCCTGGACCGGCGCGGATCCCGAGACCCGGGAACAGCGCGAGACCCGGAACCCGGGACCGGCGCGGGACCCGACACCCAGGACCGGCGCGCGACCCGGGACCCAGAACCCGGGACCCGGGACCCGGGACCGGCGCAGGACACGGGACCGGCGCGAGACCCGGGACCCGGGACGGGCGCGGAACCCCGGACCCGGGACCGGCGCGGGACCTGGGGGACTTGGAACCCGGAACCGGCGCAGCACCCGGGACTCAGGCCCGCGACTCGGGACCGGCGCGCGACCCGGGACCCGCGATCTTGACTTGCGGCGCGCGATCCGGGACCCGGAACCAGCGCGGGACCGGCGCGGAACCTGGGACCCAGGAGTCGGAACCGGCGCGCGACCCGGCACCCCCGACCCGGGACCGGCGCGAGACCCGGGAAGCGGCACCGGCGCGAGACCCCGGGACCCGGGACCGGCGCGAGACCCGGGACCCGGGACCGGCGCGGAACCCCGGACCCGGGACCGGCGCGGGACCCGGGAGACTTGGGACCCGGGACCGGCGCAGAACCCGGGACTCAGGGCCCGCGACTCGGAACCGGCGCGCGACCCGGGATCCGCGACCTTGCGGCGCGGGATCCGGGACCCGGGACCGGTGCGGGACCCGGGACTCGGGACCGGCGCGGCACCCGGGAACCGGAACTGGCGCGAGACCCGCGGGACCCGGGACCGGCGCGGAACCCGCGACCAGGGCCCGGGACCATCGCAGGACCTGGGACCAGCGCGGGACCCGGGACCGGGGACCACCCGGGACCGTCGCGGGACCCCGAACTGGCGCGGGACTCGGGACCCGGGACCCAGGACCCGCGCGACTCGGCACTCCCGACCTGGGACCGACGCGGGAGCCGGGACGCGGCACCGGTGCGGGACCCGACCCTGGACCGGCGCGGCTTCCGAGTCCCAGGAACAGCGCGAGACCCGGAACCCGGGACCGGCGCGGGACCCGACACCCGGGACCGGCGCGCGACCTGGTGGGGCCCAGGACCCGGGACCCGGGACCGGCGCAGGACACGGGACCGGCGCGAGACCCGGGACCCGGGACGGGCGCGGAACCCCGGACCCGGGACCGGCGCGGGACCTGGGAGACTTCGAACCCGGAACCGGCGCAGAACCTGGGCCTCAGGCCCGCGACTCGGAACCGGCGCGCGACCCGGAACCCGCGACCTTGCGGCGCGCGATCCGGGACCCGGAACCGGCACGGGACCGGCGCGGAACCCGGGACCCAGGACCCGGAACCGGCGCGCGACCCGGCACCCCCGGCCCGGGACCGGCGCGCGACCCGGGAAGCGGCACCGGCGCGAGACCCCGGGACCCGGGACCGGCGCGAGACCCGGGACCCGGGACAGGCGCGGAACCCCACACCCGGGACCGGCGCGGGACCCGGGAGACTTGGGACCCGGGACCGGCGCAGAACCCGGGACTCAGGGCCCGCGACTCGGAACCGGCGCGCGACCCGGGATCCGCGACCTTGCGGCGCGGGATCCGGGACCCGGGACCGGTGCGGGACCCGGGACTCGGGACCGGCGCGGCACGGAACTGGCGCGAGACCCGCGGGACCCGGGACCGGCGCGGAACCCGCGACCAGGGCCCGGGACCATCGCGGGACCTGGGACCAGCGCGGGACCCGGGACCGGGGACCACCCGGGACCGTCGCGGGACCCCGAACTGGCGCGGGACTCGGGACCCGGGACCCGCGCGACTCGGCATCCCTGACCCGGGACCGACGTGGGACCCGGGACGCGGCACTGGCGCGGGACCCGACCCTGGACCGGAACCGGCGCGGGACCTGGAACCCGGGACCGGCGCGAGACCCGGGACCCAGAACCCAGAACTTGGGACCCGGGACCGGCGCAGGACTCAGGACCTGGAACCCGGGGCTCGGGACTGGAGCGTAACCCAGGACCTGGGACCCGGGACCGGCGCGGAACCCGGGGCCCGCGACCGGCTCGGGACCCGGGACCCGAAACCCGGGACCGGCGCGGGACCCGGGACCCGGGACCGGCGCGAGACCCGGGAAGCGGAACCGGCGCGAAACCCGGCGCGCCGGTCCGGGTCCAGGATCCTGCGCCGGTCCCGGGTCCCGGGACAGATAAACCTCGCGCGCCCCTCTCGAGACTCTCCTGAGGCCCGTTTTGGTTTCTCTGGGACCCCTCTTGGAACCCTCGTAAGGCCCGGTTGGAAATCTCTTCGAGCCCGAAGAACGGACCCAGACAGTGTGAGAGAGCTCTCGAGGGGCACCAGGAGTGGGACAAGAGAACACCATAAGGCCTCCAGGAGGAGCGCGCCAGGTCTCATCGAGAACAGCGGTTCGATGAGACCTGGGCCTCCTTCTCTTAGAGCCCTCTTCAGGCTATCTTGAAGCCCCTTCAGGGCTCTCTATTAGCCCCTAGACGGGGCCAGGACAGGGTGGGCCGATCCTCGAGGAGCCCCGGAGGGAGCCAAGATGGCCCCAAGAGGGCTCCAAGAGGAGCGCGATAGGTCTCATCGAAAACGGCTGTTCGATGAGACCCATAGCGCACCTCTTGGAGCCTTCTTGGGGCCCTTTTCGAGCTCTCTGGTGGCCCTCTTGGAGTCCCAGAACGGAAAGCGCACGAGAAGGAGAAAGAGAAAGAAAAGGATGCTACTACTACTACTACTACTACTACTACTACTACTGCTACTACTACTACTACTACTACTACTACTACTACTACTACTACTACTACTACTACTACTACTACTACTACTACTACTACTACTACTACTACTACTACTACTACTACTACTACTACTACTACTACTACTACTACTACTACTACTACTACTACTACTACTACTACTACTACTACTACTACTACTACTACTACTACTTACTACTACTATTACTACTACTACTACTACTACTACTACTACTACTACTACTACTACTACTACTACTACTACTACTACTACTACTACTACTACTTCTACTACTACTACTACTACTACTACTACTACTACTACTACTACTTACTACTACTTACTGCTACTACTACTAAAAACTTAATAGATACTATCTATATTCCTATTGTCATTACATTTGACTACTACTACTACTACTACTACTACTTCTACTACTACTACACTACTACGGACTACCGGCTACGATTTTACTACTACTACTACTACTACTACTACTACTACTACTACTACTACTACTTTTACTACCACTACTACGACTACTACTACTACTACTACTACTACTACTACCACTACTACTACTACTACTACTACTACTACTACTACTACTACTACTACTACTACCACTACCACTACCACTACTTCTACTACTCGTCCTACTCGTCCTACTCGTCCTACTACTACTACTACTTCTACTACTACTCGTACTACTACTACTACTACTACTACTACTACTACTACTACTACTACTACTACTACTAACTACTAACTACTAACTACTACTAACTAACTACTACTACTTACTACTACTACTCACTACTACTACTACTACTACTGCTACTACTACTACGACTACTACTACTACTACTACTACTACTACTACAACTACTACTACTACTACTACTACTACTCTACTTACGACTGCCGTTGGTATTATACTACTTCTACGACTAACTACTACTACTTACTACTACTTCTACCACTTCTACTTCTTACTTACTATTGACTACTACTAATACTACTACTACTACTTATCTACCACTACCACTATACTACTATACTACTACTACTACTAACTACTATATTGCTAGTTTTACTATACATACTACTATACATACTACTTCTACTACCACTACTACTACTACTACTACTACTACTACTTACCTCACCACTTACTCTACGACTTAGACTTACTACTTAACTACTACTACTACGACTTCTAAAAAAACAAAAATACTACTCTACTACTACTACTTACTTACTATTACTACTACTATTACTACGACTACTACTACTACTACTACACTACTACTACTACTACTACTACTACTACTACTACTACTACTACTACTACTACTACTACTACTACTAGTACCACTACCACTACTACTACCAGTACTCCAGCTACTATTGCGGCGTCAACTGGTAGTTCTCCATCCACACCCTCGAACCGCACAGACAGGAGAGAGGAGATGGAGGGAGACAGAAGATGGGGGCCCCAAGATCCTCGCGGCGCCCACAAAACACAGCCCCAAGCGCCGACCCGTTTTCGGACTCAGGGGAATCCTCTGCGGGCCCCGGGCTCATCAAACACAAAGAAACTGAGGGAGGACGCGAGGAAGGATGAGAGGGAGCAGGGAGAAGGAAAAGAAAAGGAGAAATATGAGGTGAAAAGAGAAAGAGGAAGACGAGTGCGCTCCTCGGAAAAAGAGAGAGGTCGGCCTTGAGACCCGGGCTTCGGGACTCGGTACCCTGCTGCGCTCCTGGGATTAGGGGGGAAGGGGACCGACGCGAGCTCGCGCGAGCTGTCGCGGCCTGACGCGGTCTAACGCCTTTCCGGCCCCGGGGCCCGGGACCCAGGCACGCTCCTGGGAGGAGGCAAGGGGGCCCGCCCCGAAACCCGAAACTCAGGACCCAGTCTGCGCGTCCAGAAACTCCGCACCGCAACTTGCGAAAGACAAGCAGGAAGAACAAGAGAGCCAATCTGCGATGTCTGCGAGATAACATCAAATACATGCTAGTCCTGACGATCAGGTTCATATTTCCTTCGCGTTGCTGCACTGTCCAATGATAACCAGTGCTTTTGCGCTCCCTTCCAAATTGGAACATGGCGGGCCCCCGTCTTACATCATGCGCAATGCCTAAGAGACAGAACCGCGAAAATAGACACATTTCTCACCACCTCCCGTTCATCCTCCGGCTCGCTCTCTTCTAACTGCGTTCAAGTACAAACCTTCTTCCTATCAATCACATCCCCCCTTCGTCCTTCTTTCTGACTTCGTCGCCGTTCTGGTGTTCCCTGAGGCCGCCGGGGCAATTCTTTCAGTGGTTCCAGAGCCCCAATGTGGCTTCACTAAGGCCGCATCAGAGACCCAAAAAGCCCCAGGAAGGAGCCAGGAGAGCCCAAGAGAGCCCAGAAACGCCTCAAAAAAACCAAGACGAAAGCACCAAAAAGGCTCAGGACGGCTTGCAATATGGAACCGTGTTTGTATTTGTTCTTGTTGTTTTATCTCGCCGGGCTCCCCCTGTCGTCCCGGTCCTCCGTTGTATGTGTAGGTGTGCGTGCCTGTACGTCTACATGCGCGTTCCGACCCGATCGCCGACCCCCGGGGTCCCTGTGGACGGTTCTCCGATATATGTGCCTGCGTGTGCGCGTGTGTGTGCGTTGCGAAACTGTGGCCATCCAGTGCACCCACAGGACTTCCCCCCCCGCGACAACGTGAGAGTCTAGCAAAACCAACGGAGAAACCAAGCGTTTGCATCTGCCATATCGCATCAGACAAGCTCAAGGCCTCACGACGATATTCATGTCTCACTTCCTTCACGCGCCGCGGGCGCGAGTCGGATCTCATGCACCCAGCCTAAGCGCACGCAGTACCATCCAGTCAAAACATGACTTTCCAGCTCTCCGTCCTCCTCCGACCGGTCTTTCCCAAGTGCGATTAAAGCACCACCCTCTTCCTCCTCGTCTTCCCTTTCCTTCCCCTTCCTCTCCGCTTCTCCTCTGTCATGTTTGGTTTGACCCGCCTTCATTTTTCGAAGGCCCTCCTTCTCGTCAACCCCCTCTCCCTCTTCCTCCTCCCCTTCTGTTTTGTTCCATTCCTCCCCCGCTGGCCTCTACCCCGATCAGACGCGGGCGCCGCCGTCACTCACCTGTTCTCAGAGTGCTGGCGCTTCGACTCCTGGCGTCGGCGCGCGATCGCTACCCCCCACATTATATGCAGGCATGGCTTGAGCGACAATCCACACAAACCTTTGACGACTCTTCTCGCATATGATCCTACTGCAGCTCCATCCACCTTGGACCCCCAATCCGTCTCGAAGAATGCCCCCTTCTCCGTGCCACAACCAAACCTACTATGGCGCAGGGTCGGGAACTTTTACAAAGCGCGTGGCGACGGCGGCCCCGGCCACACGCCATGGCTTGCGAGCGGATACCGTCTCGCTCCGCTCCGCAGCTGGAGAGGCCAAAAAAGACCCAGAGCGTCCACGCTTCGACACCGGGACGAGGATAGCGATCGCGCCGCGGGGTGGTGGGCCAGAACCGGCAGCTCGACACGCTACACATAACTTCCCGACCGTGCATCCTGACCTGCACATACCGTGTCTGTTTCTTTCAGCTTCGCTCCTCACGGGGCCACCATAAACTCCCACACGGGCTCAATGAGGCTCCACAAAACACACACACACACACACGCACAAAACACACTCGGGAACCAAAACAGACCCCCTCTTGTTATTTCAGGTGCTTCTTTACAACTCTCTCGTGTCCTGCAGCCATCCACACCTCAGTCCTTGCTTCAGCCGCAACTCTGGACGCGCCGCACCAACTTCTCATGCTCATCCATGCACGCGTTGCACCGTCGTCGAGCAGGTTTCCTCATGGTATTGGGCTGCTCCTGCTCGCAACGAGAAAACTCTGCGCGTGCTTTCTGTACCATACATCGCCCGCATAACATCCGATCCGCCTGACGTTTGCCAGAGCCGATCGCGCAGGACAAACATTTCCGGTCCGCCCGCGGCCACTGTGTGTCCCCGAACTCATCTCGCGGTAGTTCCTGCCCGCAGGGCCCCTGGCACGTCTTCATTCGACCCGGGATTCTCACGCATTCCAAACACTTCCGGTCTGCCCGTGGCCACTGCGTATCTCCATACCGATCTCGTGGCAAATCCTGGCCGCATGGCCCTTGGCATGTCTTCAAATGACTCGGGCTTCCGACGCACGCCAAACACTTCCGGTCTGCTCGTGGCCACTGCTTCTCACCGTAACGCTCTCGTGGCAACTCTTGCCCGCATGGCCCTTGGCATTTCTTCAAGACACCCGGGACTCTGACGCGTTCCAAACACTTCCGGTCTGCCCGTGGCCACTGCGTTCGTCCATACCGATCTCGTGGTAAATCCTGGCTGCATGGCCCTTGGCATGTCTTCAAATGACTCGAGCTTCCGACGCACGCCAAACACTTCCGGTCTGCTCGTGACCACTGCTTCTCACCGTAACGCTCTCGTGGCAAATCCTGGCTGCATGGCCCTTGGCATGTCTTCAAGTGACTCGAGCTTCCGACGCACGCCAAACACTTCCGGTCTGCTCGTGGCCATTGCTTCTCACCGTAACGCTCTCGTGGCAACTCTTGCCCGCATGGCCCTTGGCATTTCTTCAAGTCACCCAGGTTTCTGACGCAATCTAAACACTTTCGGTCTGCCCGCGGCCGCTGCTTATCACCGTAACGCTCTTGTGGTAAGTCTTTCCCACATAGCCCATGGCACGTCTTCATCGACGCCACCTCGCTCACATCATCTACGCATCGAATGCACGCCCGCTCCTCCCCCTTTTGACGCTGGCTCTCCGAGAACTCGGACCATTCCAGAAGAACGTCACATTTGGAGCATGTTAATAAGCTTGACTGCACTATTCTCCTTCTCTTTTCCCGCCCTTGCTCCGCGCGCACCCCCTCCATCTCCGCCCTCACCGACATCCAATCCATTACTTCCCCGCGCAATTTTTTCAACAGGGTGCGCGGCCCCAGAGGTGCCGCCCCTTGAAACGCTTCCTTTGGAAAGGGCCTCATCAGGTATATGCCTTCCCGCGTCCGCACGCGACTCAGTCCGACGTAACACGTCTGCTTCGATCCATTTGATCGCTCATTAACATCCACTGCAAGACGATCCTTGTCCATACCTTGAAGAGAATGGACAGTGACGCAAAAGGCTGGCGTTAACGGCAATTGCTTCCGCAAAATCCGCAGGCGCGGCACTACGCGGTTGGCATCTAAAAACCAGGGGCCCGTTTTCACCGTAATCGGGTACACACCTGTCGGCAGCCCCTCCACACGCCATGTGGCGTCCACTTTCCGCACGTACACGCACGCTGGCAACCGTTGTAAAACCACAACGTCCTTACCTCTGCACGTCCTCTCATCTTCTGGATCCATTTGAATGTATTGCACTTCCACCTCTGTGCCTTTCAGCATTTGGTACTTTTCATCTCGGTCGACGTGCTCCGTCAGAAGCATCCTCATGCCCTGCGCCAAAGGCAACATACCCAGCAGATCGCCGCATTGCCGGTCATGCCGTGACAACCACTCTTTCTTTTTCCATGGCAGCGTCGGATCTTCTCGAAGCGCATCAATGGACGCGCAATCCTTGGCCGGACACCATACCAACTGTACGCCACGTCTGACAGCGTACAAACGCGATCTCAGCTTGTTGATTTCGTATCTCAGATCGTTATTCGGCACTGCGCACTGAACGTTTTCCATGTCGCCCTGCCCCATGATGTGTGAGGACGCTATAACTCGATGACGAGATACTCGGTCTTCTCGACAAACTGAACACTCCATGGCGCGCAACGTGGGCCACGTGGATCCGGACCGTTTCAATCGTCGCCACCTCGCTGGCAGTCCAGCGCAAGCCGACTTCTTGCAGTCGGGAGCCCCGTTGACCCAACTCCCTGGAACGCTCGTCTCGCTTCCATGCAAAAACGCATAGTTGTCATCGCTGAGCTCCGACACGCGAATTTCGTCCAAAACTGAGTTCCACCGCCGGTCCAAGCACCTGTACGGCCGAGTAAGCTCCGTCAACCCCTGGACGCAGTTCCACATCAGCTCCAATCCTCTCCGCGCAGGGACAGTCTCCTTTCTCTGAGAGTGGTTCTCAACGAACTGCTGTGGTATTTTGTACAACGGCGTCCCTTCTGGGCAATCCAGCTGGTAACTGTCCCCTATGAATCCCATGTTGATGCCCCCCCATTCGCGAACTCGTCCGGCAGCGTCATATTTATACCGTGACGCGTCTGACACCCCATTCCTGATCTGATTTTCTACCTCAGCAAATAACTGGGCCGATAGCATGAACACTTCGTCTATGAGAATGACCCTGCACAGTAAACATCTGCTTTGCACGGGTTGACTTGCCAGATGCGCATCCACGTTGCTTTCCACCACAGCGCTCTTCATGAACGGGTTCAGGCCCGCCAAGAAGTGCACGGTGCTTCCTCCTAGTTCCGCCGCAAGCTTCACTTGCAACGTGCATATGTGAAAATGAACTCCCCGCTTCCAGCCCATCACTTCTTCGAAGAACGATACTATCTTTCTCGTGCAAAAAGACTTCCCTGCCCCTGGGATCGCGTGCAATAGCCACTGCAAAGGCTGCGACTCTTCCCCGATTTTTTTCCAACTCTTCCATGACCACACGCTCCGCCCACATGGAAATGTACCTCTTCTGCTCGTCGCTGCACATGCTGCAGTTCTTGTCCAGCCAAGTGGAGGCCTCTGACCATTGCGGCGCTTTTTTACGCTCCACGTGCGCGGCGTGCGCCAAGGACCCGCGGAATGTTACTGATGCTGGCCGATGGGCACGCACTGCTTTATTCACGTCATCCATGCTCCACACAGCCTGCGGAAGTTCCGCGCAGCGAGACCCGACGCCAGCCCCCGCGTGCCCGCGCGCCTCGTGCCCCCAGAAAGCTTCCGCGACGGAAAAAGCCATGTCCACGTCGTCGGCCCCGTCCTGCTCCTTGCGGGAACCCCCACCTCGTCGCGTCTTTAACACATCGTCCAACTCGCGAACCTCGACAAAAGCTTCGGCATCTGAAGCATCGTCCTGACTATTCCCGCCTTCCACAGCTCCATCTTGCGGCCTCACACTGGTCACGCTGATAAAATTCGTGACCATCCGCCGCACCTCCTCCGTCAACACGTTTCCGTCCAACCATGCCCTGCACGCATCTCCCCATGCCGACGGGGCACTCAATGCCCACGCTACTGGCACATGTTTCGTGCTCCAAGCCTCTACCAGTGTCCACGGATGAAAATACGTTAACATGATCCTCGCGCTCCGTTCCCACGTCCTCCGTTTCCCCGCGGGCATAGGGCACCCATGCATCACTGGCACCACTGGAATTCGTCGCCTGACCATCGCCCAATTCTCACACACTTCCATTGGAACGAACGCAGCATCGTAGAACTTCACGTTCTGCGAAGAACCTTTCCTGGCCAACTTTTTTGTCATCGGCTCCACGACCCAGTACCGCTGGAACTCGTAAGGACTTAGATAATGGAGTTCCGGATCCTTTCCCCGGTACCCGTATAAGAGCCCATTCTTCTTCAGGAGCACCTCCTCCTGGCGCCCTTTGCCTTTCGTCCGCGCCCACAACATGCCCTTCTCAAATACTTGCGGCTTCCGACTAGATCGGTTCTCCACTAACGCCAAGTACGCTTCCCCCGCGAAGGTCGCAAACGGGCAACAGATCGTCACTTCTGCGGCCGTTGGTTCCTCGCCGCCAGCGTTATCGTTCAGTTTCACGGTTTCGTTCGGCGTGCGCAGTACACCGCGCGCAAAACAATCATAACATATCCGCAGGGCATGTCGTCGCGATGCGTACGCACAGGTCTCTCCTTTCATGGTCTCCGACAGCTGTCGATGGCCCTTCGCCCATTCTTTCGCTTCTGCGACGCCTATGGGTTGTCTCTTGTTGCAGTAATCACAATGGTAACCCGCCTGCGCTGACTGACTTGCTTCCACTGCCCGGATAATATCACCCAAGGAACCCTTTTCGAAGCACACCTCCTTGCAGCTCTCCTCGTGCGTCTTTTCCGTAATTGGAAAGCGATACGGTATCTTGATGTCGTTGTTGCTTCCCGTTCCAACTGATACTGCTGGCACAGCGCCGTTAATTGAACCACTATTCCGCGACGGCTCTATCGACCCTACCGCATTTCGACGTCCCTTCCATGGCATGCCCAATTCCTTTGCGAGTCCTGCACATATGACTCGCGGTGCCTCGTGGATAAGGTGATCCTTCATGAAACCATGTTTACATACATCCGGTTTCTCCTTCGTCCGACATGCAGTCAACGGCCGTCTAGTCCCCTCGGCATCCTTCGGGTGCACGTGTTCTTGCCGAGCACGAATGACCCTGTCAACGTCATCGAAATATTCCTTTTTCCACGCCTCGCCCTCACGAATCCTCTCTGCAAGGTCCATGTCTCTTCGAAGCCTCCGCCCTAGATACGACGGCACAGCAGCCAGCCTCCGATTAGACGCATGAGCAGGCCACGTCTCCTCGCACGCAGCCTGTTCAGTCGCTGCGTCTCTTCCAGGCCCCAAATAGCGCTGCAAACACGCATAATCCATATACCTCTTGTACTGCCCCATGATGTCGTCCGCGCCCGAGCTTAACGCCTCCGCGACGTGTTCGAGTGGCCTCGACGTGTGTAAACATTCCACAAATGCCTGGTAATGAATGTGTTCGTCCCGTTTCTTTTGAAATTCCGAAGTCCCCACTAAAGTCAGCACGCGGCCCAAGCACCCCCCCTCCACCTCGGTCGCGTAACCTTCAGCATCTGCACAGAACTCCAAGCCTTGGTCGGTCCGACAGCAATCGGGGCAATTCATGCAAATGCGCATGCCGTAAAGATGCTTGAAAGTTAGCCTCGTCTGCACCTTAAAGCCGTCAACCGCGCTTACGGCGCTATTGCACAACACTCGTCTTCGCACTCGAAAACTGGGCGTCTCCTCCTCTGGCAACGATTCCCACCCGTACAATGCCGGCGCTAGTCGACTATACCACTTCCTTTCCTCCGCCGGCATGGCCTTGCACGCAGGATCGCATTCGAGCAAGCGCGCCATACGCATCATGATGGCGTTGTGGTTTTCGTCGCAGGTCAACGTCATGAAAGTTGGCAGGCCGAACCCCGTGCGAACGCTGTTCGTGAGGGATCTGGCGCGACGTCTTATCTCCTGCGTCCCGCCAATGTCTTTCGACACTGCCGACACGTTGTATAGGAGTCTTCGAGCTAACATGCTCAAGCCTGGGGCGTACACTGCTTTCGTGATATCTCCCTGTACGGGCATCCGCTTGTTGTCCGGGGTCAGATGCGTTCCTTTCAGCGCCTTCACGATCTCTTCCCCGGCACGCGCAATCATGCTGGGAGTGATGACAGCGGATTCGTCTCCTGGTCGTGCCAACGCTAGCGAATACACCATTCGGCTACGATTCAATTGATCCCGAAACGCCATATTCCACAGCGTGTAGTTGTACGACCAACTTGCGCGACACTGCTGCTCTATTCTACGATTCATGCACCGCGCGAACGCAGCGAGACTCACTGAAGGCCCTTTCTGCGCAGATCGCGGGGTCGGCACGCGCCCGTAGTCTGGGTACGCAAGCGTTGACTTGTGCAAGAACGGGTAAGCTCGCGACACGAAGTCGAAAACAAAGGTTTCCTCCATATGCGACCCGCTTGTGGCTACTAGCTGGCCCCCTTGCATTCTCGCCCCTAAATTCGCCCACGCGCCGGTCTCCGTCAACGCCAAATCCCGCTCTGCATTCCCGCTCTTCTCTTGTAGCACAGCATTCGGCCGCACGTCCGTCATTGCGTCTGCGACGTTGTCAGCTGCAACGTACGGACTCGCCGCTTTCTGAGCCAACACTTTGTCAAGCCCGTCATCGTGGCCAAGCTGGGAAACTAGTTCAGGCATCACCCCAAATTCCGGCAACCGAGCCTGTGCTTTTTCCTGCACGCCGCTCATGTCCAAATCCGTGTAGGAAGGGTGGCCGCGCTGTTTCGCATCCCGAATCAACTCCACGACGACGTCGCGCCGCACGGTAGCATTCGCTATCAACGACGCTGGCAAGGGCCGAGACGATTTGAGGAGAATGCGCACAACCTTGCCCACGTCTTCTGCACACCGCGGCACGTCGACGCCTTCGGCCTCTATTCTTTTCAATTCTTCCAGTACGTCTGCCAGAGGCATTGGCCACATCGAAATGTTCCCCCTCGCCGCTGTCCGTCGACTTTGTTGAAACGCTGGCTGCATGAACATCGGCTTCTTCGCCCGACGCCCCGCTGCGTCTTTCTGCGCAAGATCTTCCACATCTTGGAGAATGAAACATATCAGCCCGAGACAGCACGGCGACGCGCACAAGAGCTCCAAATACGTCACGCGCTCGTCATATATGAAGGAGCTGCTAAATCCTGTCCACATGTCGTTCGTCAAAGCAATGCAAGGCTGCTGCGGCGGGTTTTCTGCCAGAGCGCTGGCGCACGTGTCACAAAGTGGTATTCTGCAATTTGAACACAAGTCCTCTGCTCGTCTCGCCCTGTGATTTGCGCAGAGTACGTCTTGCCGACATCCGATGAAACACTTGTACTGCCCCCCCAACCAGGCCCCCACTTCCCATTCCTCTAGCTCTTCTTTCCACGGGCTCTCTCTGAGATTCGTCGAACACCCGCTTGACGCGCGACTGCCGTACTTTTCCAAATACGTTGTCCTGCCGAAGATAACCTCTGCCTGTTCTTTCGTGAGCCCTAAAAATTTCGTTTTTCCGGCGAACGCCGGAAAGTACATGATTCGCCCACCGCGCAAGGACGACACCATCGCATGGGAACACGCACAACTGAAGCACACCACGCTTTGCACGCTGTCCTCAGGCTCCACAGCATCCCACAAATTCCGCAGAACACGTCGATCTGTCGACACGGAACACAACGGGGCCCGCCTGCGACACAGCAGGCTCGCAACTTGATTCAGCACTGTCTCCAAACGGTGAAACTCGTGCAATCCATCATGGTAATAAGCCACTGCCTCTGCGAGAACAGGACTCCAATGCTCCGCTTTGACATGCTCCCACCTGTCTCTGTTGCACGTCCCCGTCCAACCGCAATTTTTCCAAAAGCAATGCTTTTTGGGAATTTCAACGCCGTTGTCCAACATTGCTACGGTGACGGGGTGCCCACCAATTACATCCGGAACAGTGACCCACGAATGCCACAGCTTCGCGATTTCCTCGAACCGTGCTTCTTGACGCGCTCGCGGATGGGGCGATCCGTCGGAGGGAAGCGTTCGCGCCACAACACGGCCGACGCGCACCTCGCTATAAACAATCTCAGCCTGGCCCCTTGTCTCGGTCATCGTTGCCGCCCCACTCGGACCATCGAGCCATTTCTGATTGTTGTCGCGTTCTCTCTCGTTTTCCGACTCCGATCCAGCACTCGCGTCTGCCGTATCTTCGTCCACGTCGCTGTCTTCAGGCGGGAGAATCTCTTCCGCTATCAAAAGCGGATCCACCGCTCCCGGGCTCCAATATGCACACCCCGCAGCTTGAGCGACTTTCCTCAAAACGCGGTCACGCATAAGCTCCATGGCTGCCCTGCTCTGTGTCTTTGTATCCAACACCGCGTTGAAATGTTCTGGGGCGTCCTCATAATGAACCATTCTGAATGCATACTGCATCGCATTCGCCGACTGTCTGCTTGCGAAGTTTTCCATCGCGCGGCCCATCTTCAATATCACCAACTGCCCCCCGCACCAATCGAGAAATGCTTGAATGAGCAAATGGTCGCAATACATGCGCCGACACCCCCAGTCCCGCGCCGCAACTCCGCAGCAGCGATCTAATATATACGCGAATGACGCCCTGTCGCCCCCTGCGAGGCGTCGCCGCTCCATCGCGCGGAGTATGCCGTACTCCCGAAGCGCCTCCAAACGTTCCACACCAAATTCGTCGTGCGAATACGTCTTCCAATCGTTTCGATTTCCTACCATGCTATGCAGCACGACCATGGCGAGTTTCCATACAAGTTCCGTACTTTCCAGTTCCAACTGCTGCAAAGCAGCTCGCAAAAAAACATAGCCCATCACCAATCGCACCTGCAACCTCGCAACCCAATAGCGTTGGATCCGCCGCGCGCATGTCCTCGACGAGGCATTGTCCTTCTACGACTCGTCCATTGTCCTCGCCCAACCATTCTCCCACAGACCGCTTCCTTCCTTCTACTCTGCGATCTTCTGCGCGATCCCCGCGCCCCAAAGCTACCGGGCCATCCTTGCCCAAGCGCGGCATCCACGCGTATTCGCACGGCTCAGATTTCGCGGCGTCGCGATCGCCTCCTCAGGCGTCGCTCCGACCGACCGCCCTATTACCGCGACAGCGCGCGGCGCCTCGATCGCGACTCCGTTTACGCGCGCGAAGCGCTCAACCGGCTTGAGCCGAATGGCAACGGTGACAGTGGTCATCATCACACCCATCACCATCCTCCTCCATCATCGTCGACAGCGATTCTAATACACGCAAGACGACCATCGTTTCATTCTACCGCGCCACAGTCACCCTGTTTTGTTCTCTTTTCTTTCATCCTTTTGCTTTGCCCCCCCCCCCCCCTTCCGCGTCTGCGTGGGCGCGGACTGTCTTTGCACAGTAATGTATTATTCCTCGTCGCGCAACGGACAGCATGATTGCAATTCCGTCTCATATACTCCACATATTCGCAAAATACTCTCACTCCCACGCCATTCAACCGCATTCGCGAACATCGGTGGAACTCGCATGTGGACAGCGGCCATGATTGGGAACCGCGCAGGCTCAACTGCAACACCCTCGCTCAATCAAAAGACGCGCTATCATCGGTGAAATGCGCAGCGCAATACCATTCCGTACCCATTATCTTCCTTCTTTTCTCTTCCGTCCTCTTCTTCCCTTCCTCCTCACATTCTCCTCTTTCTTATCCTTTCTGGCCCCCCCCATTTTCCTCCACCTTCTCGTCCACCTTCCCCATTACTCTCATCGAGGGACCGTCAGGGAAGAAATCATCACCTTGCATTACGACCACCACCATCGTTCCATCGACCGTCATCGTTTCGGACTCGCAATGCCCCAGAAACGCAGGGGGCTTGCACCGCCTCCAAGTGCGCCTTGATCACGTGCGCTGGCGGCGCCGTACTCGGCGGCCGCGGTCCTTCTGCAACGCACGACACAACACACGGCCGTTTTGATGGTATCAGCGAGAGTCCAAACACAGTGTTCAGGACGCTCCTCGCATATGACCCTACCCGCCCGTCATTCACATCGGACTCCCAAACCGTCTCCAAATAAAGCCTCTATGGATGCCACACGCGAACCTACCATGTTTCACATCCTGAACTGCACATCCCGTCTTTTGTCCACTTCGGACCGTCTTCGGACCCTCTTGACGTCCTCTCAAGGCCCTTTTCGAACCGTTTAGACCCCCCACGAGGAGACCAGTGCACCCCCAAAGGCCCCCCCCCCCCATAAAAACGCAAATCAGCACACCAGGCGCTTTAAGACGAACTTCCTCTTGTCATTTTTTCGTGTTTTGTTTGTATCCCTCTTGGAACCGAATTGGAGCTCTCTTGGGGCACCCTCGGGGCTCTATTTTCGATGCACTCCTCGCCACGCGAGCTCGTTCCTGTGTGTCCCGAAACCTCGAGATCCACAAAGGACCACGACAAGGAATCCCGTTTCCCCTGATCCCTCAGCAGACGGGAGCGCCCTGCGGGAAACGGGTCCGGGGCCCGAGGGAAAACCCCACGAACCGCTTGTACAAAAAAGTCCTTGTGCGGACTCTCCGGGGACCCTCCGAAGGCCCTGCGCGCTAAGCCCAACCAGAATTTTAAAGCATGAGTGAGTTGGAATGCTCCTTCTTCCAACCGGTGTTATACGGTCATAGACGTAATACGGGCCCATCAGAGATGCATCGGGCCAAATGGGATCCTAAGGAACACAAGAAATCATGACGCTATCTTCGTTCATCGTTCCTCCTTCGCGGCATGCCCCCATCCTTTCTTCCTCAAGCATCACGCGTTCATCGCAAACCACAAGGTCCTGATGACGCACTTGAATTGCCCTCTGCCACCCCGCACTTGTAGCACCGATCCCGAAAGGAGAAAACCAGAGCGCCGCACGCCGAACACGTCCAGTCACCAGGCCGCCCCTGTCCACAAAAGGACAGAGCGATGGAAAACGGACAAATCTGAGAATACAACACAATGGAATACTATGAGTAACAACCGCTCTGCGGTACACCAGGCGTTTGTGCATCACGTGCTCCCTTCCCCTCATGGGTCCTACTGGACCCCTCTCTTGACTTCGCAAGGACACCCCCTCTCATCTCCAGCCACCACGCGCGCCCAGAAAAAAAATCTCACGGAAGAACTGACCAGACACACGCAACAACATTGTGGCGAATCTGTCGGCACGGACCCATGCTCACAACACGTAATACGAAGCGTGGACGAATATCAAAGGGAACCATACCAACTCCACGTCTTGCCCTCATACAATTACGTTTCACCCCCCCTCCCGCCATGCTCCCACCCCCCAAACATTACCCAACCTCTCCTTTTCCTCCTCCTACCCGTTATCATATACACCCGTCAACCGCCACCAAATACGACAGAGCAATGCACGGGCAACGCCTCGAATCGCCGAATCACGCCAGCATCGTGTGCACGTAACAGTCGAACTCCACCCGCAACCGGAACAAACCTGTCGCGTTCGTGCCATGCTCCCTCTCGCTCGGGCGACGATGACGGCAACGGCGTTTTCTGGAATTCTTTACGCTTCGCGCATCCCCACCAGCCCATCTCACAGCAAACAACTCTCGCGAAGCATGCCGACAGTCGTGTTTTTCAGGCGTGTGTCCGCTTGGCCCCGCATTGTGTGTGAGTCGTTCGGGTTCCTCGTGGTGTGAGTCGTTCGGGCCCCTCGTCCTGGTGTGCGTCGTTCGGGCCCCTTCTGCTGTGAGAGTCGTTCGGGCTCCCTCGTGGTGTGAGTCGTTCGGGCTCCTCGTCCTGGTGTGAGTCGTTCGGGTGCTTCCTTGCGTGTCAGTCTTTCGGGCTCCTCGTGGTGTGAGTCGTTCGGGCCGCTCGTCCTGGTGTGAATCGCTCGGGCCCCTCCTTGCGTGTGAGTCGTTGGGCCCCTCGTGGTGCGAGTCGTTGGGGCCCTCGTCCTTCCCTGTATGAGTCCTTCGGGCCCTTCATGGTGTGTGAGTCGTTCGGGCTATTCGTGGTGTGAGTCGTTCGGGCCCCTCGTCCCGGTGTGCGTCGTTCGGACCCCTCCTTGTGTGAGTCGTTCGGGCTCCTCGTAGTGTGCGTCGTTCGGGCCCCTCGTCCTGGTGTGAGTCCTTCGGGTGCTTCCTTTCGTGTGAGTCGTTCGGGGTCCTCGTGGTGTGAGACGTTCGGACCGCTCGTCCTGGTATGAGTCGTTCGGGCGCCTCCTTGTGGTGTGAGTCGTTCGAGCTCTTCGTGGTGTGAGTTGCTCGGAACTCCCGTCCTGGTGTGAGTCGTTCGGGCTCCTCGTGGGGCCTCTTGGGGGCCTCCTGGCATATAGTCATATATGTACATATGTATGCACATGTACGCATATTATGTGCTCACGTATGCATTCATGCATGCATGCATGTATGCATACACACATGTACGCGTGCACACATGTATGCATGTATTCATGTATGCACATATGCCTGTATGCATGTACGACAGTATGCATTATTGCATGTATGTATGCATGCATTCAAGCGTGCGTGCATGTATGCTTGTGCATATACACACATGCATACACAATTTCACATGCACTCCACACCAGTGTTCATTCCGACTTGTGGGCCTCCGGCCGTGCAAACCACGATGAGACAACCGAAACAGGGCACCCGTTCCTGCTCCAGCGACAACTCAAGCAGCGGCCCTCCCCCTTCTGCTCCAACAGTACAACACACAAAACAATGTAAACATCGTAACGTTCGGCGGTCCGCGAAGAGTTCTTTGGTCGGCGCTGGGCCCCCCTCCACGAGCGCGCGAAGCGCGCCGGAAGCGACGCCGCTACGAGGGTCCAGCGCCGACACAAGAAATCCGCGCGACATCCGAAAGTTCATCGCAATGCCATTCTTTTGTCGCCGTCATGGGACCTATCTTGGAACATCGGAGGCCTTCTTGGAGCAATGGGGTTCTTTAGAAAGGTCTTGGGGTCATCTTGGGGCTTTTTGGGGCTTGTGGGGGCCCTCTCTAAGCTCTTTGGGGAGTCTCGGGGTCCTCTTGGGGCTCTTTTAAACGTCTTGGGGCTTCTTGGGGCCCTCTTGGGACTTCTTTGGAGCTCTCTTAGGAGCCCCTTCGGAGTCATGGAGAACCTCTGCCGGCCATATTGGAGGCCATCGATCAAACGGGATGGATCTCTTATCTAGGCCCCCCGCCGAGAGCCGTCAAAACCGCATCTTCAGGCGATCTTGGGGGCCTCTCGGGTCCTTTTTTTTGGTTCCACGCTGCACGTCACCTGCGAGCATTCGATACAGCACAGGACGGCGAAGCAGTCGACGCGCCAAATGCGCGCCAACCGCACGTCACCGCACCAAACGTGCGCTGATCAGGCAAACGCAAACCGAGCGAGGACGCCACACGCACACCAACCAAGTGCCAAAGGCACGCGATCATGAAAATAACGTAGCACCCCGCAATTGCGGATAAGAGTGAGTAGGCGGGCGCGGGCGACGCGAGCGTCGTCGAGCCGGCGGACCTCGCGGCCCCCACCTTCCCTGTCGATGGCGTTGTCCTCCTCCTCCTCCTCCTCCTCCTCCTCCTCTTCCTCGTCCTCGTCCTCATCGTCATCGTCATCCTCCTCCTCCACCTCGTCCTCCTCCTCCTCCTCTTGTTCCTCGTCCTGCCTCTCCCCCCTTGGTCCTTTTCATCATCGTCCTCCCATTGTCGTCATCCCCTTCATCGGCCTCCATCACCGTCCTCCTATTGACGTCCATCATCATCATCATCATCATCATCATCATCATCATCATCATCATCATCATCATCATCATCGTCATCATCATCATCATCATCATCATCAGAAACATCATCATCATCATCATCATCTCCCTCCTCCCCTCCTCGTCTTCCTCCTCCCCCTCCTCCCCCTCCTCGTCCTCCTGTTCCTCCTCCTTTTCTTTCTCCACATTATCCTTACATCCTCTCTTCTTCCGCGTTCTCCTCGTCCCCTGTTTATTCCTCCTGCCTCCCCTCCTTTCCCAAGATAACTGCAACGCAATCCTTTTTTCCACTTTATGATCCCCGCCTTCTTTGATTAAGGCAACTCGCCAGGGCAGAGTTGCTGGGCAGGCTGGTGTGAATGCGCGGGGCTGAAAGAAGTCCTTGCGGGCTCAGGCGGCATGAAAACCCTTTCAGTGCGAACAATGGATGAGACACGCAACGTTCTCCAAAACAATCTTTTTGGTTCACTAGAAGCGGAGCCGCTATGAGGGTCCAACGCCGACCCAAGAAATCCGCGCGACATCTGAAAGTTCATCATAATGCCGTTCTTTGGTTGTTCCTCAGTCAGCGCCGGCACGTTTCCCAGGACCGGCGCGTGGCTGCGCTTGCGACCACAAACCCGTGAGCAAGCGATTCGGATCAGTGCATGCGTTTACAGCGCGGCCGTACGGATGGTCGCGAAGGTCCAAACCGGCCTGCGTCGTCGCTGATTGTCCGCCACCGTGCCTCGGCACGTTGAAGCGTGGGAGAATGCCAAAGGCTGTTTGGCAGGTTTCTGTAGTATTCTAAGAGACCTTCCGCCCTCCGGGGCACGGACTGTTGACTGCACCACCCCCTGCAAAGACCCTGCAAAGACCCAGCAAAGACCCTGCAAAGACCCTGCAAAGCACCCCTGCAAAGACCCTGCAGCACCCCTGCAAAGACCCTGCCAAGACCCTGCAATACCCTGCGAAGCCCCCTGCCCAGACCCTGCAAACCTAAGAAGCCCCAAGAGGCCTCCGAGAAGCCCCGCGAACCCCCCCAAGAAACCCCCAAAAAGCCCAAAAGAGGCCCCAGAGAAGCTCCCAACCGCCCCCACGAGGCCTCGAAACTGCCTCCAACGCGCCCCCGAGAGGGCTCCCAGAATACCCCAACGAACATCCAAGAAACCTATAACCCACAACCTAGGCACGGTGGCGGGACTTGCCGTAGGCAGCTGGATAAGGATGTACTACACAACCGTAAATCCCAATCCCACCAGCCCTCTGGGCGTAGGTGGTCTAGAGCAGATCCTCTTCCACCCCTCCCTCTTCCCCCTTGGGGAGGGGTTTACCCCTCCCCCTACCCCCTCCCCTGGACCTGGACGGGGGGGGCCGCGGGTAGTTAGAGCGTCCAAGATGGCCCAAGACGGCTCCAAGAGCGCCTCAGAGAACCCAAGATGAGCTCCAAGATGGCTCAAGATAGCGCAAGATCGCTCACGATGGCTCCTAAGATGGTTCCAAGAAGCCCAAAGACGGCCCCAAGATAACTCCAAGTGGCCAAACAGCTCCCCAAGGAGGCCCCGAAGAGGCCAAAATCGTCCCAAAACCTAAGGAAAATCAATGATTTTTGCTTTCTCGCCTTTTCGCTTCCGATGGCTATCCGAGGCCTGGAGATGGCTCCAAGATGGCCCAAGAGGGCCCCAAGAGAGCCCCAAAAGAGCCCCAAGACGGCCCCAAGAGCGCCCAAGAGCACTCCAAGAGCGTTCCAAGAGGGGTCCAAGAGGCGATTTTAGGGGCTTCCGAGGGGGGGCGCTAATTAAACCCCCCCTCTTGTTTGATCGACTCCCTCCAAGATGGCCCCAAAAGCGCCCCGAAGGCTCCCCAGAGCGCCTCAAGAGGGTCCCAAGAGGCGCCCAAGATGCCCCAAGGCGCCCAAAAAGCCCTCCAAGAGGCCCTCAAAAGACCCCCAAGAAGCTCCTTCCCCTCCTCCTCCTCCTCCTCCGATTCTTCCTCCTTCTCCGTCCTCCTCCTCCTCCTCCTCCTCCTCCTCTTCCCCCTCCTCCTCCTCCTCCTCCTCCGACGACGACGACGACGACGACGACGACTCCTCTTCCATCCTCCCCCTCTCGGGGTCTGTGACAGCTTCCCCCGCCCTTTGTTATTCTGCATGCTCCCCGACTTCCCTGATCACCTCAACTCCCCTGAGCATCGTTTCTGGATGGGCTGGTGGGGATACGCGAAGCGTCAACAATTTGGAGCCACGGCTTGTAGACAATCACCATTTGTGAGAATGCTGCAACATAATCCAGCTCTAGGCACCACCGCATACCAAACCTCGTCGGGTGACGCCGCGTCGGGAACTTCTGACGTCGCCCTCGCCAGCACACGAAACGCCGCCAATGACCCCCTATCCAACTGCCAGCTCCACTGGTTTACGCGGGCCTCAACAAACCTTTTCTTGCCGCATAGGGATGCAGCGTCGTAAAGATTGTGCGGCACTGACCGATGCAATATGTCAACCGCGAATCGCCGAACAAGAGCGGAAAAAAATTGCATGAATTTGAGCACCTCTGCACGGTTGATCGAGCTGGGCAGGGATAACACAGGTTTCTTGCGCAACAATCTTCTGGCAGTTCTGCTGAGCCCACACGCTGTCATGAAAAAATCTAGCAGGTCCTGGTAGCGCTGAGCGCGCTCCGGATGCCCCTCTCGGCGGCTCTCACGCGTCCCTGTTCTATAAGCGCGCCACTCGCAAAGTCCGCTACCGCGCTTTCAGCGGTAGGTGCCTGTTGCGACATGCAGCCCCAGGCAAAGCAATGCTGAAACTCCTAACGCATCGAGCACCAAATTCGATCATTTTGGTAACTCGTCCCCCTCCTTTTTTCCCAGCTTTCCAATCAAAAAAATCTAAGGGACACGGGTTCAGTGAACCCTAGTGTCTCTCCTGCTCCCCCACCGCCCAGGGCCGACCACCGTAGCGGAATTGCGCGACAGCGCCACTGGACAAGTGCTGAAACATATGAAAACATACTAATACTACCCACTCACCACCGAGGACAGCCTCCACCACCCACACGAACAACGGTCGCAAGCTCGAATATAACTCAACCATACTTTGCAAGGTGTACTTTTCCCCAGCGAGCCAGCGGCAGGCCATGTCGGTCCCGTCCCCCAGATAATGTAAGTTCCAATCGTTTACTAAATGAGGCCTCAGCAAGCGGATGGAAACATAAAGTGTGCGGCGGATGAGCATGTTCAAGAAACAGTTTCCGTGCCCCAAAGATACCAAAATTACCCTAGCATCTCCCTCCTCGCGCATTCCGCTCGATAGATTCTGGACGTGGCTCATGGCGACGAGAATAAGAGGAAGCCTCACAAGGGCTTGCAGCAACCATATGCCCGCCTCTTCCTTCGTGATTTCGGAAACACCAACGGCCGCGGCGCATTCGTCTCGAAGAGCCTGGTGCCGAGCTTCATTGGATGTCCTGGCAGATGCGCTTCTGGCGCTTGCCTCCGCCACATCTCTGCGAGCCCGCAAGAGAGCGTTCTTCCACCCGGAACCTGACTTGACACCGAAGATCCCACCGAGCTCGGATTGCAAATCCACCAATCACCGCTTGCCGGTGCGAAGAGGCGCGCAAAACATGGTATTGACATCTTTCCGATTTGGCGTCTCATTGAAGTTCCAAGTTGCCCAAGAAAGCCTCCAGAAACGTTTCAAGACAGCACAAGAAGCCCGTAGACCGGCCCCAAGACAACCCGAGAAGAACCCGACGCGACCCAGGAGACCACCAAAACAACCCGCCAGAAGACGGCTCCAAAAGGGCAACCAAAAAATGAAGAATCGAACTGTCTCCCCTGAGACAGCTTCGGGGCGGTCCAAAAAAACCCTAACATGTCCCTGGGCCCGGAACAGCTTCCAAAGAAATTCCGAAACATCGTAGGACAAAAACCAACGAAGACCCTCTTATTCATGAAAATGGCCCCCAGGAGCCGCTAATCTGGACTAGACGCCTTCCCAGAACGTCGACCTCTCATTATTCCAGAGGGTTGGCGGACCGGCGCAAGCCACATGAAAACTTTGTCTTACTTCCCGTGGGCTTCTTATCATACCGATTCGAGGCAGACACCAACTGCCTCTGTGCTCGCAAAGATGGCTTCTCAACCGTCCCTTTCCCGGGCATGATGATGAGCTGATGAGCCGCGAGCCTTGGTCCAGAAGAGCTACGGACATACAAAAAACGACTCAGCAGCCTTCGAGACAGTCCTGAGACGGTACAAAGTGCCTCACAGGAGCTGTCAACGGCCAGAGCACCTGACAGGCCCACAACAGGTCTTTACAACAGTCCATCTGGCCCACCACCGACCATCGAAACCAGTGCCTCCACCTCTCCTGGCTCCCTGGTCCCCTGTACACCATATACACCAATTCTCCGAACCGCGTCCAGCCGCAACGACGATCCAAAGCTCCGAGCCAAAACGCACACAGAGCCCGAGAAGGGACTCCCAAGAAAAGCCGCTACTCCCACCAGCTCTCTCGGCGTTGGTCGTGTAGGGCGTTTCCTTTCCCAGGTTCCTAGCCAACGCCCTCCCCATACCCTCTCCCCTGGAGTCTCTCTTGCCCCCTCCACTAACCCCTCCCACACCCCTCCACACCCCTTCCACAAACTCCTCCCACCACCCACACCCCGGGAAAACACACTAGGATAGGGCCAACAGAGGCCCAAGAAACCACAAGAGAGCTGCAGAAACGCCAAAACCAAAAAGATCAGTGACGTTCTCCTCGCCCTCTCCTGGGCCCCTCCGAGACTCTCACACCTTACCCTGGCCCCCTCTTGGCCGTCTCTTGGGACTCTCGCACCCTACCTTGACCCCCTCTTGGCCGTCTCTTGGGACTCCAAGAAAGCCACCGGAGAGCTCCATAACCTCCCCAAGATGGCTCCAAGCGGGCGCTATGGGTCTCATCGAACCGCCGTTTTCGATGAGACCTATCGCGCTCCTCTTGGAGCCCTCTTGGGGCCTTCTTGGCCCCCTCCGGAGCTCCTCGAGGACCGGCCCACTCTGTCCTGGCCCCATCGAGGGGCTACAAGAGAGTCCCTAGAGGGCATCAAGAAAGCCTCAAGAAGAGGCCCCAGGTCTCATCGAACCGCCGTTCTCGATGAGACCTGGCGCGCTCCTCCTGGAGCCTTCTTGGGGCCCTCTTGCCCCCCTCCTAGTGCCCCTCGAGAGCCCTCTCACACTGTCTGGGTCTTTTTCTGGCTCCAATAGATCTCCAACAGGGCCTTACGAGGGCTCCAAGAGGGGTCCCAAAGAGCCCAAAATGAGCTCCAGGAAGGTCCCAACAGCGGCGCGCGAGGTCTCATCGAAACGCCCTTTTCGATGAGACCTGGCGCGCCCCTCTTGTAGCCCTCTTGGGGCCCTCTTCTCCCCCTCCTGGTGCCCTCGAAAACCCTCTCACACTGTGCAGGTCCTCTCTTCCAGCTACAAGATATTTCCTACCGAGTCTTACGAGGGCTCCAAGAAGGGTCCCAGAGAGATCCAAACGGGCTCCAGGAGAGTCCCAGGAGGGGCGCGCGAGGTCTCATCCAATCGCTGTTTTCGATGAGACCTGACGCGCCCCTCTTGTAGCCCTCTTGGGGCCCACGTGGCCCCCTCCCAGGACCGCTCGAGGACCCTCCTACCCTATGCTGGCACCTTCTTGGACCCCTCTTGCATTTTCAAAAGGCCACCAGAGAGCTCCAAGACAGCTCCTAAAAGGCTCCAAGAGGAGCGCGCCAGGTCTCATCGAACCGTCGTTTTCGATGAGACCTGCCACGCTTCTCTTGGAGTCTCTTGAGTCCTTCTCGGCCTCCTCCCATGCCCCCTCGGGGACCCCCCATCCTGACCTGGCCCCGTCGAGAGGCTCAAAGAGAGCTCCTAGAGAGATCCAACGAAGCCCCAAGAGAGGCCTAAGAGGGGCGACCCAGGTCTCATCGAAACGCCCTTTTCGATGAGACCTGGTGCGCCTCTCTTGGAGCCTTCTTGGGGCCCTCTTGGCCCCCTCCTAGGGCCCTCCAGAGCCTTCCCTCTGTTTTCGTGTCCCCTCTTAGGGCTCCAAAAGAGTTCCAAGAGGGCGTTACGAGGCCTCCAGGAAGGCTCCAAAAGGGCCTGATGCCCCTCCTACTCCTTTTGACCCTTCCCCTCCTATTCCTCATTCTCTATCTCTCTCCTAATCCTATGCGACATCCTTTTCCCCACTCTCTCATCCGTCCATTCAGCCTCCTTGTCCTTCTCCCTTCTTCGCACGGCCTTCGCACGTTTTCGATGAGACCTGGCGCGCCCCTCTTGTAGCCCTCTTTGGGCCCTCGTGGTCCCCTCCCAGAACCCCTCGAGGACCTTCCCACCCTATGCTGGCCCTCTCTTGGACCCCTCTTGCATTTCCAAAAGGCCACCAGAGAGCTCCAAGACAGCTCCTAAGAGGCTCCAGGAGGAGCGCGCCAGGTCTCATCGCACCGCCGTTTTCGATCAGACCTACCACGCTCCTCCTGGAGCCCTCTTGGAGCCTTCTCGGCCTCCTCCCATGGCCTTTCGGGGACCCGCCCATCCTGTCCTGGCCCCGTCGAGAGGCTACAGGAAAGCCCCAAGAGGGATCCAAAGAAACCCCAGGAGGGACCTCAGAGGGGCGCCCCAGGTCTCATCGAACCGCCCGTTTCGATTAGACCTGGTGCGCCTCTCTTGGAGCCTTCTTGGGGCTCTCTTGGCCCCCTCCTAGGGCCCTATATGAAGTCGCTCTTGACGCTCTCTGGGCGGCCTCTTCGGCCTCATGGAGCCCCTCTTGCAGCTCTCCCGGGGCCCTCTCGGAACGCTTCTGGGGGACTCCTGTCGCCAGGGAGTTCGCGCTGTCAAAACGACGAAAAAGCTTCTGAGAGGCTCCCCCCCCCCTAAACGCCCTCAAAACCTCCAAGAGACCCCAGGACCGCTAGTAGACCCCCCAAACGCCCGAAGGCCTCCAAAAAGAGCCCAACACATGTCCCGAGATGCTCCGAAAGGCATTCACACAAAAACATCCAAGAGACCCTGAGGGGAGTCCGCTCTCCTGGTCATCGTTTCTGGATGGGCGACGTCCACACACACAAACACACACCAGACCATACTCGACCGAGCTGGCCTTCTAGGCGAAGTCCGCCGCCGCCCAAGTGGCGGGCCAAACTTATCAGATACCACCCAAGGTCCCGCACTGGGGCAGGCCGACGAAGACCCTCAACGCTTGGAGTGGCGATCGGCCCCGCGCGTCCAGGAAATACCCCATAGGCCAAAGGAGCCCAGGCGTGGAGGCACAAACAAAAACCGGCCCGAGAGCCAAACGAGGCCCTAGGAGGAGAGCCAACGAAAATGTGAGCCACACCGGGACACCTTGGATACCAGAGGGGCCCTGGGACAGGCGCTGGGAGGAACCCTGGGGGACCGCAGACACCCCCAACACGAAATAGGCCCATATGAGGGGGGAGTCCATGGCAGAGGGGCGGGTGGCACCGGCTCCCCGAAAGCTTGGCCAGCAGCGGGGCGTTCCAGGGCCTCACGACGGAGGAGGTCGACGACGCTCTCGTTTCTGGATGGGCTCGTGTGGCCACGCGAAGCGTTAAGAATATAACATTCCCCCTCCCCCTCCACCTCCTCGTCCTCCTCCTCCCGCTCCTCCTCTCGTTCCCACCGAGGGAGTCCCACCTCCTCCTCGTCCTCCACCTCCGCGCTCTCCTCCCACCGAGGCGAAATAAATCCGCTCCGTCTCCGCCTGGCCCCCCCTTGGCCAGGCTGTCGGGGGCCCTCACGACGGAGGGGATCGACGACGCCCTCGCTTCTGGATGGGCTCGTGTGGCCACGCGAAGCGTTAAGAATATAACCTTCCCCCTCCCCCTCCACCTCCTCGTCCTCCTCCTCCCGCTCCTCCTCTCGTTCCCACCGAGGGAGTCCCACCTCCTCCTCGCCCTCCACCTCCGCGCTCTCCTCCCACCGAGCGGAAAGAAATCCGCCTCCCCTCTGCCTGGCTCCCCCTTGGCGGGGCAGTCGGGGGCCCTCAGGACGGAGGGGATCGACGACGACAGCCCCGCACGGCACGGCGCACGGGAAAACACAACACGGCGAGGCGCAGCACCACAGACACACCGCACGGCACGGCGCGCGGCACGGCACGGCACCGCACGGCACGGCACGGCGCAGCACCACAAAGACACCGCACGGCACGGCGCACGGCACGGCACCGTACGGCACGGCGCAAGGCACCGATGACACCTATCGCGCTCCTCTTGGAGCCCTCTTGGGGCCCTCTTCGCCCCCTCCGGGGCTCCTCGGGGACCGGCCCACCCTGTCCTGGCACCGTCTCGGGGCTACAAGAGAGCCCCTAAGGGGGTTGAAGAAAGCCTCAACAAAGGCTCTCAGAGAAAAGGGCCCAGGTCTCATTGAACCGCCGTTCTCGATGAGACCTGGCGCGCTCCTCCTGGAGCCCTGTTGGGGCCCTCTTGTCCCCCTCCTGGTGCCCCTCGAGAGCCCTCTCACACTGTCTGGGCCCTCTCTTCTGGCTCCAAGAGATTTCCAACCGGGCCTTACGATCGCTCCACGAGCGGTCGGGTGCCCCATGGCATCTTTCTCGAGCCTCCCAACAGGTTTCAAGAGAGCCCCAAGTGGGCCCCAGGAGAGTCCCAAGAGGGGCGCGCGAGGTCTCATCGGACCGCCGTTTTCGATGAGACCTGGCGCGCCTATCTTGTAGCCCTCTTGGGGCCCTCGTGATCCCCTCTCAGCACCCCTCGAGGACCCTCCCACCCTATGCTGGCGCCCTCTTGGACCCCTCTTGCATTTCCAAAAGGCCACCAGAGAGCTCCAAGACAGCTCCTAAAAGGCTCCAAATGGAGCGCGCCAGGTCTCATCGCACAGCTGCTTTCGATGAGACCTATCGCGCTCCGCTTGGAGCCCTCTTGGAGCCTTCTCGGCCTCCTCCCATGGCCCCTCGGGGACCCGCCCATCCTGTCCTGGCCCCGTCGAGAAGCTACAGGAAAGCCCCAGAGGGATCGGAAAAAACCTCAAGAGGGACCTCAGAGGGACGCCCCAGGTCTCATCGAACCGCCCTTTTCGATGAGACCTGGTGCGCTTGATTTGGAGCCTTTTTGGGGCCCTCTTGGCACCCTCCTCGGGCCCTCTTGGCACCCTCCTCGGGCCTCTTCGGCCTCATCGGGCCCTTCTTGCAGCTCTCCCGGGGCCCTCTCGGGGCGCTTCTGGGGGACTCCTGGCGCCGGGGGGCTCGCGCTGTCAAACCGTCTGTCTTGACAGCGCGAGCGTCTGCTCTCTCGGGGGACTCTCGGAGTCGTCTTGGGACTGCCTGAAGCCGCACTCTCGGACCTCGCCTCGCCGTTGTCGTTGCCGTCGCCGTTGCCGTCGCCTCCCCCTGGTCCTCATCCATTCCTCCTCCTCCTTCTCCTCGTGCCACCTTCTCCTCTCCCCCTGCGATCGCGGGAGCAATGTGGTAACCTGTGCGGGGAGACGCCGATGAGGTCAGTGGAGTCCTCTGCTGTCGTAGCATGCCGCCGCAGCCTCCTCTTGCTCCTCCTACTCATCCTGATGCTTCTCCTCCTTTTTCCTCCTCCTCCTCCTCCTCCTCCTCCTCCTCTCGATCGAGGCGTGACGGCCGCCACCCTGCCGACGACCGATCGAAGCCTCCTCCTCCTCCTGCCGCTTCTCCTCCTGCATCTCTGGGCAATGCCATCGTCACCGTCATCGTCACCATCGTCAGCATCCCATCCCCATCATCATAGTCACAATCGTCATTTTCATCGTCATCTTTGCGACGAAACCGCGGTGGGCATCCACACGTGCCAACAAGAACCCCGGTTGGAGGTGGAGACTCCCCCTCCTCCCTCCCCCCCCTCCTACTGATTGCAGTGGCGGTGGAAAATGGGCCCATCAGGGAAAGAAACCGCGAGAGCTGCAGGAGCCGGCGGAGGGCGCACCCGAGCCGCGGGACGGGGGTGGCGTCGCTCCCAGAGAGATCCCGAGGCCCGCCGCCGGCGCCGCTGCCCCCTCTCCGCGTCTCCGCACCCCGATCTCCCCCCGCAGGGGGGGCGCCTCGGATTTGTGCATAAACTGCGGCTCCGGCTCCGCGAGGCGCGCCTTGGGGCGAGTGGTCGAGGTGCAGTGGGAGCCCATGCCAAGAAACACCCTGCTCCTCTCCAAGGTACCCTGGGGTTCGTCGTTTTACGAGGTTTGACATTGAGGAACCCATGGTCCCCATACAATAAAATCAATGGGAATCCTTTAATTCCAGGATTGAGCTTCTTGTGGAAGGGCTCTTGTGGCCGAGTTCCTACTGTGCCCGCAGGTCCCGGCGACGACAGAGTGCAGCGGAGAGCCCTCCTGCGCGATGGGCCTCTGGAGGCCGACTCCCGGCCCCGGGGCCGTCAAAAACACAATTCAGGACGAGAGCGCGCCCCTGGGGATTTTGTCGAGACAACCTGCGGACCCACGTTGCGAAAAATTGCGACGTCGGGGGAGAACGTGCAGACGCGGTAACGATGCGAGCCGATGACCTATCCATCCCCACCGCCCGGTAGAGCGATCTTCTGGCGCCCCGGCCGGCGGCGGAAATGGTAAGATTGGGGCCCCCCAGACCCCGAGTATATCCATACCTATACGCCCACCCTTCGGGTAATATGGAGGTTGTGAGAGGGGGCCAATCAATTGATGACAACTGCGATGATTGCGATGATGACGAGGCCCCCACATTCGCCCCCTCCCCCCTCAGCACGACCACCCCCCACCACCACCACCACCCAGCACGACCACTAAAGACAACCACCCAGGACGACAACCCAATACGACCACCCAGCACGACAACCCAGCACGACCACCGAACACGACCGCCCACGACAACCCAGCACGACCACTCATCACGATCACCCAGCTCGACCGCCCAACACGACCGCCCAGCACGACCGTACAGCACGACCAACCAGCACGCACACACCCCAGCACGATCACCCAGGACGACCAACCAACGCGACCCCCCAGCACGACCACCCAGCACGACCACCCAGCACGACCACCCAACGCGGCCACCGGACACGACAACCCGGCACGGACCACCCAGCACGACCACCCACAACGACCACCAAGCACGACCACCCAGCACGACCTTTCAACGCGACTACCCACTACGACCAGCCACGTCCACACAGCCCCCCCTGCCCCTCCCCCCCCCCCCTCCCCCGCCCTCCTCCCACCCACCACCTCCATTAAACGCTCTCCCTTCCCTCCCCTCTTTCTTTTTTCCCCGTCTCCCCCCCCCCCCCCTCCCCTCCTCCTCTACCCCCCTCCGCTCCCCCCTTCCACCCCCCCCCCACACCACCCATGCCGCACACACGACTCGCACACCTCTCTCTCTCTCTTCCTCTCACACACACACACACACACACACTCACAACACCAAACCACACCACCACACACCACCCCCACCACATAACCACCCCACCCCCACCATCCATCCCCCCCCCTCCACCCACCCTCCTTCCCCCCGCCCCGTCTTCCCCCGTTCGGCTCTGTCCTCTTTCTCCCCCCCCCCCACCCCCCCCGCCCCCCTCGCCATTCACGGCTCCACTCACAACACACACTCACACACACACACACACAACACACCGCACACACCACACTCACACTCACACTCTCACAACACACACACAGCTCACACACACACACATACACACACACACCACCACCACCACATCACCAACCACACCACCACCCACCACCACCACCACCACCACCCCTCCTCCACCACCCACCCACCCACCCACCACCCACCTTCCTTCCCCTCGCTTCGCGCCGCCCCGCTCCCCCCCCTCTCCATCCCCCCCCCCTTTCTTCTCACCCACCCACCTACACGCGCACACCCCCCCGCATATCCCGCCCCCCACCCCCCCCCCGGAGCGCGGCACACCACTCACGCACGCACACGACACACCGACACATACACACACACCCACACACACACCAACACACCACGCGCACACGCGCGCACAATAAGAAGCGGGCCCTGCGCCACCTCACCCCCACCACACCACACAACCCACCACCCCACACCAACACACACAGACACCGACAAACAGAAAGACACACACACATCACATACACACACAACACACGCAACACACACACACACACACCACACACGCACACACACACACACGCGCACGCACGTACGCACTCACTCACACATACACACACAACACCACCACCACAGCCACCACCGCCACCACTACCACCACCCCATCCCATCGCACACACACACACACACGCACACGCAACCCAGCCCACCCTACCCCCCCCCCCCCCCTTCCCACCCCGACCAAAACGACAACCGCACACGCAGACTCACGCACGCATGCACACACACACACACCACAACCACCACCACAACCACTACCACGAGCCACACACACACACACCCAGACAGACACACACGCGCGAACACACAAACACACACACACACACGCACACACACACACACCACCACCCACCACCACCACCACCACCACCACCACCACACACCACACACACACCAACCCATCCCACCCCACCCAACCCCACCCCCACCACAACCACCACCACCACCCAACACCAGCACCACCACCCACCCCACCCCACCCCACCAAACCCACCTCACCCACCCACCCACACACACACCAAACAAATACACAGAGACACACACACTCTGCTCAACCAGATGAACAAAGGCAGGTAGAGCAACAAACAGATGCAGACTGGAAGTGTTTCGGCGACGACGTCTAATGGGCATCCGTAGTTGCAGCTGCCACACACAGACGCCTCAGCCGCACCCTATGAACACATTCGTGCCCAGGACGCGGCGCGCACGGCTCAAAAAATGCCTGGATCAAAAAGACTTGTCCCACAGGGGAAAAGAAAACGCCAGCGATTATGTTACGGCAGTTGGGTGCTACGCTAATATCTCCTGACCTCACGTGACACTTTTCTTATGTCCCCACCGGACTATGCTTAACAGTCGAGCGCATTTCTGGAGATCGGCCTCCAGGTATGCCTCGCGCGCGCTCCTCTCCCCCCCTGTCTGACGACCGATGCGGTGCCAATCTTGGGCCCCGGCGTCCTGACCGCCGCAAAGCGTCAGTCCGCCGAAGCGCCCGCAACTACGGCACCCGCGCCGCGTCCGCGACCGCGCCTACACCCTTCCTACTGCATGACGACGCGAAACGCGCCCGCGCGACGCAACCGCCGTAGGGCCCGGAAATTCTGCGGCATCGTCGATCCAAGTCTGTTTCCCGGAGCGTCGTGGCACGGGCGACCACGCGACCCTTTGTGCTTTTACCCTACTTCCGCGCCGCTCTGGGTCATCCTTCGCCGCTTCTCCTTCGCCCCGACGACGCGCTGATGCAGCGGCGCCCACTGGGAAAGGCGGAACAGAAGGCGCTGCTTTGCTCGTGGTCGTCTGCCGCCGCGCGCTTGTAGGCCCATCATCTGCAGCCTCGTCGCTGTCCGTGAAATCCACCCACTTGCGACTGCGACGCTCCTGCCCCCGGTCAGAACCGCGTCGTTCACGAGGAGAATCGACGCCGCGAGCATGACGTCCACGCTTTTCCTCCGACCCAGCGCCCACTCTGACGCTCGCAGAGGCTGCGTGCTGCCGCTTCTCGAAGTCGCCCCGGCAATCCTTCCCGTGCCTAGCGCTCTCCTCGACCTCTCGCGCGCCTGCAGAGCGCTCGCCTTCTGCTCGCACACGCTGACTCTGACCACCTCCGCCGCGATCATCGTCGGGGCGATCATCGTCACGACCGCCGCGGCCATCGTCACCACCATCGTCGCGACCACGCCGCTGCTCGGCCTTCAGCGCGCGCCGGCGTTGTTGCTTTGCTCGCCGACGTTCGGCTTCCAAGAGCTCCACCCCTTCCAACGGGAGGTCTCTGTACGACCTCACTGCCGCCTCAGACGCCATGTTCATCATAGTCGAGAGGACTTCAAAATCCCGCTTCTGAGCCAACTCCGTCAACTCAGCCACGACGCGCCGAGTCTCCGCGTTCTTCTCTACCACCCCTAGTATCCGCCCTGCGAGGCCCGTGTTGTGCGTCCTAGCAGTTTCCTCACCAGGGTCGAGGACCTCAGCAATCGGGGCAGGAGAACGCGCATCTGGGATTGGCGCCGGCATCGCGGCGTCGCTCCAACCGCCGAGCGGAGTCGCGAAAACCGACCTGCCTGGCGCCGCTCCCGCGTGCGCAGCGTCTCTGAGTCCGACGCGCTGCAGACGCAACAAAGACTTGAGCCCCAATGGCTGCAGCCGAAAGCGCGCGCTACATCATCCCCCTCGGACATGTCCTGGAGCGACGCCCAAGATGGGATCATCAATACAAGCTACCACTGTTCCCCGGCAGAACTCGCTGCAACAATGCATCAATCTACAAAGAACCACCCTGACAGAGAGATCCATCAGACCCTGCCCGGAGGCAGCCGATCCACAATAATATTGTTCAGAATGCAAAGCATAACGACCGTTCCCTAACCACTCCAGTGCAAGGGTGACTGAAGTTAAAATTTTCACGGACATGTTTGTGTGGTGAAAGGGTATGTTTGTGTGTGTGCGTGCTTGCGTGTGTGTGTGGTGATGATACTGCCGGTGACGACCGCGATAGTTCCGGGTGTTACAACGGCAAGAAGGAAAGGAGAAGCGGCCACGTAATTGCCGAGACTGCAAGATCGCATCTTGCTTGCATGCGGTGATTCAGACAAAATGGAACGGTTCCAATACAAGAGCCCACAACGGAAACTGGATGACAGATATGAATTCTGGAAGCAAATAATGACGATAAAAATGCCCAAGGCGCAGTCCCACGCGAAAGAACGAAAGCGATTGAAGGCCCTTGCATGAACAAACACATATACCAAAGCTCGCTGACGAAGTCCCCACACCGTTCCCCCCCAATGGGGGAGCGGGCGTCTGCCAAATACAAACTTAACGTTTCTGCCTTGCGGGGCGCGCTGCCCCACCAAGGAGCGGGGGGGCAGGAAAGACGGGGACAATAAGGAATTCTAAATGGATTTCCCCGTGAACGCGCCAAAAAGGATTGGCCGCGCACGTCTTTCCGACTTCTTCCTCGACAAGGCAACGCCCACCGACCGCTAAGGACCCATCGCGCGGACACATCCTAGTTTTACAACAGCCCCGACTCTACGTCGCCATAAAGCTCGCCGCACGCCATCGACAGTCAACCCAACAGGAAACCACCGAAACAGGGCGGCCGAACCTTCCGCACGAGAACAAGAAAGATCCGCGCTGCCATCTTGTCAACACGCGGCACAAGCAAAGCCCAGACATGTCCCACCGCCCGTGGCCAGAAAGGCCGCGGCGCCTGGAGACTCGCAACCGCGCCCAAGAAACGCATTGCCCTTTCATCTGCCACTGCAAGACTTCGACGCGCGCTGCCGCAATGGACACTACTGTGGGACACGCACACAATCAGGACGTGAAACTTGGAGCTCCACTCTGCAATTTCTGCTCCCCTCATCTTGCTACAATGGGCCAAAAGCGCCTCCGCTCCTGCTCGACCATGGAAACCCCGCGGCCCTCTTCCTGTAGCTGTTCCTGACAGCGGCATCGTTGTCATGATCGCGATCACAGTGCCTGTTCTTCACGTTGCTGGGACACCGTGCTCGCGTTCATCGCCCCAAACATCACCCCAGCTCTACCGTGACAAAACATCCGACGCGCGCGCCAGCCGGATTCGCAACATGCTTTGCACTCACTCAGGCCCCCGCCCCCTCTCCCCGTTTTCGATGCCACTACCGTGACCAAGCGTGACAATACGCCGACCACGGCAAGTGCCCGAGCACGAAATAATGCACCTCAACGCCTTCCCTCACTACCCCAACGCGCATGCATTCACACAATGTCGACAATGGTTACAACTGACACGTGCACCCGATGCCATTGCCCCGACGCGGTCTCCCCCAACCGCCTGCGCCAGCGAGTCGCGGATAGCAGCCAATGCTGCCCGCGCCTGAACTTGCTGCCAATGGACCTTCGGCATCCGCTTCGGCTTCGGGCTGAGTCTCCGTTTCGGCCGCGGACTCAACCTGCCGAGACACAGCGCGCAAATGGTTGCGGAATCACAAGGACGGCGCTTTCTGCCCATCCGGCCATAATTATTCACGAGGCAACGCAAAAGGAACAGCACTGAGAGAAAGCGCTCGCGTCGACATGTCCACGCGCGGCGACGCGGACTACTCGACGCAATGATGCGCGAGCGCTGGTCCGCAAAGGACCACGGTGCGCACCAAAAACAAAAGCCGCCCAAACCAATGCGCACGCAAGCGCGCGACGCAAGCGTTGAACAAACGCGCAATGTGGCATGAATGAGAACACGCAACCACTGAGACCAACAGACGCATGTAATTGCTCATCTCGCAAATCCATGATCCATTCCTCACGCCGCCATGACTCTGTGCCAAACAGGCGGAGAAGCAGCAGCACAAAAAAAGGCCAGCCACGCAAAGCCTGAAAGTTCTGCTGCGGCTCGCCGACGTGCTGCGCAGCGCACGGTGCATGCCTCAAACTGCACAACCCCGCTGAAAGCTGTTGCCGCTACCGCATCGTTTCATCGCCAGTATTGTGCTTGCATCTGTATGTCCCTCAGTCTCGACTTCCTACTCCTCTTCGTTTCCGTCTCTTCCTGGGTTCGCGCGCTCGACTACCTCATCCATGCCCCGTCCGTTTCCTCCACCTCCTCCGTTGTTTTTATATTATTATGTTCTTCTTCTTTTTTAATATATATATATATATATATATATATATATATATGTATACACATATATACATACTAGAACCATCGCGCGCGCTTCGCGCGCGCTCAAGTTCTAGCCAGGATCCTCACCATCGTCATCATCGCAATCATCACCATCGTAGTCATCGTCATGGTCGTGTTCACCATTACCATCACCAGCACAACCATCATCATCACCACCATCATCGTCAGCATCGTCAGCACCATCGTCATCATCGTCGTCGTCATCGTTGTCCTCACTATCATCGTCGTCGTCATCATCATCAGCATCATCATCGTCAGCATCAGCATCAGCATCATCAAAGTGTCCGAAATCGCATGGGGCTCGTTTCGGTGCCTGCTCGGGGGCTCTTGGGGGCCTCCCGGGGGGCTCTTGGGGGCCTTTGGGAGCCTCTAGTGGTTTCTGGGGATGCTCTTGGGGCCGAGGGCCCGTAAAGTGCGCTCGGATCCCGCGTCTGGGCCCCTTCTTGGAGCCGTGTTGGGACTCTCTTGGGCCGTCTTCGAGGCCTCTTAAGCGGTCCCGGGGCGCTCTTGGGCCGTCTTGGGGCCGTCTTGGTGGCCTCTTGGGCCGTCTTGGGGCGATCTTGGGTGCCTCTTGGCCGTCTTGGAGCGCCAGGGAGCCCAAAAGGAGAGAAAGCCAAAAACATCGAAAAACACAATGGAAAATCAACGATTCGAGCCTCTTGGGGCCCTCTTGGAGAGCCTCTTGGAGGCCTCTTGGGGCGTCTTGGAGGCCCCTTGGGCCGTCTTGGGACCATCTTGGGCGTCTTGGAGCGATCTGGGACCGCCTCGGGGCCCTCTTGGACCATCCTGGGGGCCTCCTGGGGCCGTCTTGGAGGCCTCTTGGGTCGTCTGGAGGCTCCTTGGAGGCTCCTTGGAGGCCCCGGGGAGGGGGTATTAAAAAGCGTTCCCCGATGGTTGCGGAGTGGGCGGCCCCGCCGGGGGGGGGGGGCCTATTTGTTTATATTATATATATATTATATATATATATATATATATATATATATATATATATATATATATATATATTATGTTAGAACTGCTTCAAAAAAAGAATCTCTCGCCCGCCGCCACCTCGTGCTACTCTTCCTCTCTATCTCCGCCTCGGCCTTTTGTCCACCTCTTCGTTTTTCAAGCGCCAACATCACGACATCACACTAACGCGGAAACGGCATTGCGCACAAAGCTCTGAGAGAAATCGCGCACCCGCGCGGAACGTGCGTCTCGCGTCGCCATAGCGGCGTCGCTCCTACCGCTGAGCGGTGTCGCGACCACCGACCAGCACGACGCTGCCCCCGCGCGCGCCCGCGATTCGGCCCCTTCAAACGCCAGACTACGACCGCCCGCCGACGCGTATCACTTCAGCGCGATCTCTTTCGAGACGGGCCTTGGCGCCTTCCCCTCCGCCATGACGCGGGCGAACGCATCGCCGAACGCCCACAGGGTCGTTGACGCCAACTTGTCGTTGGATTTCTGTGCCTTCAGGAAATAGATGGCCACGTCATTTCCCGTCGCTAGGGAATTGTCCTCTGCGCACTTCCCCGTGGCAACGATCTTCACGACCGCGCCGCGCTCGTCTTGTATATGCACGCTTTTCGTATCCTCGCCAGACCTGGAATGGCCAGTGCTCAGCGCGGCGTGCACGACGCCCCGCAAACAAACCCCAAACGGGGCCTCCATCTTCGCGAGCTCGTCGAAGTTCGTCACGTACATGACCTTCGCGTCAGCCCCCTCCGGGTCCGCCTGGCTCGCCTCGGTTCCCCGCGGCACCGTGCTCACCGAACACTTCCCCGTGAAAGAAATGCTCGCGTGGCGGGGGAGTGATTTTTCCACCGCTTTCACTTTGAAGCCCTCCGCCACAAACACCATCGCCTCCTCCGCGCCGTCCTGCCCGATAAGCCTGCGCATCTCCTCGCCCACTGCTCCCCAACCAGCCCCTTGGATGTAGCCAGTGTCGTCCTGCAGCACGACGTTGCAGCCGTTCTTGGCGGTGGCGGCCGCCTCATCGTGTTCCACCAACCACGCCTCCAGGCGCAATTTGCGCGAGAGGTCGGCCGCGCCGTCGTGGAGCGCACTAATGGTGCACACCACGGCCTCGTCACTCACCGTTTCCCGGCGCGCAGCTCGCTTCGGGGTCTTCGGGCCATCTACCGCGCCACCTGCTGCAGCGCCCCTCCGCGGACCCTGAGGACCCCCGCTGCCGCTGGAAGGACCGCCGCTTGCGCTATCTGCCTTCTTCCTTTTCTTCCCCGACTCATCGACCCCGTCCGCGCGCGAGACATGCACGTTCGTTGCCTTGGGCGCGCCATGCCGCCCCGCCGCAACGACGTCGACCGCCTGCGACGGCGCTGCCCCGTTGGCGGCCGTCACATTCGCAACGATGGAAAAGTAATTCTTCTTGAGCCACGCCGCCTTCAGCTTCTCCTGCATGTCAACCTCCATGTAAGCTGGTAAATGACCTTTTTCCTTTTCCCACTCAGCGTGCACCACTGCGTTCAGCTGCTCTGTAGGATCTCCCTGAACTTCGGCGCACGCGACGACAAACTCCTTCCACGCACCTGTCGCGAATGCCCGCTCGCTGACTGGCAGGTCGTCTATGCGCACCATGGGCGCGAACCTCTTGAACGCCTTCACTTTTGCTACGTGTTCACCAACAATTGCCCCGAAGCTCTTCAAGAACCATTTGTCGCGCACAACCTGCAGGACTTCTTCTCCCACGTAGCTCGGGAGCTTGGACCTCTCGTCGCGCCGCGCTGCCTCCACCACTGCCGTCAACTCAGCCACGCCACCTTCCTCGTCATCCTTCACGACGTCCATGAAGTTCACCCACCCCTCCTCCACGTCACAGCGCGACTCCGCGGGGATCTGGTCCAAGTCCACCATGCAGTTCATCAAGGCAACGCCGCGACGAACGAAACGTTCCACACTGCGCGCGCCCTCCTGCTCCACCCACTTCGGTTTCGTCGTTTCCACGGCCTCTCGAACGTATTCAGGAAGGCTGGCGACGTAGGCTGCGAAATCCTTGCCCACCGCTTCTACAATCTTCTGCAGTCCGTCATCGCCTTTTGCAGTGACGTACGCCGTGACCGCAGACCAAGTACCTTCGTTCTGCTGCAGAGCATTCAACGCGTGGGACAACACCTCGTCGCTGGCGAACTTCTCCGCTACGGCGCGGACTGAGTCGCACATTGCGTCCGAGACACGCGCCAACTCTACGCTCTGTCGTGACCTTGAGCCTCCACCGACGTCACTATCATCGTCATCATGCACATCATCTGCATACCTTACAACGCCACACAACTCCTTCCCTAGCCTCCGATCGTGCATGCACAGACGAGCTGTCCAAAGATGATTGACTTAGTACTACTACTAGTACTATTGATACTAATGCATATGTAAGTCAGACTTCTAAGTCTATTTCTACTACCACTACGACGACTACTACTACTACTACTACTACTACTGTTACTACTACTGTTACTACTACGAGTACTACGACTACGACTACTACTACTACTACTACCACTACTACTACTATTACTACTACTACTACTACTACTACTACTACTACTACTACTACTACTACTACTACGACTACTACTACTACTACTACGACTACTACTACTACTACTACTACTACTACCACTACTAACACTACTCCTAATACTACTACTACTACTCCTAATACTACTACTACTACTACCACTACTACTACTACTACTACTACTACTACTCCTACTACTACTACTACTACTACTACTACTACCACGAGTAACCATACTACTACTAATACTACTACTACTACTACTACTACTACTACTACTACTACTACTACTACTACTACTACTACTACTACTACTACTACGACTACTACTACTACTACTACTACTACTACTACTACTAGTACTACTACTACTACTACTACTACTACTACTACTACTACTACTACTACTTCTACTACTGCTACTAGTACTAGTAGTAGTAGTAGTACTACTACTACTACTACTACTACTACTACTACTACTACTGCTAGACTATGACGACTACCACTACGACTGGTACTACGACGACTACTACTAGTACAACCACTACTAGTACTACAACTACTACTACTACTACTTTACTACGTACTACTATACTACTACTACTACTACTACTACTACTCCTACTTACTACTACTACTACTACTACTACTACTACTACTACTTACTACTACTACTACTACTACTACTACTACTACTACTACTACCTACTACTACTACTACTACTACTACTACTACTACTACTTCTACTACTACTTCTACTACTACTACTACTACTACTACTACTACTACTACTACTACTACTACTACTACTACTCTACTACTACTACTACTACTACTACTACTACTACTACTACTACTACTACTACTACTACTACTACTACTACTACTACTACTACTACTACGACTACTACTACTACTACTACTACTACTACTACTACTACTACTACTACTACTACTTACTACTACTACTACTACTACTACTACTACTACTACTACTACTACTACTACTACTACTACTACTACTACTACTACTACTACTTCTGGTACTCCGACTACTATCAGTACTACAGCTACTATTGCGACGTCTACTGCTAACACTCCATCTACAGGAAGAATGGGAAGGGCGGAGAGTTCCCTCCCCTCTGCTCCTTCACGAGACAGGCAGCCCATCAACAATCCGCGAACAAAGAATGGGGCACCTCCTCCTCCTCCTCCTCCCATCCTTCTCCCCTTCCCTCCCTCGTTCGCCTCCATCCCCCAGCATTTCCTTCGACATCGTTGTCCAACGGCATCGCTTCTAATCTCGCCTAAGAAAGACGACCATGGCTTCAGCTAGCCCACAACATGCCTCCGAGAGGTTCCAGCAGCGCCCCATCACGACTTGAAATGTTGAAGAGTCTCCCAAGAACGGCCGCGACATACAAAATGCTTGACACACAATAGAAAAACGTGTTTTTGTTTGCCTTGTGACCTTCTCGTCCCCGATGGGCTCTTGGGGCCTCACCTTACCGCGATGAACGATGGGGATGGAAGAACTCGAGAGACCGCGCCGGCCGAGCGAAAATCAGGCGAGCGGGAAAACCAAGAGCCGGATGGGAGGGAAACCGCAACCAAGAACGAAAGCGAGACACGAGGAAAGCGAAAGCGATCAAAGCGGAGCCAGAGGAAAGAGAGAAAAGCAACAGGCAGCGGGCGAAAGGGCGAGCAAGAGAAGCAAGCCAAGAGAGAAAAATAACAACAGGGCAACAACGACAATGACCACAACTCCAAAACACAACAACAACCAACAGCGTCACGACACGACGCGACAACTTGTCGGCGACAACCACGACAGCGACGACGAGAACCAAACAACGAGAGGACAGAGAAGAAGAACGAACAGCAGAGCCGGAAAGCGCGCAACGGCACGCCCCCCAACCGGGCCGCCCCCGCACGGGCAACACAGGGCAAGGGCAGCAAAGCGCGAGCCGAGGGCCCGCAACGGCGGGGAGCCCCAGCAACCGCCCACAAAGAGGAAAGAAAGGAACAAGGGCGCCCACGCGACGAGGCACACCCAAAAGCCCACCACACCGCCAGGAAAAGAAGGCCGACCCGAGGGGAACTGAGCCCCAGCACCCAGACCAAGAGGGGACCGACGACAGAGGCAGCCCAGGGGCCACCCAGAAGGCACCCAGGCCGCAGCAGGAGCGATAGGATGCCCCCACGATGCGTCGCAAGGAGCCCAAGGGAAGGCAAGGAAGGGCCTCAGGCCCATCGAGCAGGACACGAAACGGCCGCCGACAGACCAACGGCCCGCCCCACGAGGCGAGAGCCGTGGCGGGAGCTGGAGGCTTGAGCGCGCGCGCGGCTCGGAGGAGGAAAGCGAGAGGGGAGGGAGAGGGGGGAAGGAAGGAAGGGCAAAGGGTAGCGGGCAGAATGGAGGACATGGAGAAGCGGCGAGAAAAGAGGGCAGAGCGAGGGGTATGCGAAGGGAGGCCAGACGCGGGCAGGAGAACGGGGCAGGAGGGGTAGAGGGCAGAGCGAGAGGTATGCGTAGAGAGGCAGTAAGCGGGAAGGATGGAGGGGCAGGGCCGGAAGAGAGGGCAGAGAATAATTTTCTGAGTTAACGAGGGGCCGAGAGGCAGAGCCCCGCAACGCCCATCCGCAAGAACGCCCAAAGGGCGTGCAAGAGAAAGAAGAGAGACAAGGCAAAAGGGGGCAAGAGGGGCAACGAGCGGCAGCCACAAGGCGGAGAGCGGGAAATGCAGGACGAATGAGGAAAGCAGGAGGACGGGAGGGGAGCAAATAAGGGCAGAAACAGAGCAAGAGGACAGAGGAAAAGGGAGGAGTCCTTCACCTCCTCCTCCTGCTCCTCCTCCTTCGCGCCCGATCTCACCACTCCAACTCCCCGCCGTCTCCATCCCCTCTTCACCTATCCCCCGCGTCCCCACGCCTCCACGTCTTGCTCCCCTCCGCCTCCTCCTCCCCACATCTCACCACTCCCGGCCAAGGGGGAGGAACCGACCCGCCCACCGCCTGGAGCAAGTAAAAGGCCCCAGGGGAGCGCGGCAACCCCCCAGGCGCGCGCGCGCGGCGGCGCTTGGGCCGGGATGCTCCGCCAGCAAGGGAGCAAGAAGGCGGGAAAGCAGAGGGCCTCCGAAAAGAGGAGGATAAGAAGCCGGAAGGGGAACGCGGTGGAAGGTGCAGGAGGGCAGCGGGGACGAACACGACCCGCACCCACTCGCGTCACAAACACACAGCGACTAGATAATTTCTGGCGGTCTCCGGCCTCCAGGATCCCCCACCGCGCCCCGGGGACGTCAAAAACGAACACGCATGAGAAGCCCGCCCTAGCGGATTCGTCCACACCGCACGCGGGAATAGAACGTGGGTCCAGAACAGTAGCCCTTCCGATGAAGGCCCCAAGATCCATAAAAATACCTCGAACACAAAGACACAGACACACAGACACATAGACACATAGACACATAGACACATAGACACACAGACACACAGACAACAAGACACGCAGACGGACAGACACACACACACAGACACACACAGACACACAGCCACGCACACAGAAACTCAAACACACAGACACACAGACACACAGACACACAGCCACACACAGCCACACAGACACATACAGACACACAGACACACAGACACGCAGGCACACAGCCACACAAACACACAGACACATGCACACTCAGGCACACAGACACGCAGACAAACACAACCACACAGACGCAAAGAAACACAAACACACAGCCACACACAGACACACAGACGGACAGACACAGACAGACAGACACACACAGACACACAGCCGCGCACACAGAAACACAGACACACAGACACACAGCCACACAGACACACAGACACACACCCACGCAGCCACAGGCACACACAGACACACAGACACACAGCTACACACAGACACACAAACTCACAGACACACAGACCCGCAGACACACAGACAAACAGACACACAAACACACAGACACGCAGACACACACAGCCAAACAGACACTCAGACACACAGACACAGAGACACACAAACACACAGCCACACACAGCCAAACAGACGCACAGACACACAGACACAAAGCCACACACAAACACACAGGCACACAGACACCCAGCCACACACAGACGCAGAGACACACAGGCACACAGACACACAGCCACACAGCCACACAGACACACAGAAGCACAGACACCGACAACCAGACACGCAGACACACACACACACACACACACACACACACACACACTGCGTCGCCGTGCACCCCGGGTGGGAGGCCACCTGCTCGAGTGCTTGTCACAGGCGGCTGCCTGGAAGACTCGTGCAGGATGGCGCCCAAACGGGCCTTCGCGACACCCGCGGCGCCCCCGTGCGCAGCACGAAGCCGAGCTGCTCTGGAACCGCACTGCCGGCAAGTCTGCTCCGAACGTTTCGGCGGCACTGCGCCAGAACGCTCTGGAATCGGTCCGTGCCGCAGCGTTTTGGCCCAGCAAGGGGAACATCATATCCGTGTCAACGTTCTCGGAAGCCTCACCTGGATCCCTCAAGCAAGGGAACCCTCAAGCAAGGGAGCATCGGATCGAAATCAAGCCTTCAACCCTAGGCCAAAGGACCGCGAGGGAATCTTCCAAGGGAACGCCATGGAGATGGAGACCTTCCACACTTTCCGAATCCGCCCCCCCGACGAATCGCCCAACGCTTTGGGGACAACTTTTCCGGACCAAGGCGAACTGAAACATCGGGGGCGCGCAAACATGGGTTAGCGATCCATGGATTTGGCGCGCGGTCGTCAGATCCATGGAGATCGGGGGAAGCACCCTCCCCAAAGTGCGGCCGGCGCCGTCTTGCTCGGCGGCGGAAGCCCGCGATTCCAAATGGAAAAGAAGCCCATCGTTCATCCACGCCCCCTTGATCCAACGGAACCTGAAAAAGCACCTCGAGCCACACGGAACACTCCTGGCCCCCAGGGACCTGAGCGCTCGTGCGTCGAGGCACGTCGCGCCCCGGCCTGGCCCCTGGGCCCCCCCCCTGGCGAAGCAGCGCCGAGAGAACACCGCGTGAGAAGAAGTATCCCCGACCTCGCTACATTGAGGTCGGGCATGTCCTCCTATAGGCGGTTGTGAATGAAAAAGACCACATCGTCAAAAAATACCTGTTTGTGTTTTGTTGGTATTGTTTTGCTTTCACACCAACACAAAACAACATATGACCCCAGATTCTTGTTTTAAACTATTGTTGAATCATCCTCCTGTAGAAAGAAATGCCCGACTTGACGCTACATGTCGCCCGTCATTCCCACAATCGCGCCCGAGCGCAACAAGTTCTGCTCCGCGCGCCCCAGCAGAATGACGAGCCCCGGCCCCAAGCAATGAAACAATGAATTTGGCGAGTTGCCCCTTCCCCCAACGAGGTGCGCCAGCGTTTGAGCCAAGGGTGACCACGCGCCGCGAAAAAAACAGGAGCGCAACCTGCCAGACTTCTCCCCCAGCCAAAGCTCCTGACCGAATGAGGAAGCCTCGTGCGGCAGCCTGAGTGCCAAGGTCGGATCCAGGTCGGATGCCCGTCGGATTCCCCTCGCATTCCTGGGAGCGGCCAAGAGGGGGGTGTCCAAGAGGGGGGGGTGCAAATCATGACCGGCGGCATATGCGCGGCCCAGCGGGGGGGCCAGAGACGTAATGAAACAAGAAGAGGCGCCACGAAATCTGGGGGAATGTCATGGCCCCCGCCATGATATCCCCCCCCCCTAGTCATCACCCCCTTCTTTTCCGCCCCCGAACGTCGGATCCATGTCAGATTCACGCCAGAGCATCGCCGAGAGCGGACGTCGCCCCATACGGCGCGGACGCGTGGACTGGAGACTGGAGAATTCAAGGAGTGCGCGCCGCGCCAGGCCTCCAAGACTCGCCATCGCTCGGACGTCCATTCCCTGTGTTTTTTTGTCGGTTTCGTGCGTGGTTTTTTCGCCAAATGATCAAGGATGCTCCTCGATGGTAGTCGTCGAAAGAAAAATGCACACGTCCGAGCGATGCCAGGTCCAAGACTCGATCGGACTGGATTGGAACAGGGCGCGCGAGAGGACGCGAGACACTTCCGAGGGCCACGCTGCCACAGGAATGTGAGAAGGCAGCGGTCGCGAGGCACAGGACTCAAGAACACCCTTGATCTGGCAGGGCCGACCTACCAATCAGGGCCGACTGTTCTCCTCGTTGCCGACGCCGCAGGACATGCAGCATCGTAGAGCAGATCCACCGAAGCCCTGGGCCCCGTCCTTCAGCAGCATTCGCCGGGCCGGGCCGACCCGCGAGGGCGGCGAGGCTTGGAGTAGGGGCAGCATCGCATCACCCGCCGCGAAACAAGCATTGTGACGCCAAGATCTCAAGGTTTCTGGGTGGCTCTGGCTTGCCATCGCTCGGATGTCTATTCCCCTCTCTTGCTTGGTTTCGTGAGCGTTCTTTGGCACATTGATCCCGGATGTTCCTCGAAGGTACTCGCCGAAAACAAATGCACAAGTCCGAGCAACGCCAAGCCGAGGGCGAGGCGACGTAATTCGGGCCTCTGACAACCGCTGCCCGAGACTGTCTGACCTAGACCGCGACGCAGGGCAGCGGCTGCTGGTTGACTCCCCGCAGACTCGCGCCCGTCCTCGTCGCCCTCTTCCTCCTCCCCACTCCGTCTCCCCCCTCTTCCTCCTCCTCCTCCTCCTCCTCCTCCTCCTCCTCCTCCTCCTTGTCTCCTCCTCCTCCTCCTCCTCCTTCTCCTCCTCCTCCTCCTCCTCCTCCTCCTCCTCCTCCTCCTCCTCCCCCCTTTCCCCAGGTACTCCAATCCTCCTCCTCCTTCTCCTCCTCCTTCTCCTCCTTTTCCTCCTCCTCCTCCTCCATCTTCTCCTGCTACAGCTCCTCCTCTTCCCGATGCCGTGGAGCCCCCCTCTGAGGACACAACTATACAGTTACAGATCTGTCTGTAATAAAAAAGGCGAACTGCCCGGGGGGGAAAGCAAACTGGTAGCCTGCAGATGAGGGAGAAAGCGAGGGCAGACCTGGGGATGAAACGGGAAGCAAACAAATCTTCACGTCTCGAAAAAAACACAATGACCAATCCTTCACTCGTTCCCCCCTCCCGCCATAAAAACCACACAGAGGGAAAAGCTGGTCCCAGGAACAATGTCGAAAGGGAAACGGCGAGGAACGACGAGACGCTCTCGGAGGAGAAGAAAGAGGATCAGCAGAGGAAGCACGTTTTTTTTTTTTTGACAACCAAAAAAACGAATTTGGGAGAACAGAACGTACAGCAGAGGGAAGAAGAGGAGATGAGGGAGGAGTAGGAGGACACCGAGGCGGGAAAGGAGGAGCGGAAAGCGCACGAGAAGGAGGAGGAGAAGGAAGAGGATGCGGGAGGAGGAGGAGGGGCAAGAAGAGGAGGAGTAGGAGGATTAAGAGCGCCCCGGATCGGCGGCACTGGCCGGAGGCCACTACAATACACAACGCAGATAGCACCGCATATATTCCACGATTTATCTATTACACAGCATAGGTAGCACCACGTATATGGCAACACATATGGTGCTCAAGCATAGATTGCTAGAAACACGCTGTTTAGGGGTCCGCGCTGGCTAACGGCTAACACCTATAAGGGGAACGGATGGCGAACGCGAGGAGGAGGAGGAGGAGGAGGAGGAAGGAGGATGGAGAAAGAGGCAGTGGGCGCCGTCCGGGCAGGGGATGCACGCCGTCATCCCCGTGGCGTCGCCGTAGGAGCCCTCCGAACACTGCTCGCAGGTGACCGAATGCGGGTCGCGGTACATGCCTCTGAGGGTCAGGCCAGGTCGAACGAAGCGGGTGGCTAGCAAAGGGGAGACTAGCGAATCAGCTGCATGCAGCTGGGAACGACCCGTGTATCGAGGAACGTGCCCGGCGACGGGGGGAAGACAACCGCATGCACAATTTTTCTCAACCCCCCTTTCCCGATGCCCCCCTCTCCTTTCGTCCGACCCGACAGAGGCCTCCACGGAAGAGCACGAAGCGGGGTGGGAGGGGGGGGGCCGAGCAGACTGGGGGCAGGCCAGGAACCGACCACTCTCACCTGTCCACTACCGCCCCCCCCTCTTCAGGAGCCTTCAGCTAACCACCTCGCCGATCCTGGCTGGGCCCATCCTGGGCCCAGGAACGGTGCGTACACCCTCCTGGCTTGGCCAAGGGGGCGCAGACGTCGATCGTCGGCCCAGGAGCGACCTGGCCAGGATCGGCGAGGTCATTCGTCGACGCCCCCCTCTGCCAAACCACACGAAGGCACGCCAAAGACGTCCTTTCCCTTTGGAGCCGCCGTCCGGCAATTACCTCGGTGTAGGCTTTGCGGCGGCGAAAGCGGGACCCTCCCCCCTCCGAATAACAGCAGAATGCGCAGCACACCCGAATTGCGGATAAGAGTGAGGGGGCGGTCGCTGGGTGGGTCGCGGGTGGGTCGCGGGGTGAGTCGCGAGGTGAGCCGCGGGGGAATCGCAGGCGAAGCCGTCGACAACAACAATCATTTTACGAATGTTCGCTCTTATCTGCTCGCGTGCCACGCAACATGTGTTTCCCAAACCCTCGATGCTCGTCCAAACCGTCTTCGATCGTACCCCGTATCTCTTTGAGGGGTGTATCTTCTTCACCCGCCACGTGTAGTTGGCGCAGCCCCTGAAGCAAGGGAAGGGAGGGAGGAGGGAAGGGACAATGGGGAAGGAAAATAATGGAGCACGAGAGAGAGATTCTCAGGAGGGGAATTAGCTGCATGATACCAAGCGGCGCCCAAGCGGCAAAACCACGCGAGAGGGTCGGGCGGGCGGACCCAATCGGGAGGGTCGGGCGGGTAGACCCACACGGCCCGGGCGGGCAGGCGGGTCGCTGAGGCATCAGTCCTGCATGTATCGCGAGGAAATCTCGAGCGATGGCCCGATTCGCAAGTAAACCATAAGGAATCCACAGCGCCAGCATGATTCCTGAATGGTGGGGGCGCGGCGTCTCCATAAATTGCGTGGAAGTCCCACGCGAGAACGCGACTCCTGCGTAATATGTGTGAGAGAGTCTCGCGCGAGCACGCAGGTTAGATAAACTGTGAGAACGTGTCAACCGGGAGTTGCAAACCAAGGGCCAATAATACAATCTAAGCCTCAAGGCTTCCGCTTGCAAGAAGCAGGGTGCGAGCCCGGCGAAGAGCATTTCAATTGAAAAACGCCATCGGCGCCGGGGGATCAACGCGGATGGTTTGTCAAACATGAGAACACAACAACAACAATCATGTGACACTCGTGCGCCATGCCTCTACATGCAACATGTACCCATCATGGTGCCACATCTTCCAGAAGAAACTAATTCAACAAAGAAAAAATATTGTGAGCTTGTTTTTCTTCGAAGACAAGTGGGCGCTCAGACGCCATTCCAATAGCCGTTCGCCCGGCAGCCGGGAACGGAAAAGCAAGAGGCCGTCTTGGGGTCGGTTCCAAGCTCGGCGACTCGAGAACTCCGGGACCTCTGTGCAGATCCGCAGGGAGGGAAATAAGAGGGGGGCGCTTGAGCCAACAAGGTCACGGAGAGAGACGAGACTCCGCGACCCCAAGGCGGCCATCCCCCGAAGACTTCAAACTAACAGTATCGTGACAAACACTTGGCATGTGAGATTTGTTTTTCTCCGAGGCCAAGTGGGCGCTCAGACGCCATTCGAGTAGCCGTTCGCCCGGCGGCCGGGAACGGAAAAGCAAGAGGCCGACTTGGGGTCAGTTCCAAGCTCGGCGACTCGGCAACTCCGAATTTTGTCCAAAGAACACACTGGCCGCAGGCCTTGATATATTCAGCCGAATGGTTGGGATAGCGGGCGGAAGATTGTGTCAGCGAAGCTCTGAACGAAGGCAGCGCGCAGGCGAGGAGGGCACGGCTCCGAGAGCTTACTATACTTGACGCCACAAGGGTGGCTGCAAATTATCTCGACGTGTCGCTTGCCAGAGCAAAAGAGCAGACGCCCTGGCCGCAGCAGGTTTTACCGAGCTGGCTGCACGAGAGGTGGGCGCAAAGAAACCTGGTGCGCTTGCGCCAGGGGGGTCCCCAGGCGCAGACGTCAGCGACGCAGACATTGATGCCCTGGGTCTTGGCAAGTTTCTCGAGCGCTCTTACATTCCACAGAAGACTGGCGTGAAGGTTCTCGACAACAAGGGATGCCCAGCCTTCTGCAGAGGTCGAGGAGACTGGGGGCGACCGCGCGCAGGCGGTCGGCTATGTTGACGACGCGCTGGTCTGACGGAGCGGGGGGGGGGCGAGAAGGAAGGCCCGGGACCGAACGAGAAGAGGCACCGGGGGGCCGAGAAGGAGGAGCAGGGAGGAGCCAGCCAGACAGCAGCGATCAGACCAGCGCGCGCACAGCCCCGAATTTTTCGAACAAGAGTTCACTGAGCAGATCGAAGCGCGCACCATGTCGGATATCGACCTCAACTATCTCGATGCGTTTCAGGCGCGAGCGGCGCCACGCGCGAGAAAAGTTGCCTGATCCAGAGAAAAGCTCGAGAGCAATCGGGGGTCCGCTCAGCGACGCGCGGCGGATGTCATCCTCGAGATCCTGGATCCGATGCTGGCCGCAGCTGCGTGGGCCCGCCGTTGCGCGGCCTCTGCCGCCCGCGGCAGCTGCGCGGACAGCGGGCCGCCCCTCTCGCACCGTCACGCGCTGCTGTCTGACGCCCAACGCCTGCTGGCGAGCGGGCGGGCGCGGGCGGCCAACTCGCGGCTGGCCCCCCCCGGCGGCGCTGGCGCAGCGCGGACAGTCCCGGAGCGCCGAGGCCCGCGTCGACCGCGGCCAGGGTGAACAAGGCTGCCCAGGTCGCGTACTTCAGGTCGGGCAGCGGCTGCGCGCCGCCGCGGCCGGCTCGGAGGCAGGTCAGGAGGTCGTCCACCCCCGACAACTCTGGGTAGTCGAGGCTCAGCGACTTGTTGAACTCGCCTGACTTGGGCGGAGTGCTGTTCTCCGACGCACTCAGCGGTCGGGCCCACAGGGCGAGAGCCCGCGGGCCGCCGCGCGGCGGCGGGGCGGCGTCCTTCACCCGCGGGCGGAGGAGCTCGGACGGCCAGGTGTAGAACGCGAAGCACCGGAGCGTCGACAGCATGCCCTGCCGGCAGTACGTCAGGGCCGCTGTCAGGAAGGGCCCCGCGGAGCTCAGGAAGCCCTCGAGGAACTGCTCGTTGGGGTGGGATGTCACCGCCGAGTCGAGCTGCCATGCGATGTTGATCGCCATGCCCGTCGTCGCGCACCAGTGATAGAACAGGCCCGCAATGCGTCTGAACTGGGCCTCCTGGGGCTTCCTCACTGCGCGCTTCTCGGGCATGGTCGGGCCGTGCTCGTCGGTCGCGGGCCCCTCGCCGTAGTCCCTGTGGCGCCGAGATGCTCGATCGGCTCGCAGGTCTGCTTCGGTCCCGCGGGAAGGCCGCGGCTGTCTCGCCGCTCGCCGCCGGCGGAAGCTCCGCCGGTGCGAGGCGGCCGGCCCGGGCCGGGCCGAGGGCGAGCTCGTCCGCCGGGCCGACGTCGCCGCCGAAGGCCCGCCCGAGCCGCGCGGCGAACGCGCGGGCGCGGCGGCCCCGCTGGCCGCGGGCGCCCCCGCCCTCCGGAGCACGGCGTGGCGCTGGCAGAGAGACCGGCCGCGGATCGGCCTCTCTAGCTGGGCCGGGGCGAGGCCTCGGCCCAATCCCCATTCTTACATCTTGGGCCGCGGTCAGCAGTATTGCGTTCTGACGGGATCCAGCGCCAGCGAGAGGTCACGCCGAAGGCCGTGTTCAGGGTGGGTGCATGCCGACAAACTCTCATCAGCTTCGAGGGTGATCGCCGCTTGAACACGGCAAGGATGCTGGCCATGGCGTCTCCCAAGAACAGGTGGCGCTTCCCGAAGTTGCTCAAGGCTCTCGTTTTGTGGAGGTGGGCCAAGACCATGGCGCGGCCCTCGAGGGTCACCCGGGCCTCCGAACGGGCCCACCTCTTAGCCGGGGCGCGGCGCCGTTCCCCATCCCAAACGTCAGAGCCGATGTCAGGGAAGTCCAGGGAGCCGGGCAGCTGAGTGGGGGCCGAGGGGACCTCCGGAACTGCACCGTCGATGGCGAAACCTCCAAGAGTACCCGGCGAAAGAGCATGATCCCGAGGGCGATAGCCCACTTCATCTTGCCGAGAAAACCACCTCTCGTTGGACCGACCGAGCGACTCGACGATGTCGAGCGGCACCCTCTACTGCACAATGCAACCTCCCCAAGACGACGCGTCGACGGCCAGGGCGCCATCGGGCCAGGCCGCCCCGAGATCCCGAGAAGCGAGAAGTATGAGCCCAGCGGCCCATCGAAGTTCACGTCGAACAGAGCCCCACAACTGGCGGCGATGGGGCCCAGCGGCAGCTGCGAAGGAATAACGAGCAGAGAACGCACTCAACAATTCACGGAATCGTATACTGGGACATAACAATGTTTACCGTGTCACGACTAGCGTACCCCGCGGCAAGAATATGCTGGATTGCCAAGCGGATATCCCACGCAATGCGGGGGCTCAGTCCGACCGAAGCGCTCTCCTCAGCAAAGGTCCATCCTGGCGTTGTGGCGCCTGGGCCTGCCTCCACGGGGTGGGTATAGGAAGGTCCACCTTTCCCAACTCCTGCTGCGCCCCCTCTGCCGCGGCTCTGACGACCTCTTGATCCCCCCCGAAGGCGAAACAGTTATCGACGTACTCGGCGCGAGCGAAAGGCACTGGGACGGGGGGGGAAGGTGATCAACGACAGCGTTCTTTTCGGCGACGCCGGGAACGAGGCGGGCCCGATGTTCCAACGCCTGCTGGCAGGCCCGCAGAGAAAGCTCCCAGCCCATCGGGATCACCTCGATGACTGGATAAAAAGTATTGGCCCCGTCTGATGGCTCAACCTTGGGCCGACGAGACGTTCGCCAGGTCGGCTCGGGCTCGAGGGAGGGCGAACATCTCTCGGAGGGCTTCTGGTAACTACATGATATAGAAGGCGTTTGCGACATCGACCGAGCCGACCTGGACTGGCGTAGCGCTGTCAGCCTCGATGGTGGGAAATGCGGCCCCCGAGGCCAGCGACGCAGGGTCGCTGTCGCCAAGGTGACACGATGGAAGTCGCCCATCAACAATCAAACGAAGGTTGCCTGACTTCTTATATGCAAAGAACAGGCCGCGCGGGAACTCGCCCGTCAAGTGCCGCTCGACCAGGTCGGATCCTGCCCTCCGTCGCAGCAACTCCGCGCACAGGGCCGGCGGCCGTTTGAGGGCGGGGTCGGAGTGTGGTCGAGCGGGCCCGCGAAGTCTGGCGTTCTCCCTGCCACCGGATTCAGGCAATCGCAGATGAATTAAACGCTCAGCAATCTCTTTGCCCCGATCTCCTGCCAGATGCTCGAGTGATCGCGAGGTCGATCCAGCGGCCGGCAGGTCGATCAGGTGGGCGGCGCCCATGCTGAAAGGAGCGATCACGGCCCCCTCGCCGCGAGCACTCCTCGCCCGGAGCGCTCGAAGGGCACCTGGGCCACTCGCGTCGTCCGGCGGCGGGCCCATGGCCAAGACGGACTAGCGTATCAAGTTGAGACTGGCCTGCTGGCCCGCCGAGGGGCCACTATTCGACCGCGGACAACGCGAGCCGAGATACACGTCATTCAGCGCGCCGGCGATCTCATCGCACACTAGATCGACGTGATTGGCGCGCTGAAGCCGGCGACGAGTAGACCTGCCAAGATGCGCAGCAGCTCCACAGAATCCTCGGTCCAAAACTGGCGGGGGACGAGGAAGAGGCAGCAGGTTTCGCTGACGCTCGTCGGCCCAAGAAAAATGGCTGTGACCGGGACGCCGCCCAGACGCCAGGCCAGGAGGCCCTCCCTGAACGCGCTCGTGCCGGGGCTGGCTGGGAGGTCTCTCCAGCCCGGCGGGGCGTGCATCGCCCCGGATCCTGATCGCCCTTCTTGACAGGCTTGACCAGTTCCGCTCTCTCCTCGCGGGCCTTGCGGACATGCTCGAGGACGGCGACATTGCGCTCGATCTCCGAAGCCACAGGGGCGAGCAACTCGGGGCTGACCATGGCCATGCCTGATCCCTTCGCCATGTCCGAGACGATGGCCGACTCGTCGAAGGCCGCGGACTGGAGGGACACCGAACCGCCGGCCTTGCCCTTGCCCTTGGCCCCCGGTTCGCGCGTGGCCAAGTAGTCCATGTGGTACACGTACTCCACCAGCAGCGCCCTGCGGAGGGGCAGCTCGAAGAAACCACTGTTGCCGACGTCGATCATGTCATAGCCGACGCCTTCGTCCAGGCATCTCTTCGTCGTGTGGTGGACGTCGACGTACCTGTCGTCGGCCCGCAGACCGAACGTCATGATCAGAGACTGGTCGTGCTCGAGCGGGCCCCCTTGACACCTGAAGAACCACTCACCGCACCACTTCACCGTCGTGGGCCTCGGCACACAGGCCAAGCGGGGAAAGGCGACTGGCGGAGCTCCACGGCCGAGGGGGCGAAACGTCCGCGATCTCGATCCCTGTTGGTGACGAGCGTCGCCCTGCTGAGCCTGAGGTCGCGGTGGCCCTCCATCGTCTGATACTCCTCGACCGGCGGCGCCTGGGGGTCCCGGACCAAGACGAGACGCCGAGGGGAATGGTAAAGATGCCGACGTTTCCCCGCACGATGTCCGCCGCCGCCAGGCTGACGGGTCTGCCCCGGGGGGCGAAGGCGGTCGACTCCACGGTCATCCACTGCGCCCTCGCCGAGGTCCCGCCCAGCAGCTCGAAGTACACGTCGGAGTCTGGGGTCGCGCATTCGACCTGGTAATCATTGAGTGGCGTCGCTCCCGCCGGCTGCGAGTGGCCCAAGACCTGTCGCTGCTGCCACACGTGGCCCCCGATGTACAGGATCCACGCCCACAGCTGCACGACCCTTGACGCCATGGCGGCGCTCGGCCGCGACGCACGTCACGCCGAAGAATCCGATCGCGATGAGGCCGCGGCAGGTCGTGACGAAGGCGGCGGCGCCGACCACGTAGTCACGAAGCCACTTGAACGCCAGGTCAACTGGCTCAGCAGGCGACTCGGTCGAGGGGCAGGGCGTAGGCTCAGGCCAGATCGTCGTGGTCGGTCCTGGCGAACCGGGGCACGCGGGGCAGCTCGGCGCAGCGCGGCACGCGAGCTGGCAGGAGCATGGCGGGCACTCTGGACTCGACGGAGCTTCGGACAAAAGCTGAGGTGTGAGACTGCGCTCGCTCCCAACCACTCGGTCACACGGTTCGACGCCGAACCGTGCGCTCGCTTGAGCCAACAAGGTCACGGAGAGAGACGAGACTCCGGGACCCCAAGGCGGCCATTCCCCGAAGACTTCAAACTAACAATATATCGTGACAAACGCTTGGCATCCCACACCGTGATCTCCAGCCCGAGGAGATCGAGCCAGCACCTCTCCCGAGGCATTTTCCCACTTTCAGCTCGCAGGTCACAATAAAAGAAGGCGACGTTGGGGAGCGGTGAGTCACGCTCCAGGAAAAGAAGCACCATATAAAACACTAAATGTTCGAACCCCAATCGACGGGCAATCTATACGAACAGACGCAACACAATCATACTCAGGATTCGAGCCCCTCCAGGAGAGGAGCAATCTATACGAACATACGAATATCACTGAGGATTCGAGCCCCAGGAGAGCTGCTGGTGAGCCTCTTGTTTAAGCGGCTACGGGACGCAGGGGCTGAAGACAGGCTAACCTCAACGCAATGTGGTACCCGCAGAAGCAGAGGGACGTCAGATGGTATTCGTACGGTACGCAGGAGCATCGACTTGGCCCGTGCAGCACAGGGCGGTGCAGTTGCTTTCGTTGCGCTGGATTGGAAGCGAGCGTTTGATTCAATCAGTGTGGACACAATGCTGCTCCCTCACATTGCGGAAATTTGGGCTTCCAGGTAGAATGCCTACGCTCATCAGCAACACTCACGCCGACTGGCATTTCCACGTAGTTGGCGGTCTTTCGACGTCCCTACAGTGGCAACACCGAGGCGGGATTTCACAAGGGTATCCTCTATCATCTTTCTTGCTCATCATGCTGACGACGGTGGTGTTGAACCACGCAGAGGGCAACCTGGGGCACGGAGCGACATCAGAGATGGATGTGGGACCTATGTCGGTGTTGTCGTATGCACACGGTGCGTTGATTCTTGGGCGTCCTCAAGAACATCTGCAATAATTACTGGATGGACGTTCTATGACTGGAGGCCGAGCCGGGATGGAACTCTACTGGGGCAACTTCCACTTGATGCAGATTGATTGCTTCTTGAATTACAATGTAAATCCAGAAAGCAATTTGATCCCGGCGAAAGATACTTTGGCCTATCTTGGTACAAAAACGTATCGAACTGGCAGCGTCAGCAGTGAGTTGAACAGAAGATTGGGAGCCGCATCGAAGGAGTTTTGCACATAATCATAATCCGCAGCATGAAAGCATTGTAATGCTGGAACCCAGGCAAAGGTTCAAAGTTCAAAGTTCAAATCAAGTTGTTTTTGTTCAAAGTTCAAAGTTCAAGTTCAAATGCTGGAGCAGCATTGTTGTTTTTGTTCAAAGTTCAAATCAAGTTTGCCGAGGAGTTCAAATAAAGTTCCAAAAAAGTTCAAAACCAACGGCGCCGATTCTGACCCCCTCACCAATTCGCCCTCGCGGCGCCCATTCCCCGGGACACCCGTCACGCGCACCCAGGGTTCACGCTTGCGCTGCGATGGAACTCACCGATCTGGCGAAAGCGTCGCGGGCCTTGCGCTTCAAGCCAAAAGCCCTAAGCCCTTGACCTCTTGCCATACGTATAAAACGTTGAATTTCTAAGCCCTCTGCCCAAAAACCTACACCGTAGACCCTGGGCCCTACACTAAGCACTAAGCCTCAAGGCCTAGCGCCGAGGCCCTTGGGCGCAAGCCCGACGGCGTAAACCTGAGCCACGACGCCTGAAGCCCGAGGCAGTAGGGCCAAGTCACTGAAGCCCAAACCACACCCAGGGCCCCAAGCCGCTGAACCCTGGACGCCGCGCCTCAGCCCCCAGACCCTAGACCCTGGGCCCACGGCTCGGAGCCTTCGGACCCATGGCCTGGGTCCATGGGCCTAGGCCCAAATTCCTTGGCCGTGGCATCGATGCCTTACGCCAGAGGCTGCAGGCCTGGGGTCCTGGGGCCCAAGCCAAACCTGAGACCCCTGGCCCCTGGGCCCTAGGCGCCGCGCCCCAGACCCTATGCCCTATGCCCGAAGTCCACGCCCCAAAATAAGGTGCGCGGCACAGGGCCGGGGCCCTGCCGCACGCCGCGGGAATCACACTCCCCCGCGGGACCCCGCCCCCCAAAAAGGCAACCGCGAAAGGCCCCCCGCCGGCGGGGCTTTGACATTCCGCGGCGAAATCCGGAGACCCCCCGGGGACCAGTAAAGTTTACCACCGCTGTTCAAAATGAAGTTCAAAACAACTTCAAGAAAAGTTCAAAAAAGGTTGAAGGGCAAGTTCAAACAAACTTAGAACAAAATCAAAGTTCAAAACAAGTTCAACAAACAGTTCCAATCAAGTTCAAAAAAATTCAAAGTTCAAAAATAATTCAGAGAAATTTCAAAACAGTTCAAAGTTCAAAAAAAAGTTCCAAAGCAGTTGTTTTACAAAAAAAGTTCAAACAACGTTCAAACAAAGTTCCAACAAACAGACACCATAAAAAATAGGAAACAACGGGGTTCCCAAAAAAATTCCCCAAAAAGTTCAAAACAAGTTCAAACACATCAAAAAAAGGTTTGCCGCGTCCAGGAAGGCCCAAAAAACAGCTAGGGCAGATTCGCCGTACCCGCGGGGGGGATCGCGGGGCGTTCCCATTGCCCGTCCCTGGGCGCCAGGGTCCCTGGCGGCGCCTCGCAGGGCGCCTTCCGGAAATGTCAATGTACGTTCCAATGTCTGAGGTCGAGGGTCTAGGGTCCCTAGGGTTTACCGCCTCGGGTCTAGGGCCTAGGGTCCTATGGCCTGGGGTCTAGGCCATATGGTCTAGGGTATAGGGCATCGGGTCTGAGGTCTAGAAGGTCTCGGGTCCAGTGTCTAAAGCTTTAGGGCCTGGGGCCTCGAATCTCAGTCCAAAGGTCTGGGGTCTCGGGCATCGAGTCTAGGGTCGATGGGCCTCGGGACTAGGGTCGACGGGAAGCGCGTGCGAGGAACGAGGAGCGTGGACCGCTTTTCTGAAGGAAAAAACCTAACCTATATATATATATATATATATATATATATAGGGGGGGGGGGGCTCCAGGCTGCAACTCGGACGGGCGTTGGCGGACGACGGGGAGCGTCTTCGAGGTGCGAGAAGACGAGCTGGACGTTTTCGCTGAATCCGCCTCGTATCTGTAAAGAACATCTAAGTATAGGGTGGCGCGCTGCACGGCGCGGCACGTCCGCTGGGGCCTTGGGTGGAGGTCCATATGGGGCCACGAAACGCGTGGCATCTGCGATGCAACAAAATTCACACGATTTCTCTACCATTCCATTCAACAACAACAACAACTCTTCAATGATTTTCTAATACAAACAACAATGACATGGTACCATTTGAGTCTTTTAAATGAAACACATAAGCTAAGTTTCTTAATCGTTAAGCAAAGAACAAGAATATAAACACTTATACTAATTAATTTCATTTGAATTTACATAGATTCGTCACTATGCCATTGCTGTTGTAGAAAAGACATTAAATACATATAAAAAAAACAAAAAAAAACAAAGTTTTTCCGGAATTTAAACGGAACAGTTTTGAACTTCTTGAGAAAATCCCCAAGGGGGGCCCTTTGCCTTGGAGCAGCATTACAATGAAAGCATACATCAATTCATGCAAAAAGGGGAGTTCAACGATTCCCTTCTTCCATCACGTCTAATGTCAGGGACTCCCTCAGCACGGCTTGGTTAAGTAAGAAGGAACACGGGCGATTAAATAGTTTCCAACACCAGCGTCTCCAAATAATTCTGAATATTCCAGCGGCGCTCCCGTTCCGCATCTCCAACCAGACTGTTCTCGGCAGGTCCAGTCAACTACCCTGCACATGCCTCGTTCCGAAGCATTAGCTTCTGTGGTTTGGGACAGCTGGAAGAGCCCACAGCGACGACTTCATCCGAAAACTCACGCTCCGAAGTGACAGCGCCCTCTCCGCCACGCCCTTGCTCAAGCGGAAGATGGGGGAGACACAACGAAGAGTGGGCCACGCGCTTGTACGAGATCACATCGGCACACTTCACCCCAGAAGCAACTATTATGGAGTGCGCGCGCGACCCTCAGGAATGGGACAATTGTTGTTCAGAGTGGTAACCGCATGCCGGTAGGAATCATCTCCTGGGGATAACAAAATTCGGGGCCCAGGCGGGGGAACGAACTTTTTCCCGGGGATGTCGATGTTCGGATGTCCGGGTCGCGTTTCGCCTGAGACATCCTCACGATCAGAGCTACACTGGGAACTCATGAAGGGATCGCAATTTCCGGCCTCCCCGCCTGCCGTTGCAACTGAACAGCATTGAATCCCGCCCCGCGGATAAAGAGATGCAAGGGGAACGGGGAGGGGGGGTGCTTTATTATCCGGGGTCGCAGTTATTCGGGGCCCAAAAGTCGTCATAGCTGGGCCTCCGCCAACTTGACTGAACTGCGAGGAAGTCTCGAGCGAGAGCGCCGTTCCTGTGTTCTGGGGCATCTCTGGCCAGGGTGTCTCGCTTTAAACTGTGAGGAAATATCGAGCGGGAGCCGTTGCCGTTGTAGCCGGGCCTCCAAGGGCACGCATTTACACTCAAGCCCGCGCCCGAGCGGGAGCCTCGTTTTCAGAAGAAATTGCAGCCTGCGTCGAGGCGAGAGTGCGCGGAACCGTTTCCAGAGATCAGCAGGAAGTATTCGACAACAACAACAACAACAACAACAACAACAACAACAATCATTTTACCCGAACGCGTGGTGTTCTCCCCAGTGCCAGGGTTTTCATACGACACCAGGCAATACCCCCACTTCGTGGGGGGGCATTACAAGCTCTACCAAATATCCAAACGACTCTTCGCGACCACCCAAACCCAGCTTCCCGCCCTATGACGTTGGGACACTTCACTTCGTGGCGTGCGGACGACCGTGGCTACTACACTGGCGTGGGGTACACACCCACAGAACTTGGTCACTTATTCGGGGCGCGCATGTGCCCAGCATGGTGCAATTGTGCCATACAATACATAATACAGAGAGACAGAGAGAGAGACAGAGAGCAGACAGAGAGAGAGACAGAGAGAGCGGAGTTGGTCACATTTTTGGGTCAAGTTCCTGGGATGATGGGAATACACAACTCTGTTACATTTGATAGTGTGATTCGTGTGATTTTATGATGCGCGGTGCTAAAATTCTTAAAAACCCAATGGTTTTTGGAGATTCCGGCGTGCGCGCGCGAAGAAAAAACGAATGTGTCCCGCATGGTATTATTTGACAGGGATGATGGCCCTGGCAGGTGCGCAACCGTTGTCGCAGAAGTTCGAAAAAGTTGCTCGCAAAAGCCCGTTTGACAGAAATGTTTAAAAAGTGTTGGGTTTCCTACGAATCCGCAAGAGCGCGCGGGATGAGATTTTGACATTTTTTTGTTGAAAAACCATTGGTTTTTTGATGTTTTTATGTTAAAATCGCTCCGAACACTAAGCTTTTGGAAGGATTTCGTCTTGCGCGCGCGAATGTCCACTTTACCTTATTTTTTGCAAGGGATTCTTGAAATTTGATTATATTAGAACAAGAAATGTCATTTTATAGTGTTTTTTGCAAGGGAAAGCGGGGGGGAACAAAACAACCGGATCTTGATCACATCGTTACCTGAGGCTTCCTCACGAAAATGATGAAAATGTAGCTGCGGCCTAGGCGGCGCAGGGGGGGCGTGCACCAGGGGTCCCAACAATAATTATTCTTTAGAATTAATAATGTTCAACAACAACAACAACAACAACAACAACAACAACAACCACAACACGAGTAACAGCAATGCATGTAAGACTGTTCGCTCTTATCTGCTCGGGTGCCACTCATCACGTATATCCCAAGCCCTCGATGCACGATCTCTCCGTCTTCGATCGTGCCCCCCTTGGGGGTATGTCTTCCTTACCTGCCACGTGTAGTTGGCTCAGCCCCTAAAACAAGGGAAGGAAGGGGTGAGGGATGAGACAAGGAGGAGAGAGATGGATGGAGCAATATAGAGAGATTTGCAGGAAGGGGGTTCGGAACAGGATTACAAGCGACAAAACCAAATGGGCGGGTCGGGCGGGCACGGTGTCGCAATGCATTGCGAAAAGGTACTACGCGAAAGCGCGATTTCTGCATACATTATGAAGACGTCCAGCGCGAAAGCGCGGTTTTGAAATACACAGCGAGGAAGTATCAGACGGGAGCTGTTGTTGTAATTCGGGAGGCAACAACCAAATCTGAACCGCAAGACTTCCACTGTTTAGGAACAGGGTGCGAGCCCGAGGCGGAACACTTGTACTGAACAACGCAATCGGCACGGGGGGATCAGCGAAATAAGCTCTAAACGTGAAATGATAATGATAATTCGATGCTTTTACACTCATGCACCGTGCTTCTACAAGCCGCATGCGCCAATCATGATGCCACCCCCTCTTGGGGGAACTCTATGGAAAAGAGGGGACGATATTTCCACACCCATATCTGCCGCCCAAGGAGGTCGAGCCAAGCCCCAGGAAAGGGGGGCAAATTGGGCAAACTACAGGAACATATGTCAGCCGAGGGGCAATACATAGGAACATGCGTAAACACACAGGAATCGAGCCCCAGGAGAAGGGCAATCTAAAAGGACACGCGAAACGCACACACAAACACGAACACAAACACACACGCACACACAGGATTCGAACAACGGGAGACGGGCGGCGAAGCCGATGGGGGGCGAAGCCTACGTGGGGCCGAAAATCACCCCCGAACACAGCTGCCCAAACGTGTGTCTCCTGGGCCTGTTGGGGCGTTCTGGAGCCAGTTTCGGGCGGAGGACCATTAGCGCTCCCCGAACACATATCCCAGTACAGAGAAATGCCTCCTGGGCCTTCCTGGAGCCTCCGGAAAGCGGAGGGGCCGAAAAGCGCTCCCCGAATATACATCCCAATGCAGGAACTTGCTTCCTGGGGCCTACAGGGGGCGGGGGGGGCGAAAAACGATCCCCGAACACATGTCCCTAAAGTGTCTTGGGGCCTCCCCGCCGACCAAATGAAGGCGGCAAAACTTTTTGTTCATGAATTTCCCAATGCTGCTAATTTGCACGGGGATCTCCAGCGAAACGGCCGTTCCTGCACCCGCGAATAGCAGCAATTATGCTCTTACGGACCCCCGTGTTGTGCTGAATTGCGAAGCATATCTCAAACGAGAAAGCCGATCCAGCACCCGCGAGTAGCGGCAGTGTATCCTGACATATTGCTCCGAGGGGCCCTGGCCAGTGAGGGCCCGAACCTCAGAAAGGGCGCTCACGCTTGAGACGCCCTCGCAATTTAGCACCACAAGGCGGTCCTTCAGAGCAATTGTCCCGCTACTTGCGATGCCGGAAACGCGGTATATCTTGAGACGCCCACACACTTAAACACCACAAGTGGGTCTTGCATAACTAACCTATTGCTAGTCGCGGATGCCAAAACTGCGTTTTGGCTTGCCCCTGCTTCGCAATTCAGCACCACAAAAAGGTTTGTCAGGGCATTATTGCTGCTACTCGCGGGTGCCAGAACGGCTGTTTCGTTAGATATTTGATCGCAAGTCAGCAGCACCGAGGAATCCGTTAGAGCATCGGCCCACCCGCGACCCACCCCGTGACCCGCCCGCGACCCACCACGCGCTCGCCCCGTCACTATTATGTATCGGGAAGTGCGGGGGGTGCATCGCAATTTTCTTATATAAAAACGATTTGATTTGCTACCTGGTTCTTCAAACAAATAGCGCGCGCGCTCATGTTAATTTTGCGAAATCCTTTTTTGAATCCCCGTCACATGCGACCAAGCTGGACTCCCGCGCGCATTTGGCAATCCTTCGAAATCCTTTGTGTGCGTCCTGGGGGGGGGATGGTCCCTGTCAAACAACACATTGCGAGCCACTCATGCCTGTCCGCCGCCCATGCATGTCAAAATCTATACAACACTTGCGTCATTGACGCGTGGACGCCATCATCGTCATCGGCGGTATCAGCATTGGCGCAGTCATTGGCCTTGCCGTCGTCACTGTCACTGTCGCGAGCGGCGTCGCTACTATCATCATGCCTGCCGTGGTCGATGTGACCATGATACCGCGCCCGCCCGAGCCGCCGACTCGCACCGAAGGCCCGCGCGTCAGCGCGGCCTGCGAGGCGCGATGGGAAGTCCCACGCAGTCAGCGCCACCGCGGCCGCTTCGGCCGCGCCAAGCTAGCCAGCGCGGCCGCAGCGATGCGCAAGCCAGCGCCGAGCAGTCACCGCGATCGCCGTCGCCTGGGTTCTGCAAATCAAGTTGCGGGTGGGTGGGTGGGATGGTTGCTCGAGCAATGGAGCTGACAACCTGAAGTTCGGCAGGGCGACTTGCACCGCATGTATTGCATCACAAAGGTTGCATCGCATATCTGCTCATTAGAAACGAATTACTGCGACGGTCGGACCCCGCATGAAAACCTGTTTAGCTCACCCTTTGCCCTTTCCTCCTCCCCCTGGCGGACATCCTCTCCTCTCGCCCTCTGCGCTGCCCTCTCTTCCTCCTTCTATTTCTCTTCCTCCTTCTCCTCCTCCTCCTCCTCCTCCTCTCGCGGCACCTCCTCCTCGTCGTCGCCCTCCCCCATGCCCCTTCCCTCCTCATCCTCCTGCCTTTTCTCCATGTGCACCTCCCGCTTCCCCTGGTCGTGGCAAACAACTCGATTTTCCTCGGCGCCGTCGCCGCGTCGGCCAGCGCGCGCGCGTTTGCCGACGGCTAGATCGCGAAGCCGTCGGGACAACCCTTCGGGCCAGGCCGTTGGGACAACCTCGCAGGCCGCAGGGGTGCGGGAGCCGGCCGTTGGGACAACCCCGCGGGCCTCCAGGTGCGCGCCGCGGCACTTAGGCGGGTGGCAGCACGAAGCCCAGCTCTGCCGCGAGCTGCTCCGCCTCAGCCCTGGAGTCCACCGCTCTCTTGTCGAACTCCTGGAGCGCCTTCCGCAGTGACGCCTTCCCCCCTGCGCCCGAGTCGGCTGACGATGGGTTACCACCGCCAGCCCGGAGACAAGGGGTTACCCCTGCCCCCGATTCGGCCGAGGATGGGTTACCGCCCCCGGCCCGGACGCCAGGGGCTACCCCTGCGCCCGATTCGGCCGCCGATGGGTTACCACTGGCGGCCCAGAGACAAGGGGTTACACCTGCACCCGATTCGGCCGAGGATGGGTTACCACCCCCGGCCCGGACGAAAGGGTTTCCCCCTGCGCCCGGCCGCCGCTGTGGCCGAGGATGGGTTACCACCCCCGGCCCAGACGCAAGGGTTTCCCCCTGCGCCCGGCCGCCGTCGTCTTTCTCAATTCCTGTTCCTCGTCTTCCTCCTCCTCCTCCTCCTCCTCCTCCTCCTCCTCCTCCTCCTCCTCCTCCTCCTCCTCCTCCTCCTCCTCCTCCTGCGCCTCATCTCCAGCTCGCATGCTTCGAGCTGGCTCAGCGCGGGGACTCCCGCGGGGACAGACCGGCGGGCTCCCGCCTGTGACTTCCTCGCGAGTCACTCACAGTCGAGGCCCCCGTCTGATACATCCTCCTCATTCGCCCTCCAGAGGCCAAAAGTGACGACGGTTACACGTTTCGGATGACCCGCTTCGAATTCGAAACATGAACTGCGGGCCCCACCGGGAGAGGCTTCCCGCCTGAGACTTCGTCGCAAGTCACTCACAAACGAGGTTCCCGCTTGATATTTCTTCCGAATTCACGCCTCAGGGGCCCAAAAGTGACGACAGTTACACGTTTCGGATGACCCGCCTCGGATTAAAAACATGAGGTGCGGGCCCCATAGGGAGAGGCTTCCCGCCTGAGACTTCGTCGCAATTCACTCACAGACGAAGCTCCCGCTTGATATTTCCTCCAGATTCACGCCGCAGGGGCCCAAAAGTGACGACAGTTACACGTTTCGGATGGCCCGCCTCGGATTAAAAACATGAGTCGCGGGCCCCATAGGGAGAGGTTTCCCGCCTGAGACTTCGTCGCAATTCACTCACAGACGAGGCTCCCGCTTGATACCTCCTCCAGATTCTCGCCACAGGGGCCCAAAAGTTACGACAATTACACGTTTCGGATGACCCGCCTCGGATTAAAAACATGACGTGCGGGCCCCATAGGGAGAGGCTTCCCGCCTGAGACTTCGTCGCAGTTCACTCACAGACGAGGCTCCCGCCAGATACTACCTCCATACTCAAGCCAAAAAGTGAGTGATGACGAAATGATGAGTGAGTGAATGATGATGATGATGATGTTTGATGAATGAGTGATGATGATACGGATGATGACCATGATGGCCACTGAATCGGCGGTCGAGAGATTATGATGGAAATGGTGACGATGATGTTGAGTGGCGGCGGTCCTACCGTCGGAGGACCACTGCCTCCGAAGCCTACTGATGATGAGTGAGTCATTGAGTGAGTGAGTGGGTGATCGAGTGGTGATGATGGTGACGATGATGATGATGAGGATCATCATGATGAGTAGCGATGAAGGGTTATGATGATGAGTAGTGATGACGGTGATGGTGGTTGATGGTGATGATGATGGTAATGATGATGAGTGTGCGCGTGTGCTGACGATGATGGTGGTTGATGGTGATGATGCTGGTGATGATGGTGAGTGTGTGTGAGAGAGAAAGAGAAGAAAGGGGGGGGTGAGATCCTGCGCGGCGTGCAGAGAAAACAACAACCCCACTTTGGATGTGGGAAAAAAACAGGATCAACCCCCTCCCGTCGGAATTATCGCCGCCCCCTGGGGCACTGCAGCTTACATACGATTCTGCATCGCTCGTTCAATTGACATGTGAACCCGTACCATCCAAGGGGGGACCCTTTTAACGCCCCCCACCCCACACCCTCGTCACATGATCTTATGCGCGCGCGCATCACCAGTCTCCAAAAAACACATTGCAACACATGGTGCGCAGTCCACACACGCGCGTCATCGCGCGCGCATGCCGAACTTCACAACAACAAACTATAGGTCCCGTAAGGATTCCAAGACAGGAGGTTCCTGAAACCGTGTGAAAATCAATTGCTTTGCAACATGATGTCCACCCACCCCCATAACAAACCCTGGCAAATCTTCATGATGACCACTTTAACAGTTTTTACAAAGCGCGACAACGCAACGCGGGCCTCTCGGGCGCGCATGTCGAAGTCATTGGAACGCCCTTGCGCGCCTGCTGGGGGAACATCCTTGTCAAATAATACAATGCGGGCAACTCGCGAGCGTCGGCTGCATTCGCATGTCGAGATCAGCTCAAAATCTTCATCGCCGACGCCTTGTCTCGACTGGTCCTCCTCCGAAAATGGGGGGGGATCGGACCTGCGGTCTCGCCAGGGGGGAGGTCTCCCAGTCGCCTCGCTCGCAGCTCTGGCACGCGTACACGGCGGCTCCTGATCCGCCGAGGCTCACGTTCACCACCTGGCCCTCGCCGCAAGGGTACACCTCGGGCTCGGGCGGGCGAACATCCGCGTCGTCCCCTCCCTTCCCCCTTCTCCATCCACCTCCTCCCCCCATCCCTCCTCCTCCTCCTCAGCCTGTTTTCCCTCCTCCATCTCCTCATCCTCCTCCTGCTACTTTTCCTCCTCCTCCTCCTCTCCCTCTCCCTCCTCCCCATTCTCCTCAGCCGTCTTCTTCCGCGTGCCGCGCTGGTGACTCCAGGCCTAGGGAGGCAAATCCTGTGCGGGCCCAGACCGCTCGCGCGGGTGAGTTACCAAGTGCTCGGCGTGGTCCGTGGCTTGATTCGCCTCGCACTTCCTCCTTTACAACATCAAGGCTGACAGAAGGGTTCTGGCCGCATATGCCGCTTGCGCCACCGCATGGACAGCGGTACAGATGCGGGCGGCGCCAAACAAAAAAGCATACGCCACTGCACGGCCCGTCAGCCCAGAGGCAGGTGGCGCTTCAGCAAAAGGCAAGGCGACTACCCTGCAGAGGAGCCTCCGCGCGCACGCAGGATTTCGGCAGTGCGAAGGGGCTGCGCAAGGTAGTGCCACTCCTTATTCAGCGATTATCTGGCGGGTGTGCGGGCAAGGTTCGCCTCGCACCTCCTCCTCCTCCTCCTCCTCCTCCTCCACGATTGCACAGTTCGAGTGCTATTATCCTCTCTCTTCTGACAATGTGCGCGCGTACTCCCGCGGTTTCCGCATTTGAATTCCCGCACGCAAGATTTCAACACTTGATGTGTGATCCGCCACGGTGCCTGCTCTGTTGTCTGGGAGGCGTCGTTCATCTTTCTAGGGCCGACTCTTCCCCCTGGTCGCGCGGACCCCTGAGACATCGCCCCCCTTCTGAATTGTCGCTCGGGCGTTCTGTTCGGCCTCAAGACGGCCCAAGAGGCTAAGAGGCTCCAGAGACTGCTTCTGAGAAAGCCCAGATGACACCAGGACGGCCCCAAATGGCACAACACGGCATTGGAGGCCCCCCTAACGGCCTCAAGACGGCTCGAGAGGCTTCCAAAAGGGCCCGAGAAGGCTCCGCGAGGCCCCCAAGAGAACCCGAGGGGGCGAGCAATCTAGATACTCCATCGGTTTTTGATGGATGTTGAAGTTCTCACCCCCTTTGGGTTTCCGACCGCTCAAGATGCCTCCAGGATAGCTCCAAGAAAGGCCATGCGGCCCCTCAAAGAGGGCCCCAAGTCGGCCCAGGAGGACCCCAAGATCGTCTAAGAGCATCCCACGAGAGTCCCAAAACAGCCCTAAAGCGCTCCATAAGGCACCAAGAATGCCCGAAAAGGCCCCCAAGACGGCCTCCGACGGCGTGGGACGGGCCAAAGGCCCCCTAAGGTGGCCCAACCGCCAAGAGGCGCCCAAGAAGCCCCAAAAGGCCCCAATGGGCCAAAAGGCACCCAAGCGGCTGGCCCCCAGGAGGCTCCCAGGAAACTCCCAGGCGGCCCCAAACGAGTCCAAAAGAGGCCTTCTTCTTCTTCTTCTTCTTCTTCTTCTTGTTTTCGTTGTCTCCGTCTCTTCCTCTTCCTATTCCTCCTCCTCCTCCTCCTGTTGTTGTTGTGAGCTGATCGCGTGAAGGTCGGTACCGATGTCGCCTTCCAATCCTCCTCCTCCCACTTCTCCTCCCTGCCGCGCTGTTGCACAGGCACAGTGGCGGGGCTTGCCGCAGGCAGCTGGGTATGTCTTTTTCGATCGGAACGATTTCGGTCCTTCGAAAAAGGCGCCCCCGCTGCAACGTTGACCACGTGAAGGACCGTGTCTTGCGCCCGCCGTTCAGAATGGCGCTCCGGGCCCAGCGCGGGCCCTGCCCCTCCTCCATTCCCCTCCACCGCCTTCCCTTGATCACCCTGCCCCCCCTGCTCTTTTTGCTCCTGCTAAGACACTGCTGGCGGACACGTGCGCACCGTGATACTACGCGGACTAGGTGCCGCCGGCCACCCTGCATTGCATCACCGTCGTCTCGGCCGCGATGGGCGTGAAACCCAAAATCCTTCCTGATCATTCTCTCTTTGCCGGCTGCTGCTCATTCGTCTTCGTGCTCCTTAACTAGTATCCTCTACTCCTCCTCCTCCTCCTCCTCCTCCTCCTCCTCCTCGTCATCATCCTCCTTCTCCTCTCCTCCTTGTCCAGAAGCCCCCCTTCCCAACTGCACGGCAATCGACGGGTCAGATACTGCCATTTGGGCATCAATGTCCACATCCAGGTCGGCGGATGGGAACTGGTTCAACGCAATGGGAAGGGATGCGCTAGAGCGGTAGGATGTCAGATGTGATGCGAGCGCACCTGAGTTGTCCTCCTCGTCTCTCCTCCTCCTCCTTGTCCTTTCCCCCCCTCCCTCTCTCCCTACCTCCTGGGGGGGAGGGGGGGGGCGAAGGCGGAACGGACTCTGGAAAGAACGTGTCGTGCCTGTGAGATGCTCCAGAGTGCCTTCAAGCTGCCCCGAAAGCACCAGATCTGTCTGCAATCTTGAAAGGAACACCGGCACCGCGACTCTCTGGACCTCATTCTGGGGTGCGTTTCGACCAAGATTCCGAGGCGAATCTGGCTGTGGCGATGAACGGCGGATAGCGGTATCGGGCAGGACAGAGCCTCCTTTTGCAGAATAACATGGGCGAGAACGACCCAAGACCAGTCCCGGCCGACGCATGTCCGCAAACTTATTACAGCCGCAACGTCCCCCTCGAGAGCCGAAAAACTGACAATTCGCAAATCGCCTTGGCAATGTGGGGATTCGCAGAATAGATGTTTTTCACCCGATTCGTTTCGCCCGGATTCGCTTTCGCCCGGTTGGCTTTCGCCCAGGTTCGCTTTCGCCCGAGATGGCTTTCGCCAGGGTTGACTTTCGCCCGGGTTCGCTTTCGCCCGAGATGGCTTTCGCCCGGGTTTGCTTTCGCCCGTGGGTTCGTTTTCGCCCTCCTCTTCCTCCTCTCCTCCTCCCGCTCCTGTCCTTTTTGCTGTTGCTGCTCCATTTCCTCCCCTCCTCCTCTGGCTCCTCTTGCCCGCGGCTGGTTGGCTGGAGCTCCGTTGCGATCCCGCAACAGAACTGGTAGTACCCCCCCCCCTCTTCCCAGACGGCTAGAAGACCTACACATGCACACCGCCCTTTCTCAGGCCCCCCTGAGGCCCAGGGTCAGTCAGTGCTACGTGCCCCCCTGGCAAAGCCAGACGCGTGCTCGATCGAGCGCGCCCAACACTTTAGTGTCCCGCCGGCCCGACCCGACCCGCCCGTTTGAGTCTGCCCGACCCGACCCGACCCGACCCGCCCTGCCCATTAGGGTCCGACCGCCCGCCCGTTCGGGTTCACGCGTGCTCACTCGAACGCGCCCCACACTGTGGTGCCCCGCCCGCCCGACCCGACCCGCCAGTTAGGGTCCGCCCGACCTGACCCGACCCGTCCCGCCCGTCAAGGTCCGCCCGTCCGACCTGCCTGTTAGGGTTCACGCGTGCTCACTCAAGCGCGCCTCACACTTTAGTGTCCTGCCCGCCCGACCCGACCCGTTAGGGTCCGCCCGACCCGACCCAATGCGCCCCCCCCGTTAGGGTCCGCCCGTCTGACCCGACCCGCCCGTCACGCGTGCTCGCTCGGGCGCGCCCCACACTTTAATGTTCCGCCCGCCCGACCCGGCCCGCCCGTCAGGGTCCGCCCGACCCGACCCGACCCGTCCCGCCCGTTAGGGCCCGCATGCCCTACCCCACCCGCCCGTTATGGTTCGCGCGTGCTCGCTCGGGCGCGCCCCACACCTTAATGTCCCGCCCGCCCGACCCGACCAGCCCGTTGGGGTCCGCCCGACCTGACCCGATCCGTCCCGACCGTTAGGGTCCGCCCGCCCGACCGTTAGGGTCCGCCCTGCCTTTTAGGGTCCGCCCGCCCGACCCCACCCGCGTTAGGGTTCACGCGCGCTCACTCGAGCTCGCCTCACATTTTAGCGTCCCGTCGGACCCGACCCGACCCGCCCGTTAGGGTCTGCCCGACCCGACCCGACACCCGCCCATCAGGGTGCGCCCGCCCGACCCGACCCGCCCGTCAGGGTTCACGCGTGCTCGGTCGAGCGCGCCTCACACTTTAGCGCCCCGCCCGCCCGACCCGACCCGACCCGTTAGGGTCCGCCCGACCCGACCCGACACCCGCCCATCAGGGTGCGCCCGCCCGACCCGACCCGCCCGTCAGGGTTCACGCGTGCTCGATCGAGCGCGCCTCACACTTTAGTGCCCCGCCCGCCCGACCCGACCCACCCCGCCCGTTAGGGTCCCCGACCCGACCCGCCCCGTCCCGCCCGTCAAGGTCCGCCCGCCCCCGACCCGACCCGCCCGTCAGGGTTCACGCGTGCTCCCGCCCACATTTAGTGTCCCGCCCGCCCGACCCGACCCGCCCGTTAGGGTCCGCCCGACCCGGCCCGACCCGACCCGCCCGTCAGGGTCCGCCCGCCCGACCCGACCCGTCCGTCAGGGTTCACGCGTGTTCACTCCGGCACGCCCCAAACTTTCGTGTCCCGCCTGCCCGACCCGACCCGCCCGTTAGGGTTTGCCCGACCCGACCCGACCCGCCCTGCCTTTTAGGGTCCGCCCGCCCGACCCCACCCGCCCGTTATGGTTCACGCGTGCTCACTCGAGCGCGCCTCACATTTTAGCGCCCCGCCCGCCCGACCCGACCCGACCCGTTAGGGTCCGCCCGACCCGACCCGATCGTCCCGCCCGGTAGGGTCCGCCCGCCCGACCCGACCCGCCCGTTGGAGCCCGCGCCCAACCCCGGCGAAAGTCAACCCTGGCGAAACGAAGCCCGGCGAAAGCCAACCCTGGCGAAAGCCAACCCCGGCGAAAGCCAACCCCAGCGAAAGCCAACCCCGGCGAAACGAAGGGCGCAAAACCAACCCTGGCGAAAGCCCAGCCCGGCGAAAGCCAACCCCGGCGAAACGAAACCCGGCGAAAGCCAACCCTGGCGCAAGCAAGCCTGGCGAAACCAAGCCTGGCGAAACGATGCCCGGCGAAAGCCAACCCTGGCGAAAAGCATCCGTGCCATTAGTTCGATCAACCTCGGATGCGGTCTGACCAGGATTCCGAGGCGAATCCTTCCATGGCGCCGAGGGGCAAGTAGCAGTATGGTTACCTTTACCCCTCCCGTGCGAGGAGCAAAAGGCCTTGAGGCCTCAAGGCGTTTGAAGTTTCTCCCACGCCTCGGTCCTCTCTCTCCTCAGCCCTCGAGGCCTGAGGCGCGGGAGAAGCCTCGAGATCATTTGGAACATGCCTCCTCAAATATCTCCTCCGCGAGCATCTACAGTCATCGTGCCACCATAAGGAACGCTGCAGGAGGAACGACGGGGCTTTCCTGACCACGGCGCACCTCGCATATGAAGAGGTTCCCCTGCCTAGATCTGAGGACTGCCCAGAAAGTTGAGCCCTGAGCTCAAAGCGGTCCTCGTTTCAGAGTTTTGCCTGTAGCCGCCCCCTTGCGCGCAGCCGAGCGCCGAATAAGAGGAAAGACAAGGGAGAGTTGTACGACGCGTAGCCAGAGGAAGGAGAGGAGAAGGGGGGCCTGCCTGTCTGTCTGTGAGCTGTCGTCGCCGCTGTCCCACAGCGTGGCCGCCGCCGTCGTCGTCGCCGTCGTCGTCGTACTCGTCGTCAACTCGGGCTCGCTTCCACACCCAGACACTCGCGGCCATACACGCACAGCGGGACGTGCCAGGAAATGAGATGCATACATAAGGAACTCCGCGTCGAATAATTTCAGCGTCGTGCCTGGAACCTTTTTTTTACCATTCGCGATCATGCCCGTGACCAGCCCCGCCCGCCCCCTGGTCACGTCACGGTTCGCGCCGGCACAATGTGGGAATGAACCATTCCGAAACATTCCCAAGAAGGCGCTGGCGCGAATCGTAACGTGACCAGCCCCCTCCGCGCCCCTGGTCACGCCCGCTGTCACCAATGGAAAAAAACTGTCTACTGTCGGAGGCCTTCCGCCGGCTTCCGCTGGCCTTCCGCCGATGAAAAGATGGTAGCTCCTTCGATCCTCGAAGGCGAGGCGGCCCTGTCTGGAGCGCGCCATGTGCAGATTTACGCGTCGAACGAATCAGTCTTGCCTGTAACCCCCCCCTGCTCCCAGCCGAGCGCCTCCAGCTCCTTCTCGCGCCAGCTCGGCATCGGCCAGACCGCAGGCATGGGCCGCGACGCCACGGCGCCCACGAGCTCGAAGCGGGACCGCGTGAAGTTCTGGGGCAGCACCTGTCGGAGAAGGCCAGTCGCTAGCCGACGCAGAACGAGACAAATAAATATTACCCTAGCAAAACACCTGAATGAGAACCGTTAAATTGACTTTCGCGATAACGCCCGTGACTGGCTCCGCCCCCCCCTGGTCACGTCACGATTCGCGCTGGCGCCGTCTAGGAGTCAGCCATTACGCCCGTTATCGCAAGGGGATCAAAGTTAGCCCGGCGAAGGTCCCAACCATATGCAGCTGCGAGTACCGCAATATAGGTGCCACAAAGGGACGGGGCTAGCAAAAGGACTAAGGCGTGCGTGGGGATGGGGTCGCTGAGGTCGGACGTAACGTGTTACATCTGCGCGTCTGCCGGCGCGTTCCAGGGGGGCAGCAGGCGGCGGGGTCTTCGGTGGAGCTCCTCATGAGGCCACGAAGCGTGTGAGGAGCGTGACGAAATCTGCGCGGTCACGTATGCGAGTCCTGCCACTGGGGCATTCGGTGGAGCCCCCTGTGGGGCCACGAAACGCGTGAGGAGTATGCCGGAATGGGCGTGGTGACGCATGCAATTCCTGCACCTGGGGCCTTCGGTAGATCTGCCTGTGGGGCCGTGGGGCCGCGAAATGTATGAAGGGGTGCGCCGAAATGGTGTGGAGAGGGTAATTATGAGAACGCAGCTACTGGGACCTTAGGTGGAGCTACCTGTGGGGCCACGAATCGCGTGTGAAGAGTCTGACGAAATTTGCGCGGTCACGCATGCGATTCCTGCCACTGGGGTATTCGGTGGAGCCCCCTGTGAGGCCACGAAACGTGTGAAGAGTCCTGTAATGGGCGCGGTGACGCATCCGATTCCTGCATCCGGGGCCTTCGGTGGAGCTCCCTGTGGGGTCACGAGACGCGTGAGGGCTGCGCCGACATGGTGTAGAGACGGCATTAGAACGCAGCCAGTGGAGCCTCCGGTGGAGCTCCCTGCGGTGCCACGAAACGTGTGAGGGGTGCGCCGAAAGCGTGTGGAGAAGGCATGCGAGCGCAACCATTGGGACCCTAGGTGGAGATCCCTCTGGGACTCTGGGACCACGAAACGTGTGAGTTGTGTGTGTGCAGAAGTGGTGTGGACCAGGAATACGAACGCAGCCGCTTTGTCCTCAGGTGGAGCTCCCTTTGGGGCCAGACGTGTGAGCGGTGTGCCGAAAAATTGTGGTGAAGTCATGGGCACGCAGCCACTGGGGCCTTAGGTCAACCTCCCCATGGGGCCGCGAGAAGTGTGTGCCGAAATGGTGCGGAGGAGACATGCGAACGCAGCCAGTGGTGTCTCAGGCGGATCTCCCTATGGGGCCACGAAGCGTATGAGGGGTGCGCCGACATGGCGTGGAGAAGTCATGCGAACGCAGCCGCTGGTGCCTTAGGTGGACCTCCCCATGGGGCCGCGAAACGTGTTGGTGCCTCAGGTGGAGCTCCGTATAGGGCCACGAAACGTGTGGAGAAGGCATGCGAACGCAGCCACTGGGGCCTCAGGTGGAGGTCCCGGTGGGTCCACGAAGCGTGTGATGGGGTGCGCCGACATGGTATGGAGAAGGCAGGCGCACGCAGCCTTTGGGGCCTTTTGTGGAGTCCCTTGTGGGGCCACAAAGCGTGTGAGGGGTGTGCCGAAATGGCATATGGAGGCGAGGGGGGCGAGAGGAGAGGACGCAGGGCGCTGTCCCTTTAAAGCGAGGACACAACACCACAGGATGCTTGGGAACACCTATCTTCTCGAGTACCCACAGCGGCATAACATACTTAGCCTGGCGAAGGACCCAACCACATGCAGCTGCGAGTACCGCAAGACAGGTGGAAACTAAGGGACGGGGCTAGCAAAAGGGCTAAGGCGTGCGTGGGAAGGGCGGAGCGACGTTGCTGATGGGGTCGCAGAGGTCGGACGTAACAAGTACCATCTGAATGTAGCCCGTTACAGTTGATCTGCGCGTCTGTCGGCGCGGCCCAGGGGGGCAGCAGGCGGTGGGACCTTCGGAGGAGCTCCCCATGGGGCCACGAACCGTGTGAGGGGTGTGCCGAAATGGGCGCAGTCACGTATGCGAGTCCTGCCACTGCGGCGTTCGGTGGAGCGCGGTCACGTGGTGGAGCCCCCATATGGGGCCGCGAAACGTGTGAGAAATGTGCGGATACGGCCGTGGTTACGCACGCGATTCCTGCAAATGAGGCCTTTGGTGGAGCCCCCCCTACGAGGCCACGACACGCGTGGGGGGTGCGCCGAAAGGGTGTGGAGAAGCCATGCGAACGCAACCACTTGAGTCTTCGGTGGAGCCCCTCCTGGGGCCACGAAGCGTGTGAGGGGTGCGCTGGACATGGTGTAGACCTGGTATGCGGACGCAGCGACTGGGGCCTTCGGTGGAGCTCCCTGTGGGGCCACTAAGCTTGTGAGGCGTGCGCCGACTTGGTGTGGACCGCTTGGCCTTCGGTGGATCTCCCTATGAAGCCACGAAGCGTGTGAGAGGTGTGCCGAAACGGTTTGGACCAGGATTGCTGACGCACCCACTAAGGCCTTCGGTGGAGCTCCCGATGGGCCGCCAAACGTGTGAGGGGTGTGCCGACACTGTGGACCAAGCATCTGGACACCCGAGATCCGTGGCCCCGGGACCCCCTGGACGCTCCTGCAGAAGGCCCCCCAGGCGTTTCAGTGCTCCTGGAAGCCCTTGCTGGGCCCAGGCAATGGGCCCAAATCGGTCAGGAGGGCGGCCGAACGCCCCCCCGAGAGCCCCAAGAGGCCCCAGACACCCACCAGACGCCCGAAGACGACCCAAAGAAGAGCCCCAAGAAGATTCCCAAACGCAGAACATATTGTTGTTTCCCAATGTTTTGTTGCATAATGTTGGGGATGCCTTGTTCTTCAGTATTCTGGGCGTCCGAGACCGCCTGGGAGGCTCGAAAATCGCAACAAAACCATCCGAAAAGGCTTCCAGGCAGTCCACCAGAGCCTCAAGACGGCATAACAGGGTTCCAAGATGGCCTTCGGGAGACCCATGACAGCCCAAGATGGCCCCAAGACACTCTCCGAAACATTCCAAATCGTGACCCAGTCGTTCAGGGAGACCGCGTTTGGAGACAGGGTGGCCCGAGGAAGACCCAAGAGGCCCCCAGAAGACGCCCAGGAGGCTTCCAGAAAGCCTGAAGGAAGCCTCAAAAACTTCCGTGAGGCCCCCATGGGCTCTCCAAGGAAGAGCCTCCGCAAAAAGAGCTGAGGAGGATGGGGGAGAATTCGCAGGGTAGGGCGAGAATTAAGAAAAAGAAGCATGGAGGAAGGATACCGAATAACATTCATGTAACGGCGATGCAAGAAAAGGCAACAAGAAGTTATCGCTAAACTGTCTGTCGGACCTTTCTACCATTCTGGCTGCATGCCAAACTTCAAGAACCAAGGTGCATGGCGCGAAGCGCCAATGAGTGTGTGTGTATATATATGTAGATGTATACTAGAACCACGCGCGCGCTTCGTGCGCGCTTAGGTTCTAGTCGCGCTCGCGGGTCTATCTTTGCAACTTGCCGTTGGGTACTGCCAGGTTGGCTCGGGAGTTCCCTTAAGGTTGGTCGTGGGACCTGCCGCCATTTGATAGTGTGACTCAAAAGTCGTGTAAGGGAGTCTTTGGGGGGCTTCGACGACGCGTCGTCTGGGGCTGAAAGAGGTCAAAAGAAAACTGGGGTGTCCGAGTCTGGTTCCGCATTGCCCGGTGCCCCAGGGCCGGGCCCCTCCGTGTATGTATATATATATATACATACAGATAGATGTACAGATATGTATACGTACATCGTATGTCCATCCGCCGGGGTACATACACATATATATATATAGAGAGAGAGAGAGAGAGAGATGTATGCTCGCCTGAATATATATATATATATATATATATATATATGTGTATATATATGTATACGTATATAAACTAAAACCATCGCGCCCGCTTCGCGCGCGCTCAAATTCTGGCTAGGCTGGATGGTCGAAGTCTTAGTGCTTCCTGTTGGGCTTCCGGGAGCCCAGAGCTGGAAATATTCGTTCGGCCCCCGCCTGGACCGCTGAGCTCTTGGGTGCCTCTTTCCGGCCTCCTGGATGCGGCTTGAGGCCGCTTGGGGGCCTCTTGGGGGCCTCTTGGGCTCTCTTGGGGGCCTCTTGGGGCCTCCTCGGAGCATCCTGGACTGCTTCTTGAAGTCGTCATGGGACCTTCTTGGCATGTCTTCGGGGGCCTCTTAGAAAGAGTTTTGAAGCCTTTTGGGTGCCGTCTTGGGGCCTCTTTTGGGCTTCTTGGGGGCCTCTTGGGGCCTCTTGGGGGCCTCTTGGGGGCACCTTGGGGCGGAGAGCTTGATTTTTCAGTTCGCGTTCCCTCTCTTGGGCCCCTCTTGGGGCCTTCTTGGGACCCTCTTGCGCAGTGTTGGGCGGCTCTGGGGCCGTCTCAGGGCTCTCTTGGGCTTCTTGGGGCCCTCTTGGGGGCCTCTTGGGGCCTCTTGGGGGCCTCTTGGGGGCTTCCGGGGGGCCTGTTGGGGCCTCTTGAGGGCATCTTGGGGCGGAGAGCTTGATTTGTCAGTTCGCGTTCCCTCTCTTGGGTCCCTCTTGGGGCCTTCTTGGGACTCTCTTGCGCCGTTTTGGGCGGCTCTGGGACCGTCTCGGGGCTCTCTTGGGCCGTCTTGGGGCCCTCTTGGGGGCCTCTTGGGCCGTCTGGGAGCGGTTATGGGAGCCTCTTGGGTGGTGCTTTAGCGCCGGAGACACGAAACAGCGAGAATGCAAAAAACAATGAACAATACATGCAAATCAACGATTTTTCCCTCTCCGGGTGCTCTCGGGCGGCATCTTGGAGGCCTCTTGGGGCGTCTTGGGGCCTCCGGGGCAGTTTAAAACGCATCGTGCGACCTCTTGCGGGCCTCTTGGGGCCTCTTGGGGGCTTCCTGGGGGCCTCTTGGGGGCATCTTGGGGCGGAGAGCTTGATTTGTCAGTTCGCGTTCCCTCTCTTGGGCCCCTCTTGGGGCCTTCTTGGGACTCTCTTGCGCCGTCTTGGGCGGCTCTGGGGCCGTCTCGGGGCTCTCTTGCCTTCTTGGGACGCTCTTGCGCCGTCTTGGGCGGCTCTGGGGGCAGTCTCAACAAATATTTGAAAAACCAAACTGGAAATCAACGATTTTGCCCTCTCGGGGCGCTCTTGGGCGGCATCTTAAAGGCCTCTCGGGGCGTCTTGGGGGCCTCCGGGGCAATTCAAAACGTATCGTGCGTCACCAAAGACCCCTGGACGGCGTCTCGGGGGTGTCTCGAGACCGTCTGGGGCCGCCGGGATTGCTGTGTGAGGGCTCCCCGGGGCGATTTAGGCCTCCCGGAGGCGGGCCGGCCCGCCGGGCCCCACATTTGTGGTCGGGGTCCTGGCCCCCAGCCCCCGGACCCGCTCTACGTATATATATATATATATACACATCGATATATATATATATATATATATATATACACATACACACAGACACACATACATACATACATACATACATACATACATACATACATACATACATACATAAATACATACATACATACATACATACACACACACATACATACATACATACATACATACAGACAGACAGACAGACAGACAGACAGACAGACTGACAGACAGGCAGGCAGGCAGGCAGGCAGATAGACAAACCAAGCACACAAACATGAATGTATAATACATACATACATACATACATACATACATACATACATACATACATACATGCGTGCATGCATGCATGCATGCATACATACATACACATCTATATATACATATTTAAAATTAATATCAGAGGTTGGAAAAGATATCGCAATGGAACGGAGACCCCCAACCGGGAAATCGGTTCGTTTCGTTCGTGTCGTGCGTGCGGGCTCGGCGAAGCTGCGTGGGCGCGCGAGAGGAATGAACCCGCCGTTGCTAGGGCGAAGTCAAATCGAATGATTCTCCCCCTCCCTCCCGCCCGTCCGGCGGTGGCTCGCGGTGTCCCGCAGTGTCCCGTGATGTCCCGTGGTGTCCGCCGTTGCTAGAGCGAAAACAAGACAAATGATTCTCCCCCGCCCGCCCGTCCAGCGGTGGCTCGCGGTGTCCCGCGGTGTCCCGTGGTGTCCCGTTGAGTGAGATCGACACTGAGATCGATGTGAGATCGATGGTGAACTCGATGCTGAGATCGATGTGGTGCCCCGAGGTGTCCCGTGGTTTCCCGTTGAGTGAGATCGATAGTGAGATCGATGAGGTGTCCCGAGGTGTCCCGTTGAGTGAGATCGATAGTGCGATCGAAAGTGAGATCGATACTGAGATCGATGTGGTGCCCCGTGGTGTCCCAAAAAGTGAGATGGATAAAGAGATCGATACTGAGATCGACAGGTGTCCCGTGGTGTCCCGTGGTCTCCCGTTGAGTGAGATCGATAATGAGATGGATCGTGAGATCGATAGTGAGATCGATGTGGTGTCCCGAGGTGTCCCGTGGTGTCCCGTGGTGCCCTATGGTGTCCCGTTGAGTGAGATCGAGAGTGAGATCGATAGTGAAACCGATAGTGAGATCGAGAGGTGTCCCGCGGTGTCCCGTGGTGTCCCGTGGTGTGAGATCGATAATGTCCTCGATGGTGAGATCGAGAAGTGTCCTGTTTTGTCCCGTGGTCTCCCGTTGAGTGAGATCGATAGTGATATCGATTGAGTCAGGTGTTGGTTCACCCCCTTCCCCCCACCCACAACCTCCTTATCACCCGAAGGGTGGTCGTATCGGTATATATCGGAGGTTGGGGGGTGAGTTCGCAGTGGAACGGAGACCCCCGACTGGGAAATCGTTTCGTTTCGTTCGTGTCGTGCGTGCGGGCGCGGCGAGGCTGCGTGGGCGCGCGAGAGGAATGAACACGCCGCTGCTAGGGCGAAGTCAAGACAAACGATCCTCCCCCGCCCGCCCGCCCGTCCGGCGGTGGCTCGCGGTGTCCCGCGGTGTCCCGTGGAGTCCCGTGGTGTCCGCCGTTGCTACGGCGAAAACAAGACAAAAGATTCTCCCCCGCCGCCCGTCCGTCCGTCCGTCCGGCGGTGGCTCGCGGTGTCCCGCGGTGTCCCGTGGTGTCCCGTGGTGTCCGCCGTTGCCGGGGTGAAAACAAGACAAATGATTCTCCCCCGCCCGCCCGTCCAGCGGTGGCTCGCGGTGTCCCGCGGTGTCCCGTGGTGTCCCGTTGAGTGAGATCGAGCTGAGATCGATAGTGAGATCGATAGTGACCTCGATACTGAGATCGATGTGGTGCCCCGATGTGTCCCGTGGTGTCCCGTCGAGTGAGATCGATAGTGAGATCGATGAGGTGTCCCGAGGTGTCCCGTTGAGTGAGATCGATAGTGCGATCGAAAGTGAGATCGATACTGAGATCGATGTGGTGCCCCGTGGTGTCCCGTGGTGTCCCAAAAAGTGAGATCGATAATGAGATCGATACTGAGATCGACAGGTGTCCCGTGGTGTTCCGTGGTGTCCCGTTGAGTGAGATCGATAATGAAAGGGATCGTGATATCGATAGTGAAATCGATGTGGTGTCCCGAGGTGTCCCGTGGTGTCCCGTGGTGCCCTATGGTGTCCCGTTGAGTGAAATTGAGAGTGAGATCGAGAGTGAAACCGATAGTGAGATCGAGAGGTGTCCCGCGGTGTCCCGTGGTGTGAGATCGATAATGAGGTCGATGTGGTGTCCCGAGACGTCCCGTGGTTTCCCGTTGGGTCCCCAAAAAGTGAGATCGATAGTAAGGCCGATACGGAGTTCGACAGGTGTTCCGTGGTGTCCCGTGGTGTCCCGTTGAGTGAGATCGATCGTGAGATCGATAGTGAGATACATAATGGGATCGACAAGTGTCCCGAGGTGTCCGCCGTTGCTACGGCGAAAACACAACAAATGATTCTCCCCCGCCCGCCCGTCCATCCGTCCGTCCGGCGGTGGCTCGCGGTGTCCCGCGGTGTCCCGTGGTGTCCCGTTGAGTGAGATCGATGCTGAGATCGATACTGAGATCGATGTGGTGCCCCGTGGTGTCCCGTGGTGTCCCAAAAAAGTGAGATCGATTAGTGAGATCGAGAGTGAGTTCGACAGGTGTCCCGTGGTGCCCCATTGAGTGAGATCGATAGTGAGATCGATCGTGGGATCGATAATGGGATCGATGTGGTGTCCCGAGGTGTCCCGTGGTGTCCTATGGTGTCCCGTTGGGTGAGATGAAGAGTGAAATCGATAGTGAGACCGATAATGAGATCGAGAGGTGTCCCGCGGTGTCCCGTGGTGTCCCGTTGTGTCCCGTTGAGTGAGATCGAGAGCCAGGCCGATAATGAGATCAACAAACGTCCCGTGGTGTCCCGTTGAGTGAGATTGAGAGTGAAATCGATTAAGTCAGATGTTGGTTCCCCTCCCTCTCCCCCCACCCCTCACAACCTCCGTAGCAACCGAAGGGTGGTCGTATAAGTGTGTGTGTATGTACATACACACATATATATATATATATTACCTACTAGAACCACGCGCGCGCTTCGCGCGAGCTTAGGTTCTAATCACTCCCGCGACCGCGCTCAACACCGCCAATGCCGCCACGGCTACCACCACACTTTCCGCCATCACCGCGGTCACGACCACTTCTGATTCGATATCCATTCTGGGCATGACCACCCCATCCACAACGATTGCACTTTCCACGACCACTATAACGGCCATAGGTTCAACCTGTGCCTGTACCACCACCAATACCACTACCATTGCCACTGCCACTGCCGCGAATCCACGACCACTATCATTACCACCACGGCAAATGCCACCGCCACGACCATCCGAATCATCGGTAGGACCACAATCGGCGCACGAACTGAAGCTAACTGCAGCCATCACCACCACGACCCCTCCAGGGCTCTCCTGGGGGCGTCCTCTGGGCCCCTTGGCGCTGTCTTGGGAGCCTTTTTGGGCTCTCTTGGAGCGTCTTGGGGTTCTGATGAGATGTCTTGGGGTCCTCTTGGGCCGTCTTGGAGCTCTCTTGGGCCCCTCTTGGGGGCCTCTTGGCCGAATTGGGGATCCCACCGCTTCTTCTCGCATCCTCGTTATTCAGTGTTCACTTCTCTTCGCCTTTGCTCGTTTCCTCGCCCTTCCTCCCCTCGTCCTTCTGCGCACTTTTCCTGCTCAACCTTCCCCCTCTTTCCCCCTGCTCCTCCTCCCTTCCTCCTCCTCCTTCTCCCTCCCCCCCGCGTGGATCTCCGCTGGAGAAGCCTCCGGAAACTCTGGGAGGCCAGGTTCGTCTGGGGCGTTTGGGGGGCCTTTTGGGGCCTCCTTGGGACCTCTGGGGGCGGAGGGCTTGAAATGTTCGTAGGGCATCCTCTCTGGGCCCCTGCTTGGGGCCGTCCTGGGTGCCTCTTGGGCCGTCTTGGGGACCTCTTGGGCTAGCCAGGGGCCCTTCTGGGCTGTCTTGGAACCCTCTTGGGCTGTCTTGGGGAACTCCTGGCGGCTTCTCGGGCCGTCTTCGTTCCCCTGGAAGGGCAAGAGGCGAATCCCTGGAAAATGTACGTTTTCCGACGGGAACGGGGCCATGTTTGCATCTTGGGGCCCTCTTGGGAGGGCTCTTGGTGCCCTCTTGGGCTGTCTCGGGGGCTCCTGGGAGCCCTCTTGGAGCCATCGTCGGCGTCTTCAAGCTACATTTCGAAGCTCGTGCGCCCTCTTGATCTGTTTGGCGGCCTCCAGCGCCCTCGGGAGCCGTCCCCAGTACCCCCATGCGCGCTCGAGGTCGCGGTCCCGAGCCCCCAGTCGTAGCTAGGCTTGATCGGCCAACTCATGTAATCTCATTTTGGTCGCTTCCTACGTCCAGGGGCTCCCTTGGAGGCCCTGCGCAAGCCTCGGAATCGCATAGAAGGGGAAATGCGGAAACGCAGAAATCATTAATTAATTTCCTTTAGGTATTCAACGATTTGAGGCCCTCAGAGGCTTCCTGGGTTTTTGGGGGGAGGTGAGGGGGTCTGACTTGTTGTCTGTTGTGCAAGAGTAGGCCGGGGGCCAAACTTGAAAAACAATAAAAACAAACAAGAAGGAATTGTGGGATTTCCATGTTTTCCAGTTCCTCGGCGCTGTTCGGCGCTGTTTCTTGTTTGTGCCTCGCGGGTTTTGTTAGCCAGGCCCCTCAGGGGTGTGGCTTCTGGACCCCCTGCAAGGGGTTCTGGAGGCCTCCTGGAGGCCTGGAGAGCCGTCGGAAGGGTGTCTCAGGCTGCGCGGGAGCGTGTTAGGCCGTTCTTTACGTTCTGGGGGCTCCTTTGGGTCGTCTTGGGCTGTCCGTGGGCGTGTTGGGGCCCCCCGGGAAGCCGGGAGACGCGGTACCGGGCAGATGCCAGGGGATGTGCGGGATCTCCGAATCGGAGTCCCGCTTTGAACAAAAAACTGAATTCTGGGAATTCCTTCTTTTCCAAAAATAAATAATCGATCTTCGAGGGTTGGAAGCGGGAAAACGTCAGAAGGCGAACAATTAGAAACCAACAAAAAACAATGGAAATCAACAATTTTAGCCTCTGTGGGCTCTCTTGGGACGGCTCTCGCAGCTCTCTTGGGCTGTTTGGGGGGCCTCGTTGGGGTCTTTTTGGGGCCTCTCAAGGATCGGGGGTGTGTTGGGGGCCTCTGGGGGGTCCCAAAGGCCTCTCGGAGGTCGCTGGAAGCCTCCTGCTCCCGCTCTTGGGCCCATTTTGGGCCTGTTCTGGGGTAGTCTGGGCCTGTCCTGGGCGCCTCTTCGGCAGTCTTGGAGCCTTCTTGGCTCGTCTTGGGGCCGTCCTAAGGGTCTCATGGGTGGTCTTGGGGCGGTCTTGGGAGCCTCTTCGGCCCTCTGGACCATTGGAAGCTCGACACCGCGAGAAGCCAAAAACATTGCAAATTGGAGTCTTTTGGGGGCCACCTGGGAGCCTCGAGAGCCGTCCGAAGGCTGACTTGGGCTGCTTGGGAACGTCTTGGAGCATCCTTTCACATTCTGGGTGCTCCTGGGAAGCGTCTTGGGCCCTCCTGGGGCGCTGTGGAGGCTCCCCGGAAAGGCCTCTTGGGCTCCTGGGGGGCGTTCTTGGGCGGTTTGGGCGCCTCGTGGGCCGTCTTGGTCCCCTCGTGGGCCGTCTTGGGGCCCTCTTGGGGGCATCCTCGACCGGCTTGGGTGCCTCTTGGGTCGTCTTGGATGCAGCGGACGCCCACAAGGCAAATACGCCAAAAATATCAGTTTCCACATAGGAAATCGACGATTGTTGCTTATTGGGCCACTCTCGGGGTGCCTGTTGGGGCGTCTTCGGAGGCTCTTTTGCTTTTTTTTCGGGGCTCATGGGTGCCTCTTGGGGCTTCCGGGCCCCTCCTTGGAGCCTCTTGGGGTCTCCTAGGGGTCTCTTGGGCCAAAAGGCCAGAATTTCCGGTTTCTCGTCCCCGTCTTGGGCGCCGCCTTGGGGCGTTCTTGGGCGGTTTGGGCGCCTCGTGGGCCGTCTTGGTCCCCTCGTGGGCCGTCTTGGGGCCCTCTTGGGGGCATCCTCGACCGGCTTGGGTGCCTCTTGGGCCGTCTTGGATGCAGTGGACGCCCACAAGGCAACCACGCCAAACATATCAGTTTTCCCATAGGAGATCGGCGATTTTTGCTTACTGGGCCACTCTCGGGGTGCCTGTTGGGGCGTCTTCGGAGCCTCTTTGGCTATTTTGTCGGGTCTCATGGCCTCTTGGGGCTTCTGGGCCCCTTCTAGGAGCCTCTTGGGGTCTCCTAGGGGTCTCTTGGGCCAACAAGCCAAAATTTCCGGTTCCTCGTCCCCGTCTTGGGCGCCGCCATGGGGCGTTCTTGCGCGGTTTGGGCGCCTCGTGGGCCGTCTTGGCCCCCCTCGTGGGCCGTCTTGGGGCCCTCTTGGGGGCATCCTCGACCGGCTTGGGTGCCTCATGGGCCGTCTTGGACGCAGTGGACGCCCAAAAGGAAAACACGCCAAAAGTATCAGTTTTCCCATCGGATTTTTGATCTCGGCCTCTTGGGGCGTCTTCGGATTTTTGCTTATTGGGCTCTCTCTTGGTCTTGGGGTCTCCTAGGGTCTCTTGGGCCAAAAGGCCCGAATTTCCGGTTCCTCGTCACCGTCTTGGGCGCCGCCTTGGGGCGTTATTGTGCGGTTTGGGCGCCTCGTGGGCCGTCTTGGCCCCCTCGTGGACCGTCTTGGGGCCCTCTTGGGGGCATCCTCGACCGCCTTGGGTGCCTCTTGGGCCGTCTTGGACGCAGTGGACGCCCAAAAGGCAAACACGCCAAAAGTATCAGTAGTCCCATAGGAAGTCGACGATTTTTGCTTATTGGGCTCTCTCGGGGTGCTTGTTGGGGAGTCTTCGGGGCCTTCGGGGGCCTTCTTGGCGTCATGGGAGTCGTCTTGAAAAGCGTCTGGAGCCACTGCTGCGGCCTCCTGGGGCCTCCCTGCAGCCTCTTGGGGCCCTGTTGGCACCGAGACGCCGAAACCCCGCAAAAACATTAGGAAAACGACGCCCAGAACCCCCATGCGCACCCGAGGTCGCGGTCACGGGCGCCCTGGTCTCGTGCACGGGGATCTATATATCTATACATTCTATATATATATATATATATATATATATATATATATATATATATATGTGTGTGTGTGTATGTATATATGTATATGTATATATATATATACATATATATGTATATATATATGCATATATATATATATACGACCACCCTGCGGGTGATAAGGAGGTTCGGGGGGAGGAAATAACGTCTCACTCGATCGGTCTCACTATCGGTCTCACTATCGGTCTCAATATCGATATAACTATCGATGACTCGATCGATCTCGATCGATCTATTTCGTTCGATCGATCCCACAATCGATTTGACGATCGATCTCACAATCGATCTCACTATCGATCCCACTATCGATCTCACAATCGATCTCACAATCGATCTCACATTCGGTATAAATTCGCCGGCCCAACGGGCCTGAGGCGTGCTAAGATCTCCGGTAACTGCTCAACAATATTTCTAATTCGCGCGCGCGGGGCGGGCCCTGGGGGTCCCCGGACGAAAAGTACCCCGGCAAGGTCCCGGCAGACTCTCGGCAAGGTCCCGGCAGACTCCCGGCAAGGTCCCTTTTCGGAGCCCAGGAGGGCTCCAAACGGTCCAAGAGAGGCCTGAGAAGCCCTCCAGACGGTCCAAGAGAGCCGGGAGACGCCGAAATATCACTCCCAAACGCCTGCGATGGCCTCAAGACGGCCCAACAGGCCTTCAAGACGCCCCAAGAGGTCCCTAAGCGGCGCCCCAAGAGGGCTCCCACAAGCAAAAACCGTCTCATTCCCTTAGGAAAACGTGCATTTTTAACATATCCGCCTCTTCGTCTTTCACACCTTTCAAGGCGGTCCAAGAGGCCCCCAAGATCACCCCAAGACGGCCCGAGAGACCCTCAAGACCGCTCAAAGACGGCCCAAGAGCGCTCCAAGAAGGCCCAACAAATCCTCAAGAACTCTTTTTCGGAGCCCGCAGGAGGGCTTCAAATCGGTCCAAGAGGGGCCCGAGAAGCCCTCCAGACGGTCCAAGAGAGCCGGGAGACGCCGAAATATCACTCTACGATGGCCTCAAGACAGCCCAACAGGCCTTCAAGACGCCCCAAGAGGTCCCTAAGAGGTCCCTAAGCGGCGTCCCAAGAGGGCTCCCACAAGCAAAAATCGTCCCATTCCCTTAGGAAAACGTGCATGTTTAACATATCCGCCTCTTCGTCTTTCACACCTTTCATGGCGGTCCAAGAGGCCCCCAAGATCACCCCAAGACGGCCCGAGAGACCCTCAAGACCGCTCAAAGACGGCCCAAGAGCGCTCCAAGAAGGCCCAAGAAACCCTCAAGAACTCTTTTTCGGAGCCCAGGAGGGCTCCAAATCGGTCCAAGAGGGACCCGAGAAGCCCTCCAGACGGTCCAAGAGAGCCGGGAGACGCCGAAATATCACCCCCAAGCGCCTACGATGGCCTCAAGACGGCCCAACAGGCCTTCAAGACGCCCCAAGAGGTCCCTAAGCGGCGTCCCAAGAGGGCTCCCACAAGCAAAAACCGTCTCATTCCCTTAGGAAAGCGTGCATTTTTAACATAAGTATCCGCATCTTCGTCTTTCACACCTTTCAAGGCGGTCCAAGAGGCCCCAAAGATCACCCCAAGACGGCCCGAGAGACCCTCAAGACCGCTCAAAGACGGCCCAAGAGCGCTCCAAGAAGGCCCAAGAAACCCTCAAGACGGTCCAAGATGCCCCAAAACGGCCCCATGATTGAGGTCCACAGGGGCAACCTGAACGGAAATTTTGAGCCTCCCGCCCAAACACGCCCCCGAAATGCCCCTACAAGCCCCCAAGTAGCCCCACGAAGCCCCCAAGAGAGCCCCAAGAGGCCCCCAACAGGCCGCAAGAAAGCCCCAAGAGGCCCCCAAGAGACCCCCAGGAAGCTCCCAGGAGGCCCCCAAGAGGCCAGGCAGACCCCCCCAAGAGACCACCAAGAGGGCCCACCCAGAGCCATCCACGAGGCCTCCCAAAGTTCCCAAGAAGCTCCCACGAAGCTTCCAAGGGCTCCCAAGACCCCCCAAGAACCCGCGATGGCACAATACGGGCCGGCGGAATGAGCGAAGCGATTCAATATCGATCTCACTATCGATACCACAATCGATATCACAATCAACGTCATCATCATCATCATCATCATCATCATCATCATCATCATCATCATCATCATCATCAAAATCATCGTCATCAACGTCATCGACATCATCATCAGCATCATCGGGACACCATCATCATCATCATCACCTCATCACCATCATCATCAACATCACCATCCTCACCATCATCATCATCGGGACACCATCATCGTCACCATCATCATCATCATCATCATCATCAACATCACCATCGTCGGGACACCATCATCATCATCGGGACACCACCATCATCATCATCATGATCATGATCAACATCATCAACATAATCATCATCGAGACACCATCATCATCAGCAGCATCATCATCATCATTAGCAACACCATCATCATCAACATCATCATCATTGAAACACCATCATCATCGTCACCATCATCATCATCACCATCATCGGGTCACCATCATCATCAACATCAGCATCATCATCACCATTATTGGGCCACCATGATCAAAATCATCACCATCACCTCAGCATCATCCTAATCATCAACATCATCATCATCGAGACACCATCATCGTCATCATATCATTATCATCATCATCATCGGGGCACCATCATCATCATCACCAGCATCATCAACAGCATCATCAACCTCATCATCATCATCATCATCACCATCAGGACACCATCATCATAATCTTCATCATCATCAAATCATATGGTCATCATCAACATCATCAAGATCATCAACATCATCACCATCATCGGGGCACCATCATCATCAGCAACATCATCATCATCATCATCATCATCACCGTCATCATCGGGGCATCATCATCACCACCATCACCATCATCATCATCACCATCGTCAACATCATCATCACCATCATCATCATCATCATCGGGACACCATCATCATCACCACCATCACCATCACCATCACCATCACCATCACCATCACCATCACCATCACCATCACCATCACCATCACCATCATCATCATCATCATCATCATCATCATCATCAGCATCAGCATCATCATCATCATCATCATCATCATCATCATCATCATCATCATCATCATCATCATCATCATCATCAGGGACACCGGCGGGACACGCGGCACCGGCCCCCGAGCGGGACACCGGCGGGACACCGCGGGGCACCGGTTGCCGGAAGGGAGACTTTTGGTCCGGCCGCGCCTCAGCTACAGGAGCCTTATTTTCCGCCCGCCCACGCAGCTTCGCCTCGCCCGCACGCACGGCACGCACGAACACGAAACCGAAACCGATTTCCCGGTAGGGGGGCTCTCCGTTCCACTTCGATCTCACCCCCTCACCTCCGATATGTCTTTTGGGGGGCTTCTGGGGGGCTGGTGGGGCCTCTTTAGGGCATCGTTGGGCGTTTTGGGCGCCTCTTGGGTGCCTCTTTGGGCCCCTTTGAGGAGCCTTGGATGCCCCTGGGGCGCTCATGGGGCCATCTTGGTGTGGTCCGTACACTGGTAATTTGCTTCTGGAGGGTCTCTTGGGAAACCCAGGGAGGCTCTCTTTGGGCGTTTCTGGGACCTGTTGGGCCATGATGGGGCCGAAGGCTTGAAATATCCGTTCGGCCACCCCCTCTGGGCTCCCTCTTAGGGCCGTCCTGGGGTCTTCAAGGGCTGTCTTGGGGTCCTCTTGAGCCTTCTTGGGGCTCTCTTGGGCCGTCTTGGAGCCCTGTAGGGAGCCTCTTGGGCCGTCTTGGGGCGATCTTGGAGGCCTCGCGGGCCGTCTTGGATGCTCTGATGACTCATGCAGGTGGTTTCTGGGGTGGACGCGTGACGATGAGGGCGGGCAGAATCGGCAGGCCAGGTATCACGGTGCATTGGATGGACGGGTACAAAAACACTCACGCTGAAAATGGCATGGAAGCACAGGCTGGGTGATGGAATGAGGCATGGGTGGACGCAATGGCTAGAGGGCGCCAGTACCGCTGCTCAGGCGGTTGCGGTTGCAATGAAGCAGGCGGAACGACGCGGGTGTTGAAGCTTACCGAAGCATTAGATGATATGTCATGGTGCATGGACTGTTCTGGACGACTGAGTCGACTTAGAATTAATGCGGAAGTGCGTTATTGGAATGGCTTAGGTGGTTGTTGACGGGATGCCTCAGGCTGCCCATGACTCAAGTAACTTGTCGATGGTTCACTCAAGGCTGTATCTGGTTGATGGTTCAACTCTTCAAACCCGAACGGGATCGATGGGGGCCCGTTGGACCCCTTTGGCCCTTTGGGACCAATGTGAACCTTTCGAGCCGCCGCCGAACCTTGGCGAGACGACGACGCAAGCGTATACTGAGTGAGCGGGTCATGCATGTGGCGGCAAGGACGCAAACCAGATTATACACGTGCTGAGGCTGACTGAACCGAAAAGTAAATGGAACCGCAGAGGTGACGAAGAAAGCTGGCTTGTCGCATACGCACAAGCAGGCAGAAAACAAATGAAATAACAACTTCAACCTTGAGCGCCCCCAGGGCACCCCCCTTGACCGCGTCTCGCGGCCAGGGAGGCGCCTCGGGACACCACGGTTCAACCTTGAGCGCCCCCCGGGCACCCCGCCTTGACCGCGTCTCGCGGCCGGGGGGGCGCCTCGCGACACCGCGGCTTCAACCTTGAGCGCCCCCGGGGTTCCCCTCCTTGATGACCGCGGCTCGCGGCCAGGGGGGGCACCTCGGGAAACCACTGCTTCAACTTTGGACGCCCCCCGGGCACCCCCCCTTGACCGCGTCTCGCGGCTGTGGGGGCGCCTCGGGACACCCTGGGAGGAGGCGAGGTGTCGCGGGCGACGGGACGGGCCACGAATGGCCCGCCCCATCGCCAGGCGACGGGCCACGAAAATGGCCAGACGCCTAAAACCAAGCTCCTGGTTCCTCGCCCCCCCGGGCGAGCGTGACGCTGAGCGCATGCCAGGGCAGGGCAAACCCAGCAATTCGGTCGTGCGACAGGGTCGAGTCCGCCAAGTCACACATTTGGAGCGCCTCTTGGGCATGTTGGGCGATGAATTCTGCCGTCTGAAGGGCCTGTCCGAAACTGTCTTTCTTGGGGCGTCGCGGGCAGTCTGCGGGCGATCTTGGGGCCCCTGGCGGCTCTCTTGGGGCCTTCTTGTGGCCTTTGCGGGCTCGTCTGAGGTCCTCACAGACCGCCCTGGAGTGCTCTTGGGCAGTCTTGGGTGGCCAGGGCCACCTTGGGGTTCTCTTAGGGTCCTCTTGGGCCATCTTGGGGGTCTCCTGTGGCTCTTTCGGGGCCTGTTGAGCACCTTTTGGGCCCCTCTGAGGCCGCTCTTCGGCCGTCATGGGGCTCTCTGGGGCCGTCTTGGGGCTCTCTTGGGCTGGTTTGGGGCTCTCTTGGGGACCTCCTGGGCCGTCGTGGGGCGATCTTGGGGGCTTCTTGGGCCGGTTTGGACACCCTCGAAACCAAACAAGCGAATCTGCTAAAAATATACGCTTCTCAAAAGGAATGGAACGACTTTTGCTTCGTGGGGGTCGTCTTGGGGCCTCTCGGGGCGTCTTCGGGGCCTGTTGCGCCGTCGTGAATCCATCTGGAGCCCCCCTTGGAACGTTTTTGGCCATCTGAGGTCTCTGCGAAACCATCTTAAAACTCTCGAGGGCCGTCTTTGGGGCCTCTTAGGTCGTCTTGGGCCGTTTGGAGGGCCTGTCGGGCCACCTTTGGGGCAGACAGGGGGGCCCAGGAGGTCCCGGAGGGGGTCCAGGGGTCCTGGTCCCACCATGGGTGGTCGAGGCCCCCGGCTTTAGGGCCCTGGGCCTCCTACTCAATCTTACATACATATACAAATAAATATGTATATATATATATATACACACATATTGATATATGTATCGGAAGTTGGGGGGTGAGATCGCAGTGAAACGGAGACCCCCCACCGGGAAATCGGTTTCGGTTTCGTGTTCGTGTCGTGCGTGCGGGCGGGGCGAAGCTGCGCGTGATCCTCCTGTAGTTAGGCCGAAGTAGGAGCGAAAGTCCGTTCCCGTCCGCCTGTGGCTGGGAGGTGTCCCAGTTGGGCCGGGCAGTGTCCCGGGTGTCCCGGGTGTCAGTAGGAGCGAAAGTCCGTTTCCCGTCCGCCAGTGGCGGGGAGGTGTCCCGGTTGGGCCGGGCGGTGTCCCGGGTGTCCCGGGCGTCCCGGCGCTGACGCATGTCGCTAATTTCATAATTCATTTGTTTCGGCGCCTGCGGCGGGCTTTGTTTTGCAATCCAGCATATTGTATCCAATCCATTTTGTCCAATCCAATCCATCTTATCTTATACAACCCATCTTGTCCCATCTTATCTTATCCCACCAAATCCAATCCACCCAACCCAATCCATCAATTCATTTGTTTCTGCGCCTGCGGCGGGCCAATCCAATCTATGTTATATTATCCAATCCATTTCTTCCAATCCATCCCATCTTCTCTTATCCAATCCATCTTACCCCATCCAATCCGATCCACCCAACCCAATCCATCAATTCATGTTTGTCGGCGCCTGCGGGGGGCTTTCTCATCAAATCCAGCTTGTCTTATCCAGTCCATCTTGTCCAATCCAATCCATATTATATTATCCAACCCGTATGATCCCACCTTATCTTATCCCACCCAATCCAATCCAACCAACCCAATCCATCAATTCATTTGTTGCTGCGCCTGCGGGCCAATCCAATCCATCTTATCCTATCCAATCCATCTCTCCCAATCCAACCTATCTTATCTGATCCAATCCATCTTATCCCATCCAATCCAATCCACCCAACCCAATCCATCAATTCATGTTTGTCGGCGCCTGCGGCGGGCTTTCGTCATCGCGATGATCATTGTGGTGGAGGGAGACTCTGATAGAGAGGGAGGGAGCGAGAGAGAGAGAGGGCGTGAGAGAGAGAGAGAGACAGGGAGAAAGAGAGAGATGAGATCAAGGTGACAGGCTGGAGGTCAGTCAGGGTGGGCATTTGATCTCAATCCCCCCCCCCCAAACCTCCTTATCGCCCGCAGGGCGGTCGTATAGGTATATGTATGTATGCATCTATGCATGGATGAATGCATACAGGCATGCATACATGTGTATATATGTTTGCATGCATGCATGCATGTATGTATGTATGCACATATATATATATGTATATATACACATGTATCTATATATGTGTGTATATATAACCATGGCGCGCTTCGCGCGCGCTCAAGTTTTAGCTAGGCTTGATGGGCTAACTCATGAAATATCATGATTGCCGTTTCTTGCATCCAGGGACTCTCTTGGAGGCCCTGCGCAAGCCTCGGAACCGTACAGGAGGGAAACTGCGGAAACGCGGAAATCATAACATGTCCCTCAGGCATTCAACGATTTGGAGCCTTTCAAAGCTTCCTGGTTTCTTTTCTGGGAGCTGAGGGGGGCCTTACTTGTGATGTCTTGTGCAAGAGTAGACAAGGGGGGGCGAGCTTGGAACAAAAAATTGTGGGATTTCCTTTTTTTCAAGTTGCCGTGCCTGGGCTGTGGGTTAGAAGTTTTCTGGATGCAGGCCAAGGTCTGTTGGGATGCCTCTCGAGGTCTTCGTGCAAAAATAAGCAGGGGATGAGTTTGAAAAAAAAAGACCAACTCATGGGATCATGGGATCTCGATTTCTACGGTGCTTTCAGGGACAGCCAAAAGGACGCGAAGACGATCGAAGAGAGTGCCAAGACAGCGTCAGAGAGTTCAACAATATTCCCGAACAGCATTTGCATGTGACCCCGAAGTCTTGATGGGGCTCGAGGAAGATGATAGGGAGTAGGAGTCCCAACTTAAAAAAAAAGGATCTCTGGAATTCCCTTTTTGTCAAATTCCTGTCTTTGAGCGTTGGAAGCGGGGAAACGTGAGAAGGCGAAAAACGTAGAACAAAAACAACGGAAATCAACTAGTTTACCCTTTTCGGGCTCTCTCGGGACGGCTCTCGAAGCTCTCTTGGGCTGTGTTTGGGGCCTCGTCGGGGCTTTTTTTTTGAACTCACTAGACTGGCCGACCGAATCGAGAGGCCAATCCACGCTCGTGCCGCCCCTTCCAGAGGCCCCTCGGAGGTCTCTGGAGGCCTCATGCTCCCGCTCTTGGCGCCATCTTGGGACTGTTCCGAAAGGTCTGGGGCTGTCCTGGGCCCCTCTTAGGCAGTCTTGAGGCCTCCTTGGCCCGTCTTGGGGCGGTCTTGGGCGGTCTTGGGGTGGTCTTAGAAGGCTCTTCGGCCGTGTTGGAGCGTTGGAAACATACAAAAGTGAGAAGGCCAAAAACCACGCCCCAAACAAAGATGAAACTTAACGATTTTAGGTTCTCCGGGCGCTCTCGGGAGGCCTCCCGAGCTCTCTTGAAGTCTCTTGCAGGCTTTCTGGGGGCCTGGAGAGCCGACCGAAGGCCCTGAAGGCTATTTGGGGTTGCTTGGGAGCGTCTTTGGCCGTTGTTTTACGTTCTGGAAGCTTCTTGGGGTCGTCTTGGGTTGTCCTTGGGCGTTTTTGGGGGCCCCTGGGGACGGAACGCGCGGTACCGGGAGCGTTCTGCTGATGTTTCATGGAGGTGTGGTACCCTCTGGAGGGGGGCGTATGTGTTGAACTTGAAAAGAAAAAGGAATCTCTGGATTTTTGTTTTTCTAGTTTCTCGGTCTTTGAGCGTTGGAAGCGGGAAAACGTGAGAAGGCGAAAAACGTAAAACAAAAAAAACATTGGAAATTAACGGGGCCTCGTCGGGGCTTTCTTGGGGCCTCTCAGGGGTCTGAGGTGTGTTGGGGGCCTCCGGGGGGGTCCGGAGTCCTCTCAGAGGTCCCTGGAGGCCTCCTGCTCCCGCTCTTGGGCTCATCTTGGGCCTGTTCTGGGGTGGTCTGGAGCTGTCCTGGGCGCCTCTACGGCAGTCTGGGGCCTTCTTAGCCTGTCTTGGGGCCGTCTTGGGAGCCTCTTGTGCGGTTTTGGGGCGGTCTTGGGGGCCTCTTCGGCCGTGTTGGAGCCTTGGAAGCATAAAACGGTGATAAGGCCAGAAACTTTTAAACAATAACAATTAACGATGTTAGGTTCTCTGGGCGATCTCGGGAGGCCTGTCGGAGCTCTCTTAAGGTCTCTTGGAGGCCTCCTGGGAGCCTGGAGGGCCGCCCGAAAGCTATCTTGGGTTGCTTGGGAGCGTCTTGGGCCGTGCTTTTACATTCTGGGGGCTTCTTGGGGTCGTCTTGGGCTGTCCTTGGGCATTTTGGAGCTCCCCGGGAGGCCAGGAAGCGCGGTACCGGGAGCGTAATGCAGATGTCACAGGGATGTGTGGGACCCCTGGGAGGGGAGGGTCGTATTTGTTTATATTATAAAGCTGTACACACACACACACACACACCTCTACGGTGGCACGTCGGAGAACAAACTCTCTGGCCGCTCCAGGACAGGCGTCCCAGATGACGGAAAGTAGATCTCAAACCGCTGAAGACGCGACGACGGCGGCCATCCCTGGAGCTTTTCTTCCTTCCTGGGGCTCCCGGAGCCTTCTCGTCGCCACGGCTGGACCCGCCTCCGAAAACGAGCAGGGATGGGCCCCGCGAGGGGTCCAGGGACAGACTTTGAGCGGGCTCTTGCCAGGCGGGATGGCCGCCGTTGTCTCAGCTGGCCCTCCTCCGAACCTGCTGGGTGTACATCGGCGCGTCCCGGCGGGAGCCGTTCGCGAAGAAGGCCAGGCGCCCATAGAACGTGGGCAGATCGATCTCGAGCATCGCGCTGGTCACCGCCGGAGTCGACGCGCTGCCAGCAAGCTCCACCTCGGCTAACACGCAAGAGTGTGTTGGCGCGGCGTGCCGACCATTAGCGGGCGATGCGGTATCGGCGGGCTGCTTTGCTTTGCTTTGGCCCCCCTCCCCTCTGCGCCACTCCCGAAAGCCGCGCACCAGAGGTCACTCTGGCGGAGGGTCACTGTTAACGTGCAGCCGGTGCACCGCGGCCAGCGCCGCCAGGATGCCGGCGCCCGCCTCCGCGCTCTGGTACAGCGGCTCTTCGCCCCACATCGCCCTGTACTCCTGCGGCGGAGGAGGGCCTGAAGTGATACAACCGAAACATGGCCACACGAACGTGGATCAAGGACGAGAGCCCCTGTGCCGATGGACCAACGCCCATGGAGATATCCAAGACGAATCACAGTTGATCATAAGGAACCCCCTCCGAAGCTTGGGGTGCTCTGAGACTTGGTGCCAGATGTATGGCTTTGGGGCGGCTGAACCACCTTGGAGAGCACGGTGGTCGCAAGCGTCCATCGCATTTGACACTCAAGCTCAGCGCCACGGCAGTCATTGGGCAAAACGATGTCTGCGACAGAGGAGGAGAAGGACGAGGAGGAGGAGGAGCAAGATGAACAGGAGAACCCCATACCAAGAGCAATAGAGGTATGTCTCCACACGCTGCTTGAAATGCGTCCTGGAGGAGCAGGAGAAGAAGCATAAGGAGGCTCCTGCACGAACTTACTCGTGGACCCGAACAGGGTGCACTCCTGGTCAATCGCCGGCACCCACGGGGCGGGAGAGAGGATGTAGTTTCCGTTTGGCGCTCCCACTGTGGCAAGGAACTTGTCGGATGCCGCGAAAGGGAGGATGATGCCATGCGGATTGTAGCCCAGAGCCCGTGCGGACACCACGATGTCCACCACCTTGTCGAAGTCCCCGCAACCGACAAGCACGTCCGCACCTAGAGCTTTAAGGTGGTTCACCTGCTCCACGATCTGCTCCTCTTTGACCCTCGACTCCAGCACATGGAGGCCGATACCGTGGGCATACTCCACCGCACCGTCGCACATGGGCCCAGCGAACAGGGTGTCGCCGTCGTGCAAAAATGCAACGCTCTGGGCGCTCCTGTCCTTCGCGATGTTCAGCGCATCATGAAAGTAGTTGGGTGCGAGGACGTTTGTTGTGAACTTGTCCACGCCGAAGATCTGATCGTTTTCAGATTTGAAGAACTCGGGCGACGCAGCCCCGGCAAGCATGATGAACTTCGGAACCTGACCAGCCTGAATGGCGGCAACCGCGGACAGGACCGAGGAATACGGTCCGAGAAGGAGGTCGATGTCTGAATCGTCACTCAGCCTCCTGTAGATTCGATCCACGTTTACGTCGAGGCCCTCGTCGTCCTCGATCGTTAAATCCACGATTAGCTCCTCCCCGCTCTCGTATTTGAACCTGCGGGTGGAGTTGATTTTGAGGGCGACGAGAAGCGCCCCCTGCCTGTACGCCCTGGCGACCACGCTGTTGTCGGAGTGGGAGAGGCTGGCAGACCCTGGAGCCAAGGTTTAAATAACTGGTGATAACGCCCGTTACCGGCCACGCCCCCTACCTCCCCCCTCCTCCCCCCTGGTCACGTCACGATTCGCGCCGGCGCCGTCTGAAAATGAGCCATGCCTGGGCATTCCCAATCGGCGCCGCCGCAAACCATGGCGTCACCGTGCCCCCTCCCCCCCCTCCTCCCCCTCCCCTCCCAGTCACGCCCGTTATCCAGCGCCAGGGGATCAAAAAGGGTCTCCTGCCACCTTGATGGTGACCTCCGCGGTCACGAGCTGGCAACACGCGGCCACAACGATTGCCAATGCAGCGGCAGGCGCGGAACCTGGCTGCTGCCCCGTGCGAGGTCGTAGCCGTGCGGAAACTACCATTGCTGCCCACGCACTTGTGGCTGGCCAGCGCCCCCTCTTCCCCTCGAGCCAAGACAGAAACGAAGAAGGGTGGGTGAACGCGAATGACGACGACAACAGAATACAACACGACTCACTTCTCTGTTGAAGAGCGTCCCAACCGTAGCGAGGGGAAGTACGGGTCAGTATCCCTTCCAGAGAATAAGACTATCGGGAATCAGGGGCCCAGCCAAACCCTGCTGATACAAGCGAGGGGGGAGGAAGAGGGGTAGGAAGATGAGCTAGGCGTGCTCGCGCCATATCTGACATCCTACCTCTCTCACCCATCCCTTCCCATTGCGCTATTTTTCTCTACCCGCCGACGGGTGCCATAGCGCCCTGGAGTCTCCCAACTGCTCCCGTCGTGTCATGCGCAATCAGACAAGGGAGCTGGGTACATCGGAGGAAGCGGTGATGGATGAGCAGGAGGATGAGCAGCAGCAGGAGCAGGATCAGGAGGAGCGGGAGGAGCAGGATGACCAGGTCCAGGCGGAGGAGGAGGGGAAAGGAGAAAGGAGGGCGGCGAAAACGACGAAGGACTCGGATTTAGAAATGTGGCCCACGCTTGGGCGAGAGCACATTTCTGAACGACAGGAGCAAAGCGCCGATCATGAATTGAGGTTAAAGCTGCAACTGGAACGCTGTCTTGAAACATCGAAATCGCTGACTGTGAAAACATATGACATAAACCACACCATGAAGACCCGCTTGCAAAATCATTACACGGAGAGGCCGGTATCCCTTCTGGAAATAGTTGGTGGAGAGAGGACAATCGTATTCATAGCGTGCAACTGTAAAAAGGAGCAAGGCGAGCCCTCCAGACGCACATACCACCCAGGCCAACACGACTCAGAGGAGCGATTGTCCGGGGGCCAGCCTCTCGGAGATTGACAGGGCACCGCGACAATTATGCAAGGGGCACTGTACGCGCGCACGGCATCGCATTCAAAGTGGACCACAGCGGGGTAGCTAACCGACTTCCAAAAACAACCGAATCTATTCGGTGAAACGCGCGTCGATTAGGGAAGCCGACCAGGGACTGCACCAGCGCACTCGAATGCCCATGTCGAGTGAACCAGTGCAGATTTCCTCAGTCGACTTGTCTGGGTGTGCATTCTCGCAATGCCCGAGCCTCTCTGCCCGGTGAGGATGTCGGTGCAGGAGAAGCCCAAGCGCTCAGATCATCTCAGCACCACGAACGGCAGGGTCTCAGTCTCTCGACCACTGACGGGCGGAGTGCGTAGGCTTCGCACTGGCACGGGGTCGCCGTGAGAAGGAGAATATGGTCGGGAACTTTTGCTTACCGTGCCGCGGCGGCGGCCCCGGCCACAGGCTATGCCTTGCAAGTGGATCGCGTGTCGCTGGGCTCCGCGGGGCGGGAAGCTCGGGAGAAACACACGACGTTGACGCCTGAGGACCCGGACGTGGTTAGCGTGTCGCGCCGAAGCGTGGTGGGCCAGAACTGGCGGCGCGACACGTTAAGCCAAGTTGAGCGTAAGGGCGACAAGAAGAATGGGAGTGCGAAGTGGACCAAGATGTGGAGGGAGGACGATGAGACGATGCGAGGCCTGGACTCATCCATACCCACCGCCTGGAGGATCGATCTTCGGGGACCCTGGCAAGCGGTGGATACGAATATTCGTGCCCTCCCCCCGGCAAAGCCCGAATAGACACTTACCCATCGCCTGCCGCGGCGCCCTAAGATCGATCCCCAAACGGTGGTTATGAGACATCCCCGCCTGGGAGATGATGAGGAAACGGAGGGAAGGCGAAGGGAGGAGCCACGAAGGGACGAGGAAGACGTGACTCCTCCTCCTCCGCCTCCTCCTCCTCTTACTGCGGCCCGAGAAGCTCATAGATAGCCAGCATACTGCCCGAGGGCGTGTTCGTGGCGGGGGGCCTCCAGGACAAAATGATGGGGGACGATTGGGGGCACTGGCTGAGGGAAGAAATATTGACTTGAAATCGGCGGTAGGGCCTTGATAACGAAACCGCACATTCTTTGCGGGGACGGAGTGGCGGCTATCAGGCTCCCATCGGTGATGAATGAATGAACGATCGGGGGTCGATGCTCCCCCCCGAAGCTGATCTTCCCTTGACGTTGCCCGCTGGGACATTCGCGCGAAGCGGAAATGCATCTGGGCATGCGTGCCCTGAGCTGCCTCGAGGACTAATGATGTGCCGTCCACTGGCTTCGGCTTTTGCGTGGGGTGGCGGCCTCCTGAGGTTGCTGAGCAGAGCGGGCGCGCCAGGACAGACAGTCTCAAGCAGCCTGCCCCCCAACCCGCCCGGCCCTACTGCCGTGTGTCGCCCCGTCGAGTCGTCTGACCGAATGATTGACAACCGCTTGCGAAATCCGACGGGCCCAATCCCGATCCTTCACGCCGCTCTTTCCACCCGTCTCCTGGACTCCTTCAAGAATCATCCATGTTCCCGGAGAAACCCTCCGGGATCATGACGGTTCCCGTGTGACTCCGTCGGGCTTCTTCAGGAATCGTCAGGCCCCCACTGGAATCCTCAAGATATCTGGATGAAGCCCTAAGACTCCCTCAGGAATCCTCTGTGGGAAATCCATGGCTGTCAGCATTACCATGAAATTCTGCCAAACGGGCCTCTGGCGCCGCATGCCGAAATCACTCGCACGGCCTAACGCGCGTGCTTGGGGGGCACGACCCGTGTTAAGTAATACTATGCGGGCCACTCTCGCGCGTCGGGCGCGCGCGCATGTCGAACTTTTTCCAAAACCTGCATCACCGACGCGAAGACGCCGTCATCGCCGTCGGCGTGATCAGCATAGGCGCCCGCACTAGCCGCGCCGTCGTCGTTGTCAACATCGTCACCAGCATCGAAACTATCAGCATCGTGTCTACAGTTGTCGGCATTGCCATGGTGCCGCGCCCGCTAAATCGCCGACTCGTACTGAAGTGCCCGCTGGGACGCGCCCATGGGTCAGCGCCGCCGCGGCCGCGTCGGCCGCGCAAAACTAGCTGGCCGCTGCGCGCGCGCGTGCTTGGGTTGGCGCGGCCGCAGAGATGCACCAGCCAACGCCAAGCACTCATCGCAATCGCCACCGCATGGGTTGTACAAACCCAGTTGCGGGTGGGTGGGTGTGATGTTTGTAAGAGCATGGAATGTGTCAACTCGTTTGTAAAAAGCAAATCATTAACTGCACAACCGATGTTGCGCAACGAATGTTGCACAGCAAGGGTTGCACAACATGTAATACGCACCGTAGGTTGCATCTCATGTGCTGCGCCAGATAGATGGCTCAACATCGATTTTCGTTTTCTTTGGTATATATATACAACTACGTACGCAATATGAATACTACTCTCCTCTTTCCTCTGGTGGCGTCCGGGGAATGTCCGGCCCCCTCCGCGTACTGGCTTTTTATACACAGGATTCCCCGGAGTTGGGTTTTCGTTTTGTTCTTTTTCAAAATGCTGCTCTCGCTGAAGCGCTGGCTTGGATGTTCGGATTACCGAATTACCGTTCGTTCCGGACCGTGCTCCCGCTGCAGCGATGGCCACATTTCCGCGCTGCCGCTCGTTCCGGATCGTGCTCCCGCTGCAGCGCTGGCGTCATTATTTCCAGCGCCATGCCACGACATGGTTTTCGGACCTCCCAAATAGGGCCCCAAATCTGGAAAATGGCCCCCAACAAAACCATCGGAAATGATTCCACATTCGGTGTCGATTCGTTTATTTTTTGGGCCGCGGAAGCCCCCCCCCACCTTGGGGCGTCGCCGCGCCATGCTATGTCATGCTACGCGTTGATCTTCGACACCATGCTACGCCATGTAATGTTTTGCCATGCTGCGACATCCGATTGTGCGAATAGAGTAGACATCTACGCCAGGGTAAAGGATGAGAGGGAGGAGTAGGACGTGAGGTATGACGCGTGCGAACCTAGCCTGACTCTCCCCCCTCCCCCCCGGACTTAATAGCCCCCCTTCGCGTATTGGGTTTTCGTAGTTATTGTGCACACTCGTCCATCCTTGCCATGAACTCTTATTTTCCCAGCTCAAACGGCATCGCCCCCTTTCGCCTCCCGCACAAAACAATATGCGCGCACACTCGCTATCAAAACTCATCAGCGACCAAGAATCCCTTACAACAAATGGGACGACATGCGCACGCGCGCGTTGTCGCGCGCGCTCGCCGAAATTCTTTAGAAAACCTAGGGCATCGCAAGGGTGTCAAAATCGAGCGCCCCGAAAACACATGAAAACACATCGTTTCGCAACACACATTCTCAAGCAAAAAACGCCTGCGCCCGCGCCCATGCGACTTCTTACGAATTTTTATATCACAAATGTAATGCTACCTAACGTGCCTTTGGCGCGCGCGTGTCGAGATCGCTCGAACGCCCCTGCGCGCGTGCTGTCGCAAGAATCCGTTGCGAAAAACATGACACGGCGCGCGCGCGCCGGAATCCTTCCCAAACAAACCTCGGTTGTTGCATGGATTTCGAAATCGCGCGCCCCGAAAACGCATGAAAATAACAGAAGGCTTTGCAGCGCCAGCTTTTTTGTTACAGCCTGCGCTCGCGCTCCTGCTATAGCACATGAAGAAAACAAATGGCTCTCCAACCTGTTCATATTCAAATCGGCCAAACGGGCCTCTCGCGCCGCGTGCCGGAATCATTCGCACGCCCTTGCGCGCGTGCTGGGGGGGGGGGCACGAATCGTGTCAAATAACACCATGCGGGCCACTTTCGCGCGTCGGCCGCGCGCGCGTGTCGAACTCTCTCCACAACCTGCATCACCGACGCGAGGACGCTATCACCGTCGTCGGCGTGATCAGCATCGGCGCCGTCACTGCCCTTGCCGTCGTCGCTGTCATCATCGTCGCCAGCATCGCTACTATCATCCTCGCGTCTACCACCGCCGACGTTGCCGCGATGCCGCGCCCGCCCAAGTCGTTGACTCGCATTGAAGTGCCCGCTGGGAAGTGCCCAGCGGTCAACGTCACCGCGGCCGCGTCGGTCGCGCCAAACTAGCTGGCCGCTGCGCGCGCGAGCATGCGCGGGTAGCGCGGGCACAAAGATGCACCAGCCAACGCCGAAAACTCATCGCAATCGCCGCCCCCTGAGTTTTGCTAACCTAGTTGCGGGCGGGCGGGTGGGATGACTGCGCGAGCAGTGCGTTTGACAACTAGAAATTCGTTATCGTCGTCGTCGGCTTCGGCGTCGTCGTCGTCTTCGTCGTCGATGTCGTCGTCGGCGTCGTCGTCGTCGCCGCCGTCGTCGGTGTCGTCGTCGTCGTCGGCGTCGTTGACGCTGCCGTCGTCGTCGTCGGTGTCGGCGTTGTCGTCGTCGTCGGCGTCTTCATCGTCGTCGTCGTTGTCATCGTCGTCGTCGTCGTCGGCGTCGTCGTCGTCGTCGGTGTCGTCGTCGTCGTTGTCGGCGTCGTCGAAGTCGTTGGAGACCTCGTCGGTGTCGTCGTAGTCGTTGTCGGCGGCATCGTCGTCGTCGTTGTCGCTGTCGTCGTCGGCGTCGCTGTCGTTGCCAAGTGCCATGTGGTACCCACCGTCACGGTCTTAAGAGATTTTGCAAACCAAGTTGCGGGTGGGTGGGTGGGATGTTTTCGCGAGCAGTGGAGTTGACAACATCAAGTTCGGCAAGAGAGCTACACCACATAGACTGCACCACATACACTGCGCGACATGGGCTGCGCAACCTAAAGTGCACAGCATACATATATTGCACAAAATCGATTCTCCTTTTCTAAAAAGGAATAGACTCTACCCCCCCCGGCGTTATCGGCCCCCCTTTCGGGTATGTAAATCATATACGATTCTGACCACATGTCCATCCTAAATTTGAATTTGCACTATCCCAGGGGGGCCGGGATCGACCCCCCTGAGGTTCCCTTGGAAAAAAAGATACGCGGGGACATCTTTTGTGCTAACATAAAACTTTTTCGCGAATCCCTTGCAAAAAACAGGGCGGAGTGCACACGCGCGCGCCGTCGCGCGCGCATGCCGAAATCCTCCAACAACCTTCGGTGCCGGAAGGATTTCGCAATCGAGTTCCCAAAACAAACACAGCAAAACGCATGTTTCCGCATACAAAAACACATGTTTTCGCAACACAGTTTCGCAAAACAACTTACGCGCGAGCTCTCGCGAAATCTTATTAAGAAAATCAAATAATTTTCAAAATTTTCACAACATGATGCCAAACGGGCTGCGCGCGCATGTCGAAATCTGTGGAACGCCCTTGCGCGTGTGCCGTCGCGAGAACCCTTTGCAAACAACGGGGCGAAGTGCAGACGCGCGCGTCGTCACGCGCGTATGCCAAAACCCTTCAAAACCCATCGGCTTCGGAAGGATTTCAACATCGTGTGTCCAAACAACCTACAAAAACACAAAGTTTCGCAACACGGATTTTTAACAAAAGCGTGCGCGCGCGCTCTTGCGTCGTCGTCGTCGTCGCCGTCCTCCCTCCTCCCGCGCGTCGTCAAAGTCGTCGTCGCCTACGTCGTCCTCTGTCTTTCCTCGTGTTCGTCGTCGTCGTCCTCTTTGGCGTCGTGGTCGTTTCCGTCGTCGTTGTCGCCGTGGTCGTCCTTCCTCCTCCTCCCTCGCCGTCGTCGTCGTCCGTCGTCGGCGTCTCGTCGTCGTCCCTCCTATTTCGTCGCCGTCATCGTCGTCGTCGTCGTTGTCGTCGTCGTCTTCCCTCCTCCCTCGTCGTTGTCGTCGTCGGCGTCGCCGTCCTTCCTCCTTCTTCGTCGTTCGCGTCGTCGCCGTCCTCCCTCCTCCCCCGTCGTTGTCGTCGTTGTCGTCGTTGTCGCCGTCGTCGTCCTCCCTCCTCCCTCGTCGTCGTCTTCGTTGGCGACGTCGTCGTCGTCTTCGTCGTCGTCGTCGGCGTCGGCGTTGTCAGCGTCTTCGTCGTCGTCGACGTCGGCGTCGTCGTCGTCGCCGCCGTCGTCGTCGTCGTCGTCGACGTCGGCGTCGTTGACGTCGTGGTCGTCGTCGTCGGTGTCGGCGTGGTCGTCGTCGTCGTCGTCGGCGTCGTCGTCGTTGACATCGTCGTCGTCGTCGTCGTCGTCGGCGTCGTCGTCGTCGTCGGTGTCGTCGTCGTCGTTGTCGGCTTCGTCGAAATGGTTGGAGACGTCGTCGGTGTCGTCGTAGTCGTTGTCGGCGGCGTCGTCGTCGTCGTTGTCGCTGTCGTCGTCGGCGTCGCTGTCGTTGCCAAGTGCCATGTGGTACCCACCATCACGGTCTTAAGAGATTTTGCAAACCAAGTTGAGGAAGGATGGGTGGGATGTTTGCGCGAGCAGTGGAGTTGACAACATCAAGTTCGGCAAGAGAGCTACACCACATAGACTGCACCACATACACTGCGCGACATGGGCTGCGCAACCTAAAGTGCACAGCATACATATATTGCACAAAATCTATTCTCCTTTCTAAAAAGGAATAGACTCTACCCCCCCGGCGTTATCGGCCCCCCTTTCGGGTATGTAAATCATATATGATTCTGACACATGTCCATCCTAAATTTGAGTTTGCACCATCCCAGGGAGGCCGGTATCGACCCCCCTGAGGTTCCCTTGTAAAAAACGATACGCGGGGACACCCTTTGTTCTAACACAAGACTTGTTCACGAACCCCTTGCAAAAAACAAAACAAAAAGCACACGCGCGCGCCGTCGCGCGCGCATGCCGAAATCCTCCAACAACCTTCGGTGCCGGAAGGATTTCGCAATCGAGTTTCCAACAAAAAACATACAACAACACATGGTTTCGCAACACTGATTTGCTAAACAAGCTTACGCGCGAGCTCTTGCGAAATCTTAAGAAAATCACATGATTTTCAAGATCTTCACAAAATTCTACCAAACGGGATTCGCGCGCGCGCATGTCGAAATCAGTCGAACGCCCTTGCGCGTGTGCCGTCGCGAGCATCCTCTGCAAAAAATTAAACAAAGTGCAGACGCGCGCGTCGTCGCGCGCGTATGCCGAAATCCTTCAAAACCCACCGGCTTCGGAAGAATTTCAACATCGTGTGTCCAAACAACCTACAAAAACACAAAATTTCGCAACACGGATTTTTAACAAAAGCGTGCGCGCGCGCTCTTGCATCGTCGTCGTCGTCGTCGCCGTCCTCCCTCCTCCCGCGTCGTCGTCGTCGTCGCCTACGTCGTCCTCTGCCTTTCCTCGTGTTCGTCGTCGTCGTCCTCTTTGGTGTCGTCGTCGTTTCCGTCGTCGTTGTCGCCGTGGTCGTCCTTCCTCCTCCTCCCTCGTCGTCGTCGTCGTCCGTCGTCGGCGTCTCGTCGTCGTCCCTCCTATTTCGTCGCCGTCGTCGTCGTCGTCGTGGTCGTTGTCGTCGTCGTCTTCCCTCCTCCCTCGTCGTTGTCGTCGTCGGCGTCGCCGTCCTTCCTCCTTCTTCGTCGTTCGCGTCGTCGCCGTTCTCCCTCCTCCCTCGTCGTTGTCGTCGTTGTCGTTGTCGCCGTCGTCGTCCTCCCTCCTCCCTCGTCGTCGTCTTCGTTGGCGACGTTGTCGTCGTCTCGTCGTCGTCGTCGTCGGCGTCGGCGTCATCGTCGTCTTCGTCGTCGTCGTCGCGTCGTCGTCGTCGTCCCGTCGTCGTCGTCGTCGTCGTCGTCGTCGTCGTCGGCGTCGTTGACGTCGTCGTCGTCGTCGTCGTCGTCGGTGTCGTCGTTGTCGTCGTCGTCGGCGTCGTCATCGTCGTCGTCGTTGTCATCGTCGTCGTCGTCGTCGTCGTCGGCGTCGTCGGTGTCGTCGTCGTCGTCGTTGTCGGCGTCGTCGAAGTCGTTGGAGACGTCGTCGGTGTCGTCGTAGTCGTTGTCGGCGGCGTCGTCGTCGTCGTTGTCGCTGTCGTCGTCGGCGTCGCTGTCGCTGCCAAGTGCCATTTGGTACACACCGTCACGGTCTTAAGAGATTTTGCAAACCAAGTTGCGGGTGGGTGGGTGGGATGTTTTCGCGAGCAGTGGAGTTGACAATTTCAAGTTCGGCAAGGTGGACTGCACCACATATATTGCTACACCTAGTTTGCACAGCGTATACTGCGCACCGCATTGACAACAGCACGGGCAGTGCACCACATTGATCGCACCACACAGATTGCACTACGCATATATTGCACACCATGTATTTCACAACCTGTATTGCACCACGTGTGTTGGCCCACATAGATTGCACGCCGTAGGGAGCGCCGTAGGGAGCGCCACATATATTGCGCACCACATATATTCTCTGTTCTTGACAAGTAATAGGTTCTATAACCCCCCCCGGGGTTATCCATTCACCGGGAACCGATGCAAAACACATGGGGTTCTGCCCCATCGCCCTGAACAAGAATTTGCACTATCCCAGGGAGGCCAGTATCGACCCCCCCCGCCATCCTCTGCAAAAACAACTATGCGCGCGCACTCGCTTATCAAAACCCCAAGTTTTCAAAAATCCTGTGCAAAAAACAAGACGAAGTGCGCACGCGCGCGCCGTCGCGCGCGCATGCCGAAATCCTTTAAAAACCGTCGGCTTCTGGAGAATTTCAAATTCGAGTCCCAAGAAATAGAAACACAAGGTTTCGCAACACTGATTTTCTAGAGAAGCTTACACGCGCGAACTTCCAAAATCTTCAGCAACCCGAAGTGTTTCAACATTTTCAGAAAATACTACCAAACGGGCTTCGTGCGCGCATCTCGAAATCGTTCGAACGCCCTTGCGCGCGTGCCGTCGCGAGAATCCTCCGCACCAGGGCGTGCCCTTCGTGTTGTCACGCGCGGGTGCCGGAATCCTTCAATTACTCCGACGGAAGGACCCCACATGATAATCTGTTTAGCTTTCCCTTATCCCTTTCCTCCCGGCCATGGCAAACACCCTCGTATCGCCCTCTCCTCTGCCATCTTTTCCTCTTCTTCTATTTCCCCCCCCCTCCTTCTCCTCCTCCTCCTCCTCCTCCTCCTTCTCCACCTCCTCCTCATCATCGCCCTCCCCATACCCCTTCCGTCCTCATCCTCCTCCTGCCTCTTTTCCACGTGCACGTCCCTTTCCCCCCGGTCGGGGGAAGCAAGTCGATTTTCCTCGGCGCCGTCGCCGCCTCGGTCAGAACGCGCGCGTTTGCCGACGGCCAGATCGCGAAGCCGTCGGGTCAACCCTTCGGGCCAGCCATGCCTGCGGGGCACTCCCGCGGGCCGCCGGAGCGCGAGGGCAGGCCGTCGGGACAACCCCGCGGGCCAGGCCGTTGGGACAACCCCGCGGGCCTCCTCGCGCGCGCCGCGGCGCTCAGGCGGGCGGCAGCACGAAGCCCAGCTCTGCCGCGAGCTGCTCCGCTTCAGCCCTGGAGTCCACCGCTCTCTCGTCGAACTCCTGGAGCGCCTTCCGCAGTGACGCCGGCGGCCCGCGCTCCAGGAACTCTCGCGCGGGCGGCCGCAGGATCAGCATGTTCCGCATGCACGTGGCGCGGGAGAACATGACGTAGAGGTGCAGCCACCACATATCGTCCGACATGCCCGTGCGGCCAGCGTCCTCATCCCTGGCGCAGTCGATGGTGACGCCCTTGCGCAGCGTCTGGCCCTGCGACAGCGTGGAGGTCAGGTAGGACGCGTGCGTCAGCGTGAATCCCGAGCGGCGCACAGTGTGCGCCCCCGAGCTCTGCCACGTGAACTCCTGCTCGCTGGGCCTGAACATGAGCAAGCTCCTCGCCCGCGCCTGGGCCTCGCCGTCGTCGTCAGCGCCCTCGGTGCCCTGCAGCAGCACCTCGGCGACCTCCTTGTAGATCGGGGACTCCTGGAAGCCGTGCACATGCAGCCAGATTCCCTGCGGTAGGAAGCGGGGGCGGAAGAGCTGGCCCGGCGCGCACTCCTCGTAGTCCCGCTCGTCGTCTGCGTGAAACTCGAAGGACACGATGGTGGCCCGTTGCTCCTGCACGAGCCCCAACTTCTTCTTCAGCTCCTCCTGCACGGCCGTGAACCGGACCTCCATGCCGACGTGTGCCGGTAAGACGCCGTGGATGTCCCCCGTCTTGTGCATGTTCGGGACGTTCAGGAGGCGCCGGCCTGCGTCTGGTTCGCCTTGAATCGTGCCGCACTCGTCTACGGCCTGCAGGAAAACGAGGGGGGCGCCGAGGCGCCGCGCGTCGCGACGAGCGCGCGTGTTGATCCACCTCGCCAGCGTCTCCCAGTAGATGCCCATGCCGTAGCCGAGCCGAAAGTTCTCGTGCTGGTGCCGAGGGTCCAGGACGCCGTGGTTGTCAGAGGCCAGCAATTGGACGTGGGCAAGTCGAAAGAGAATATTCAGGCCGCAGGAGCGAGTTCCCCTTCGATCCTCCAAGTGACGACAAGAGACGGTCCTCAGACGGGACTACCCGCACCGCCCACAGACAAAGTTCCCGCTTGATACTTCCCCCTTGTTCAGGCCGCAGGAACTGAGGAGCCCAAAAAGCTCGCTCGGATGACCCGCTCGGGTTCGAACATGAAGTGCGTGCCCCACAGGGATGGAGCGCCCGCCTGATACTTCTCCCATATTCAGGCCTCAGGAGCCCAAAAGCGACGACAGTTACAGGTTTCCGATGACCCGCTCGGATTAGTAAGATGATCTGCGGGCCCCATAGGGAGGGGGCTTCCGCCTGAGACTTCCTCGCAAGTCACTCACAGACGAGGCTCCCGCCTGATCCTTCTCCCATATTCAGGCCTCAAGAGCCCAAAAGTGACGACAGTTACAAGATTCCGATGGCCCGCCTCGGATTAGTAACATGATCTGGGGGCCCCATAGGGAGGAGACCCCCGCCTGAGACTTCCTCGCAATTCACTCACAGACGAGGCTCCCGCCTGATACTTCCTCCAAATTCACGCCCCAGGAGCCCAAAAGTGACGACAGTTACAGGATCCCGATGACCCGCCTCGGATTGGTAAGATGATCTGCGGGCCCCATAGAGAGAGGCTCCCGCCTGAGACTTCCTCGCAATTCACTCACAGACAAGGCTCCCGCCTGATACTTCCTCCAAATTCACGCCCCAGGAGCCCAAAAGTGACGGCAGTTACAGGATCCCAATGACCCGCCTCGGATTAGTAAGATGATCTGCGGGCCCCATAGGGAGGACTCCCGCCTGAGACTTCCTCGCAATTCACTCACAGACGACGCCCCCGCCTGATACTTCCTCCAAATTCACGCCCCGGGAGCCCAAAAGTCACGACAGTTACAGGATCCCGATGACCCGCCTCGGATTAGTAAGATGATCTGCGGGCCCCATAGGGAGAAGCTCCCGCCTGAGACTTCCTCGCAATTCACTCACAGACGAGGCTCCCGCTAGATACTTCCTCCAGATTCACGCCCCAGGAGCCCAAAAGTGACGACAGTTACAGGATCCCGATGACCCGCCTCGGATTAGTAAGATGATCTGCGGGCCCCATAGGGAGAGGCTCCCGCCTGAGACTTCCTCGCAATTCACTCACAGACGACGCTCCCGCCTGATACTTCCTCCAAATTCACGCCCCAGGAGCCCAAAAGTGACGACAGTTACAGGATCCCGATGACCCGCCTCGGATTAGTAAGATGATCTGCGGGCCCCATAGGGAGAGGCTCCCGCCTGAGACTTCCTCGCAATTCACTCACAGACGACGCTCCCGCTTGATACTCGAGTGAGTGACGGACTGACTGAGTGATGTGTGACGCCAACGGATGATATCCTCATGTGATGATCATGATGAGTGAGTGAGTGAGTGAGTGAGCGATCGAGTGGTGCATGGGTAAGTGTGATGGTGCTGAGGAGGAGAGGCGTGGGTCATGATGATGATGACTGATGATGATGATGGCGAGAAAGAGGAAGAGAGAGAGAGAGAGAGAGAGGGCGTGAGATCCTGCGCGGGGGGTGTGCAGAGAAAACAAGAACCCCACTTTGGATGTGGGGAAAAACTTGTTGTTTCGGAGCGATTTCAAAATCGAGTGTCCAAACAACATACAAAAACACAGGGTTTCGCGACGCGGATTTTCAATAAAAAATGCGCGCGCGCGCTCTTGCGTCGTCGTCGCCGTCGTCGTCGCCGTCCTCCCTCCTCCCTCGTCGACGTCGTCGTCGTCGCCGTCGTCGTCCTCTGTCTTTCCTCGTCGTCGTCGTCGTCCTCTTTGGCGTCGTCGTCGTTTCCGTCATCGTTGTCGCCGTGGTCGTCTTTCCAACTCCCTCGTCGTCGTCGTCGTCGTCTTTGTGGGCGACGTCGTCGTCGTCGTCTGCGTCGTCGGCGACGTCGTCGTCGGCGGCGTCGTCGTCGTCGTCGTCGGCGTCGTCGTCGTCGTCGTCCTCGTCGTCGGCGTCGTCGTCGCTGTCGTCGTCGCTGGCGTCGTCGTCGTCGTCGTCGGCGTCGGCGTCGTCGTCGTTATCGTCGTCGTCGTCGGTGTCGCCGTCGTCGTCGTCGTCGTCGTCGTCGATGTCGTCGTCGTCGAAGTCGTCGTCGTCGTCGTCGGCGTCGGCGTCGTCGTCGTCATCGTCGTCGTCGTCGGTGTCGCCGTCGTCGTCGGCGTCGCCTTCGTCGCCAAGTGCCATTTGGTACCCGCCGTCACGGTCTGAAAATATTTTGCGACCAAGTTGCGGATGGGAGGGTGGGATGAGGAGAGGACAGTTTCAAGACAGTCAAAATGCATCGCGCACCATGAAATGCGCAACCTACTTTGCACAACAATGGTTGCACAACATGTGAAGCATACCGTAGGTTGCACCGCATGTGTTGCACCATGTTGCATGCGCGGGCTAGCGCGGCCGCGGCGATGCACTAGCCAACGCCGCGCACTTTTTGCAATTGCCACCGCATGGGGGTTGCAAACCAAGTTGCGAGTGGGCATCCGAATTATGAAGCCGCACAATCCCAGGGGGGCCGGTATCCGCCCTCCCCTCGCCAGCCTCTGCAAAAAATAACTATGAGCGCGCACTTATCAACGACCACCAGTGTTCAAGAATCCCTTGCAACGAGTCGCGCGCGCATGCCGGAATCTTTCACAAACATTCGGCTTCTTAGATATTTCAAAATCGAGTGTCACAAAAACACCCCCCCAAACAAACCTGGTTTCGCAACGCGGATTTTCAAACAAGGCTTGCGCGCGTTCTTGCGAATCCTTAAGACAACCGCAGGTTTTTCAACATGGTTCATGACATGCTACCAAAGGGTTTCGCGCGCGCGTGTCGAAACCATTCGAACGCCCTTGCGAGCGTTTTGCCTCGAGAATCCTTGGCAAAAAAAAAAAAAAAACATGCGAAATGCGCGACCGCGTGCCGTCGTCGACGTTGCCATGGTACCGCGCCCGCCCAAGTCGCCGACTCGCGCTGCAATGCCCGCTGGGATGCGCCCAGCGGTCAGCGCCACCGCGGCCGCGTCAGTCGCGCGTGCCTGGGTTGTTGCGGCCGCAGAGATGCACCGGCCAACGCCGTGCACTCATCGCAATCGCCGCCGCATGGGTTTTGCAAACCAAGTTGCGGGTGGGTGGGTGGGATGTTTGCAGGGGCATGGGATTTGTCAGTTCGTTTGTAAAACCAGTTGCACCACGTATATTGCACCACGTATGTTACACCACGTAGATAAGACCACATAGTTTGCACGACCTCGATTGCTAGAAACACACGGTTTGGGGCTCACGCTGGCTAGCATATTTATAACACCCTGAACGGGGTGAGGCTCCGACGCGCAATTCTAACAAGGGTAAATGGCTCCAGCAGCCTATGCCGTCAAGCACGGTGGGCTCCAGCACCCACGTGTCATGAGTCTCGCTGCTTCCAGCAGCCCGCGGCATGCGCTCCAGTGTCCAATTTGACGACGGAGAATCGTTCCAGCAACTTCTTCCGACAAGAAGAGCGGGCTGTCGTCTCAAAAGAGACCTAGAACGAATCGCGCCCCTGTCGCGAACCCACTGCAATCCGTCAAACACTGCACTAACAACTTATTCACCAAACTGTGTGGGGGGGGGCACGAAACGCGCGAGGTGAATGTCTAAATGGAGCGGGTCACCGCGAGAACCCAGCCATTGGGGCCTTCGGTGGGCATCCATATGGGGCCACGAAACGCGCGCGGTGTGCCGAAATGAGGCGCGCCACCGCGTGAACCCAGCCACTGGGGCCTTCGGTGGATCTCCTTATTTAGTGGGGCCTCGAACGTAGGAGGGGGGAACAGAAATGGACCAGGCAACGAAGCGAAACCTGCCGCCGGGGCCTTCAGGGCCCAAGGTGTGCCGGAATGGAGCGGGCCACCATGTGAACCCAGTCAGTGGGGCCGCCGGTGGAGAACCCAATAAGGCCCCAGAACGTGCGACGGATCCACCGACATGGGAAGGGTCAGTATGTGAACCCAGCCACTGGGGCCCTTGGTGGAGCTCACCAGAAGGCAACGAAACATGCGAGGGGCGTGGCGACATGGACTGGTCACGAGGCGAACCCTACCACTGAGGCCTTCGGTGGATCTTCCTATGCCGCCACGAGACGCGTCAGGGGTGGGCGGGGCGGGCAGCCACGCGAACCCTGCCGCTGGGGGGCCTTCCGCGGAGCTCCCTGGGTCCCTGGGGGGCCGCGAAACGTGTGAGGGGTGCGCCGACACTGGACGGGAAACGATGCGAACCCTACCGCTGAGGGCTTCGGTGGATCTCCCGTTGGGGACTCGAAATGCGTGAAAGTTGTGCCGAAGTGGAGCGGGTCACCATGTGAAACCAGCTACTGGGGCCTCTGGTGGGGCCCCCAAAGGTTCCACGAAACGCGTGGAAAGTTTGTCGAGATGGAGCGGGCCACCATGTGAACCCAACCACTGGGGCCGTCGGTGGAGAACCCTACGGGGCCACGAAACGTGTGGCGGGTGCCGAAATTGACATGCGAAAGGCAGAGCAAAAGGATCTTGTTGCTCTGCGCCGCGCCGATGGGCCACGGGGGTTCCGCGTGAAAGTGCTCGCGTGCTCTGCAGAATTCGGCGCGCGCCGAAGATTTAACGAGTTACGTCGGAAACATCTTACACGCCAAAGATTTCGCGAGTTAAATCGGAAGCACCTTACACGGATCCTGACTGGTTAAAGTTGGGGGGAGGGAAGCGAAGCAGGGAGCTTCAGCCAGGGTGGGGACGGACGGCCCATGCTTGCTCAGTAGAGAAAACCAAGATGCACATCTGAAGATCTACTCATCTTGTCGCTCTGCGCCGCGCTGATGGGCCACGGGGGTCGCGTGTGATAGTGCTCGCGTTCTCTGCAGAATCCGGCGCGCGCCAAAGATTTAACGAATTAAATCGGCAGCATCTTACACGGATCCACAACCAGGCAAACTGCACAATCAGGACTTGGCCGCGAGAGCGGCCGCCCGAAACGAGCCCAGGAGCGGACCCGAAGGACCCGAAAAGCAGACGACCCCAGGACCCAGGCGCAAAAGGCCCGCCCCGGGGGAAAAAAAACAAGGGCCCGAGAAACTACATATCGGCTCGAAACGTACGTGCGTGCTGGTCTACAAGAGCGTTGCTGAAACATGTGGCTATTCGGCGGCACAGCTTGCGAGGGCACGCTTCGGCGAGTTTAATGTAAAACATACCCTCGGAGCTCCTTCTAACTGCGTGTGAGGAATCCCTGAACGAGCGCACGGCCCTCGACCGTCGCAACGTTTGACAGCGGGTCCCAAGTTCCGAGTCGCGGCACGAAACCGAATCCGCTTCCTCCAGGAAAGTCCATCGATTCAAAAATATGTGGAAAAAATCTGCAATGGAGGAGGAAGGAGCAGAGGGGGGCGACAGCGACGACGGCGACCCAGGGGAGAGGCGGGGCGGTTCCATGCCCAGCTCTGGCCAGGATTCCCGATCGCGAGCGGCATCCCAAATCGGCTCGCGAGGCCGATGGGGCCCTCCCGAGAAGGCGGCGAGAGCGCTCCCGACACGGACGGCCTTCTCGCCCCAGGGTTTCAGTCCCGGCAGGCCCAGAGGGAAACTAGCATTTCGCAGCGTTGCCGGCCTGTTGGGCCGATTGCGAGACGTGCTAAAACTATTGCAGGGCAAACCGATCCACGCGGCTCGGAGAGAACCGTCTCGGACTCGAGCTCGGATGAAACTCTGGAGGGGTTTCTGAAGAAGATCGCGCTGGGCCCGTGCCTCGAGTCGATCTCAAAGATCGGAATGCCGCGAAGCCTCGGGGCCTGGCGCCAAGCCGCGCTCAGGCGGCCCGCGCCTGCGAACAGCTCCAGGGCGAACCCCCGCCGAGCGAAGCTGCCCCGCCTCCAGCGGCGCATCGGCTCGGCAGGAGCCACGCGGAAGTCGCCCGCTTGGCGGCGGCGGCCGCCCTTGCGGGCAGCGACCGCAGCACCTGGTTCACGCGCCCGCCTTTCTTGTGCCGAGTCGCGGACCGTTCTGGGAGCTAGCGCCCTCGGTCCTGCGCCGCCCTGACGTCGCGGGCGCCCGTCGTCTCGTCGTCGGATGATCTGCCGTGCCTCATCGCGTGCAGCACAGGCGTCGCCTCGCCGACGAGGCCCACGGCCTCGGCCACCGCCTCGGACGCCACGGCCCACTCGCGGCAGGTGAAGGGGAACACCTGGGCGGCGCTGCAGCTCCTGCGGAGCCGCGCCGCCAGCCCCTGCGCGATCTTGAAGGAGTCTACGGTGACGATCAGGATGGTCTCGTCCCCGGCGTCCGTCTTGGACGTCTCCACCAGCTCCCGGGGGCGAAGGGCGATGCTCCACTTCCCTCGGCGCGCGCGCCGAGCCCGCAGGCGGCGCCAGGTCGCTCCCGCGGGTCCTCAGGATCGCCCGGCCTCAAGTAGTGGATGCAGGCGAAGAGGACAGCCGCGCCGACGAGCCAGCTCCCCTGGTCCATCAGCAGCTTGGCCACCAGGGACCCCGCGGCCCATAGCAGGGGCAGGCGTTCCTTCGAAGCCGTGTTCGACGCCCAGCCGTCGCAGTACGCCTGGTCCAGCATCTCCACCGCGGCGAACTCGGCATCGGACGGCCGCTGGCCGAAGAGCTGCTGCTGGCGCGTCCAGTCCAGGGAGCGCTGGCACTGGTCGCGGCGCTCCGACTCCAGCCGCAGCGCCGCCGAGCGCAGCCCCAGCAACCACCTGCTCTGACGAGCCCCACCGCCCCCCGCCGACGGCGGGCGGGGGGTGGGCAGCGCGGCGAGCCGCGGCGCGCGCCTCGCGCCCGATCGCCACCTCGCGAACGGGGCGGGCCTCGCGCCTCGGCCTCGGCCGTCGGCGGCTCGCGCCGGGGAAGGCGCTCGTGGAACTGCAGCACGCCGGCAAGCTCCCCGCGCGGCTCGGCGCCCACGACCCCTTCGGAGGAGATCCTCTGTCTGGCAGGCGGGCGGCTCGCCGAAGGGGCAGCGGCTGACGCGCCGCGCGCGCCGCGGCCCCGAGGGAAAAACCGCGGCCGCGGCGTCGCGGGCGGGCTCCCGGGCCGAGGCGCGCAGGCAGCGGCGGCCTCGCGAGGCGGCGTCAGCGGCGCCCCTCTCGGAGGGCAGCCAGCGCCAGGCGGGGCGCAGGTTGGCCGCGAGCACCAGGGCCGCCGACCTCCGAAGGGCGCGGCTGAGGCCAAACGAGCCTACACGGCCCTTGGTCCGAGAAAGGATTACGTGCGGTCATCGCATCTCCGAAGATCAGGTGGCGTTGTCCGTGACGTGTGGACGCCCTGGCCAGGTGATCGAGCGTCCAGGTAGCAGCCCGAGACTCCAAGTGAACCTGATGGTCCCCGGACGCCCACCTAAACGAGGCCACGCGACACCACTTTCCTCCACGGATTCGCTTAGGAACAGGAGGCGCACGATCGACGCCTCGACTCCGTCACCCCGAAAGTGGTCTCCCCGAGGATCGCGAAAGTGATCGTCTTCTTCTCGTCTTGAAAATCGTGGCACCCCATCGTCTTCACGTCCGTCTCGTCAGCGTACTTGCCCATCACCCCGCGCCCCCAAGACGACGCGTCGAACGCGCGCGCTTCAGGGCTCCAAGAGGCGTCGAGCTCCCGAGAGGCCACGAAGACTAAGGAGGCAATCCGCTTGAGCTCGCCACCGAAGGCCACAGGGTCCCTCTTCCTTTTTGGAACTGCTGAGCAAAAGCGAAGAATGCCTGGGGCGCGGCCAGCGACTCGCGGCGGACGAGACCCCGCGTCGCAAAGTGGCCAAGGAGCGCTGAGATCCCGCGCCCGCCGGCCGGCCCGAGCTGCGTCACGCGCAGGGCCGCGAGCCGCAGCCGCCGCGCACTGCGCAGCGACATCGAGTAGCGCCCGTCCTCGGGAAGTGCCAGCCGAGCGCGTCGCCACCCGCGCTGAGCTCAATGTCGTGCATCGGCAGGCCTGCGGCCTCTAGAGCGGCCTCGGACGCGGGTCACCGCGTCCTTCGCCGCGGCGGGGCCCCGCCCGGAGCACGCGAAGTTGTCGACGCACTCGGCGACGCGATGGGCGTCAGCCCGGGCGGGGAACGGCCGTCGACCAGCGCGTTGGCCTCCGACACGTCGGGCCCCCGCCGCGCCAGCTCCTCGCGCAGCGCCTGGCAGGCCTGTGGAGCCAGCGCCCAGCCCGTCGGCAGCACGGCAATGACGGCGTGGATGCACTCGCCAGAGTTGACGGGCTTCCCCTCCACCGCCGACACGCCCAGCTCCCAGGCGCGCGCCCTGTCGAAGCCGAAAAGGTCGCGCAGCTAGGGGGGCGTGGAGATCGCGTGGAAGACCACGCGGATGTCGGCGCCGCCCGGCACCGCGTCCAGCTGCAGGTTGGCGAAACAAGCCCCGCTGGCGAACTGCGCGGGGTCGGGATCCTCGGGAAAAAAAAACGGCATGCTTGCGTCGATGACGAGCCGCTGCGCCCCTGACTTCTTTCAGACACTGAAGCACCCCAAACGACGTCTTACTCTGCGCCGGAAGTCGAGGAGGTTGGCGGCGTGGAGCCGCTTCGAGAACTCTATGTACACCTTGCGGCCCCTCAGAGCGGGGTCGGTGCAACCCCGACGCAAGCCCAGGAGCTTCAACTTCGCTCCCGCTCCACACCGGGAAGCACCTGGTCAACAAGCCTCTTCTCAATCAACTCGCCCGCCGAACCCGCAGCCCCCTGCAGCGACGCAAATCGAAATCCAGGAGGGGGGGGGCAGGTCCAGGGGGTCCACGCGAAGAGGAGCAAGCCGAGAGGATGAACCGTCGTAGGCCAGCTTGGACCGAAGCTCGTCGAAGGCCCCTGGTCCGTCAAGGTCGTCGGGGGGCGGCCCAGCGTCTGCAGCGCGTTGGCGCAGGTGGTCCAGGGCAAGACTTTGCGCCATCGTCGGCCCCGAGGCGTCGCGGGGAGACCCGCGGCGCGGCGCCCCGTCCATGTCGTTGAGGGTGCCGATGAGCTCGTCCGTAGCCGCGTCGATGGCAGACTGGCGGTGAGCTCTCCTCTGGGTAGCATGGCAAGCAGTGCGGGGGGGTCCGCCGCGAGGTCGGACGCCCCGAAGACGGGGTAAAGGAAAAAGATCTCGTTGGCGAAGGTCGGGAACTCCAGCGCCGCGAGCGAATTCAGCCCTGCGATGCACGTCGAGCCCGGGCTCGAAGCCCGACGGGGGTCCGTCGCGCGCCATTGCCGAGGGTGCGGCGTTCCTCCCGCGCCCTGCGCACGTGCTTCAAGACACTGGCATCTCGTTCGACTTCACGAGCGACGAATTCCAAGAAGTCTGGCGAGACCATCGTCTCGCCTGCCTCGCGGTGACGGCCTATGAACACGTCGCTCTCCTCCAGCAGCCCGCGCCCGCGGCCCTTGCCGCGGTTCTTCTTGTCCTTCGCCTCCTTGTCGTCGCCCCCGGAGGGGCCTCCCCCCATCGGCCCGCGGGAGTGCGCGCACTCCACCAGCTGACGCTCACGAGCGATGGTCTCCAGACAGGTGCAGTTGGTAATCGATTGATCTCCAGGGCGTCGCAGCTCGCCGCCATCTCCAGCGCGCGAAGCCTATTCTCGTGCACCTCGACGCCCCAGTCGCCGCGCTGGAGACGATTCACTCGTCGCCACCACGCATGATGATCTCCAGGTCCACCGCCACGCCTGTCGAAGAACCTCATCACCCACTCCACGGCGCGAGGCCCCTGCACAGGCCAGTCGTGAAACGGGGTGACCATACCGAGCTCCACGACTGCCTCCAGGGCCTTCGCGGCCTGCGGTCTCCCACCAGCTCGACCGGCATGATGCGAGCGCTGGCCACCGACTCCACCCGCACGCAGGAGTCCACGTCCTTGTACGGCATGCGGCGGACCGAAGTGACCGCCGGTCCTCGGGGTCCAGGGGCAGCGCCAGGCACCTGATAGAGCCCAGCGCCGCCGAGCTTGGGCATCCCCGCGCTAGTGAACACCACCATGCCCCTCTGCAACCCGTGCAGCGTCTCCGTGACGACCCATACCAGCTCGTCGCCGTGAGGTAACACTGGTGGGGGTCCTCCCGCAGCGGCGGCAGCGCCTGCGCCCACGCCGGCGCCCCCCGGCTCCGCGCCCCGCTCCGCCGACGGCGTCGCCCCCGCCGATCGGCCGGGTCACGCCCTCTACCTGCCCGGGGAAGCGAGGCGCGGCCAGCGGCGCGCGGGCGGGGTCGGCGGCCAGCGGCAGCAGGGCGCCTCCAGCAGGCTCCACCCCAGGACCCCCATTGCGACGATCTCTCGCCACGAACTCGGCGCGCGCCACCAGCCGCCCTTGCCTCTCGAACTCCAGCAACTCGGCCGGCGTCGGCTCGCGGCGGAAACGACACCAGTCACGAGGGACCCCTCCTGGAGGAGGAGGACGCCGACACTCGCTCCAGCGTGCAGCCGCTATGTTGGCATCGGTCCCCCCGTACGTCTCACAGTACACGTCCGCGTCGGGGGTGACGATGACCACGTCAATCGCTGCCGCTGGAGAACCCGCCAAGACCCCAGGACCAGCCGCTGGTGGAAGAGGCCTGCTCCTGCGTACTGCACCCACGCCCAGGCTTGGACGCCCGGCAGCGCCATCGGCCAGCGCGCGCGGCCGCGGGCGGGTGGCCTGCAGCAGTGCACTCCAGCACGCTTTTGCCGAGACGAGCACGAACACCAGCTCGGCGTGCACCGCCACTCCAGTGGCGCCTCCAAGCAAGTCCAGCGCCAGCCCGAACCCCCAGCCCAGCCAGTCCGAACGGCTCCGCACCTCCCCAGCCAGCCGGCCCTCCGCCTCGCGAGGGGGGGCCGCTAGTTCCTGCTCGGCCCCCGGGCCGCGGCCCTCCTGGCTGGCCTCGCCGGAGGCCACAGGAGGGAGGACGGGCCCCGGCGGACAGACCACCGCGGTGCAAGGCGGCGCCGGCGCCGCTGGGCAGTGTAGCGAGGGGCAGGCGGCCGCCTCTGCGCAGCGCAGCTCGGGGCAGGCAGGGACCTCCGCACAGCGCAGGTCGGGACAGCGCGGGCAGGCTGCCACCTCCACGCGCCAGGCCCGATCCACGCTCGAATGGGTCACCCAGGCTGCCAGCCAGGCTATCGCGGCCGTGACACTGGGACTCGGACGCATGAGAGCTTGAGCCAGGATGGGAACGGACGGCCCATGCCTGCTCTGCAGAGAAGGCCAAGATGCACATCTGAAGATCAATTCAGGAAGAAGAGGAAGAAGACGCGCGGCGCTGCAGATTCAAAACGAGAACCCATCTCACAGGAGGGTTGGGAACAATAACCCCACTCGAACCGAAGTCCAATCCACATCGATCCCGCACCGAGGCCACGTCGAACCTGCGCCGAATACAAGAAGGTGCCGAGACTTGCACTTCGCAGGAGGAACGCCCCCCAGATAATGCAACGTAACCCGCCGCCCGAGGGCCGACCCAGCGGGGCGGGGCGGGCCTGAACTTACGACTCCTTCTTTGCCGCGGCGCCCACGGCGCCAGCCGGCGCCTCCGCCATCCAGCGCAGCGGCGCGGGAGTCCAGCGATGGCGCGGGAGGAGGGGGGAGGGGAAACGGGGAGGCTGAGGGGGGGGAGACCAGACCCCCCAGAACCGGGAAATTCACGAAACCACATGAACTCCCGTTGTGCTCCTTGTCTTTGGCCCCTGGAGGCAGTCTAGGGTTTTGCGATCATCCAGCAAGCTGTCGTGGGCGAAAAATTCATCCAGGGGAAGCTGTCGAGCGGTCCAGGGACTCATTGAACAAAAACAAGCGAAGGAGAGGGAGGAGGAGGAAGAAGAAATGGAACCCCATCCTCCCGATCCTGACCCCCGCCACGGCCCTGCGGGGCTACCTGGGGGGACCGGCAACCGGCCCCCCCCGAGGAACCTCCTGGGGCGGCGAGAAAAGCTCCCACAGGGAGACCTCGTGGGGCGGCCAGGAAGGCTCCTCCTCCTCCTCCTCCTCCTCCTCCTCCTCCCCCCTCCCCTTATTGGCTTCAGTTGGCTCCCTGGCACAAGTGCCCTCGCGAGAACGAAGCGCAGCCAAGGGCGAGAGATGTAGCCCTGGCCGCAGCTCCTGCAGGGAGAACGAGTCGGCACGAGCTGGGGCGGCGGCATACCGCCCACAGGCAGACGGCAACATACCCTCCCATGGTCTCGGCGGCTCCCCTCCCTCGTTCCCCGTCCCCCGTGGTCCTCCTTCCTCGTCCTGCTCCTCCTTCCGCAAGGTTTGCCTGGCGGAGGAGGGGATGACGTTCACAGGTCTCCTGCAGGAACTTTCACACATCGACTCGGAGTCGAATGTGACCCGTAAGGAGCTTGCTCTTGCACCGAATATGGGCAAACAAGAATTCCTGATGTCCTTCTCTGGTTCGAATTGCTGCGATTCGCTAGTCCCGGAGGGCAAGACCCTCGATGAAGCGTGCTATCTCGGTCCCTACCGTACTCTTCGTATTGCTAGTCACGATCAAGTAGCTAGGCGATGTGCTGCTGCTCGGCAGGCATTCTTCGCGATCGGATGGGTTTGGTGATTGTTTTTGCTATTGCTTCGACGGGGTAAAAATTCGTTGCCAGCGGGTCTGGCCCCGAGCACTACCCTGTCATGTCTAGAGCCCGTCCCCCTCAGGCCAAGCGACTTCGACACGCTGGACTTCTGCCTCGCTGGCCTGGCCAAGATCGTCATGTAGGGGAGGGCAACGGACCGGGAAGGTGAGCACGCGCACAGCCTGAGCACAGAGCTGGTCCTGAAGCACCGGGAGTTGGTGGAGCCCAGGGTCGAGATTCACATTCGACGTCTTCGACTTTGCCAGTGGTATGCGAAGGACCCTTAGGACCCTTCGCAGGATCTGACGGCACTCTGAAGCACCGTGAACATCGACTCGGATCAGCCCCCGACCATCAATGGCCAACTTGCGATGTGAGCTGGCCCATGGGCTGAACAGGTGACGGAGGACTTGGACTTGGCGACTCGAACACATCAAGTCGATTGCGTCGGGCGCCCGCATGAGTTCCGATCTAAAGAGAGAGGCTAGTGTGGCAGTGTGGACTTTAGGGCGATCGGAATGAACCAGATTCTGGCGAGGGCGTTCTCGGTGGCGATCCCGCCGCCTGGCGCGTTTGCTGAGGGGAGCGGGGGGCAGGCGGGAGGGGGCACCCCCGAACTCGTCTATTCGGGGATCCCGCAAGTCCACGCCACTTCTGCTGCCAAGAACCTGGGTGTGATCGGAGGCGGGGGTGTGAGATCGCCGTGAAACGGAAATGCCCTCACCGGGAAATCGGTTTCGGTTTCGTGTTCGTGTCATGCGTGCGGGCGAGGCGAAGCTGCGTGGGCGGAGGAGTGAACCCTCTTCTGGCCAGGGCGCCGCTGGGCCACAAGACCGCTCCCCCCCCAGTTTGGCCGGCAATGGCCAGGGGTGATCCGCTGTGGTATCCCAGTGGTGTCCCGTGGAGTCCCGTGGCGCGGTGTCCCGTGGTGTCCCGTGAGGTCAATAGTGATATCGATAGTGAGATCGATTGTAAGATATATTGTCAACTCGATAGTGCGATCGATAGTGAGATCGACCGAGAGATCGATAATCGATAGTGTAATCAATTGTGAGATGTATTGTCACATCGATCGTGAGATCGATAGTGAGACCGATTATGTAATGGATAATGGGATAGATCGAGAGAACGATGGTGAGATCAATAGTGATATCGATTGTGAGATCGATAGTGAGATCGACGATAGTGTCATCGATAGTGATATCGATCATAAGATCGCTAGTTGGATCGATAGTGAGATCGATTGTGAGATCAGTGCTGTGATCGACTGTGAGATCGATTGTGAGAGGGATAATGAGATCAAGTGTGGCATCGACAATGAGATCGATATATATATATATATATATATATATCGACAGCGAGAGCGATCCAGTGAGATCGATCGAGTCATACCGATTGTGAGATCGATCGAGTCGGACCGATTGTGAGATCGATCCAGTGAGATCGATAGTGAGATCGATAGTAAGATCGTTCGTACTATCGATAAGAATTTTGATAGTGAGATCCATTGGGTGAGACGTGGGTTCCTCCCGCCCCTCCGAACCTTCTTATCACCTGAAGGGTGGTCGTATAGGTAAGCTATTATGCACGTGTTAACAGGTACCTTACTGTATTCGATTCGTTCACGTTCGGCGGAATTAGAAAATTGGCCGCAACCTGAACACCTACCAAACATGCACATGATGTATATAGCCCTTCCAAGTTCGCGTGTGCGCAAGCCGTCACCTACAAACTGAGAAATCTCGTAGTCGTTGCCAGGCCCATGGAGATCGTACCCTGGCACCCCTGGCTCAGCCTCGCACCTATGCGTGTCGCACTTTTCAAGTGGAGTTTTGGGATCCTCCTGCGCTCTGTAGTCATCTTGCTGCTCAACGCTTGGCAGTGGTGATTTTGAGCTAAGCGGCCTGCCGCAGCTCTCAGAATGCGGGAGGGTGCGGCGTCGGCGCCGGGTCCAAATATTCGAATTCTTCTGTGGTTCAGCGTGGTCTTGAACCCTCGCAAGGGGCGCAAAGAGGGCGAGGGCGAGGACGACGCCGCGGCAGTTGTGGAGACCGTGGCGGAGGCCAAGGGCGGGCCCAAATGTGGCAGTCCCAAGGTCGTGCAGGCGCTGGCGCGCTTCGTGCTCACAACCTTGCGCGAGCTCGCAGAGGCTACCGCCGCCGTGTACGGTAGGAACACAGCGATGGCGGTTTACCCCTTTGTCGAGGCGCGTGTGAAGGCAGGCCAGGCCTACGAGGATGAGTCTCGCAAGCTGAAGCCGAACGGCGGGCCGTCTCGCGGGAGATGCGACGCCTCCAACGACCCCGATCCCGTTGGTCCCAACGGGTCTTACTGCCAGCGCCCGCCCGACCAAGCCGAAGAAGGTTCACCGAATGAGGACGACCGAGCTCCAGGAGAGTTCGGCGCTCTCACCGACACTGAGCTCCACCACCTGGTGCACGGCCAGCTTCACTACAGAGGTCAGCGAGGGCAGAACCGCCGCGCGGTTACTGCAAGGGTGGAAACGCTTCATACGAAAGCGGTTTCAAAACCACTCCCTCCAAGCCCAGCGGCGCCCTCTCCCTAGACCGAAGTGTCCTCATCGATTTCCTCACCGACCAACGTGGGGACAACGTCCCACTGGTGCTTCCAGCCTGTGAGCTGGAGTTCGAGCGTGACGACGACGGCCCCACTTCACGGGGCGTTCCCAGCGCGGGCTAACCCCTGGGACCCGACCAGTCACGCAAATCTCGCTCCCCACCCCGAGCCGGACGGGGGGGTCGGGACCGCGGCACCGCACGACGTGCTCTGGCCTTCGCGTCAGCGTCGTCGACGGGCCTTGCAAGCCAGCCGCGCCCGAGCAGCCCAAAGGTGGAGGCCTCGCTCCCCCGCCACCGCCACTGGCTCCGGCCCGACACCGCCCGCCCCCTTCAGAGGCATCGAGCATGCGCCCATCGACGAACTCCCTCAGCAGGTCCAGGCCAACGTCGCGCGCGCCTACATTCAGTTCGGTTTCCAACAGGCCGACTTCAGGCGGGACCTCCAAAAGCTGAAGGTCCCACGGGCGGACCCTGCACGCTGCTGAGGCGATCAGCTCAACGTTTTCCTGCGGCGCGCGTGCGGCTACACACCAGCAGTGGGTCCTGCGCGGCCAGCGCGCACGATCTCTGTTTCTGGGCGGCCCCGCATGTACGACCCAGACACGGCCCTCCCTAGCCCAAACCTGCTCGAGCGCCTAGCCGCCGCCAAGCATGAGGCAGGGATGCCAGACCTATGGTCCGAGTACCTGCGCCTCGTCGCCGCCAGGGGCACTCCCCAGCTGCACTCCGACCCTCGTCTCGTCGACCCCAAGTTCGCCAGGGCCATGGTGCAGGGCTGAGAATCCAGGCTCTTCGGCGGCTGGCGGCAGCTGACACTCGAGCAGCGGGCCAAGAGGCAATTCCCGGCGGCCCTTGTGGGGAGTCGCCCCCCTAACCTCAGCCTCTGCCTCCACGACTCCGCCAACCGGTGCAGCTGCAGGCAACCCCGCCGCACCAGAACGACGCGTAGCCTGGGAAGACGCGCCCGCACCGCTCTCCCAGCGCTTTTCCAACGTCATCGGCGCTCCACGGTCGCGGGAGGGAACTCCTCGGCCGCGCCCCGAATGGGCGGGCACCTCCCCCGACGAGGCCGTCATGCTCACCCGGTGCCTCTGGTCGAACGCAACAGCGCCAAGGAGTCGCCCGACGACCCCGCCCCCGCCCCTGCTGGCCTGCCCAAGCGACGGCAGCGATCCCCCCGCTCCAGGGAGCGCGCGCAGGGAGGGCCGAGGCCTCACCGTGCCCCTTTCTGGACCGCCTGCGATTGCAGCCATCGGACGCGGCCCTGGCCGCAGCGGGCCCAGCGCCGACAGGTCTCTTCCTCCTCGTTGGACGCCGGCTTGAGAGCACCGGGCACGGGTGGATGCCGCCCCTTCCTAGAACAGCAGGCCCCGGAGGTCACGCATCGGAGACCAGGCAGCGCCCGCGCGAAGCCGCCAGCGCACGACCTGCTCCCCCCTGCTACCGCCAGCCCGCCGCCGCGCCTCCGACACGTCCTTCGCCCCGCTCACCCGATCGGAGGGATGCCGCCCCCGGCGGCCGCGACGGCTATATCGCGACCACGGTCTGACAGTGCCTTCGCTCAGGCGGGCGCTCCGCTTCCCAAGCGCAGGGCAGTGGCCAGCCCAGCGTTGGGGACGGCGGCACCGACGTCGTCGGCGGCTGCACAGCGCGCTCTCGCCAGCCGAATCGCGGCTCTACTCGACCCCAGCAACCCAATCGCCGCCTTCACGTCCGCGTGCTGGCACGGGTGGGTCATCATGCAAGCCGCCGACGCGGGAAACGTCGATACCAACTTCGCCCCTCACGCCTTCACTGCTCCACAGCTCAACCTCCTCATCCGCTCGCTCCCCCCTTTGCACTCCGCGGCGCCGCCCAGGGGGGGGGGGATCCCTGCCCCGCTGGCGACCTCTCCCGACCTCACGGGGGGCGCAAGCCAAGGCGCTGAGCCCCCTGCCCCTGCTTCGCTCCGCCCTTCCACTGCTTTCCGCTCACATCTCTCACGCTTCGTCCGCAACAGTAACCCGCTCACTCTCTGAGCGCGTGTTTGCCATCTCCCTCGTCGCGCTCCTCGCTGTCGCTTGTTGCCGTGTGGGCCCTCCCACCGACTGGGTCGGTCTCATCTCGCGTCCCCACTTTCTCCCTGCCATTCACGCCAGGATGGCATATGGTGCGGTCCTGGTCTGAGGCCGGCGCGCGCGGGGTCCCGTTCGCTGTGCTTGCTTGACTTTCTCCGTCTCGTCGCTGCGCGCGAGGACACAACCGTCAAAAAGTGTGTGTGTGTGTGTGTGTGTTGGTGTGCGTGTGTGTGTGTGTGTGCGTGTGTGCTTTCTTGCAGTTTGAATGATCAGAAGACAGCAATGCTATGTATGCATTTGGGAGCTCAGTAATTGAATTCGGGCAGTTACATGAGCGTTTCTTTCTCCTAGTACGCACCTCTGCACATTTCACATCCTGCCATAGCTGTTTATGCTTCAGGCGATCACGGCACGGGTTTAGGCTAGCGCTGAAGACGCTCTGATGAGAGCGGCGCACACATGTGGGCTCGTGCCGATTCCATGCCGCTACAGTTGTTTCTCGTTGGTTGCTTTGTGATGAAATATGTCTGGGGTGCTCTGCGAATTGTCTCGAGGCCCATGAGGACCCAGAAGGAGACCCCAAGGACGACCTCATGGACCCCAGGAGCTCCAAGGGCAGATACGATCCACAGGGCGACCTACCTTATCGATAAGCTTCTACCGCACTTCCAAGTGTGTACGCGGCGGGATCGGGACGAGCTGCCCCCATGTACCGCAGCCGCGACAGAAGGAACCAAACAATTCACGTTTGCCAGTTCTGTATTCATGTTCTTGCCACGTACTGTTCTTTGTACGAGTTTCCCGATGACTGTTTCCCGAACGTGCGCACCAATATCCGTGATGGTGGCCAATTACCGTGTTTCTTGGTTGTGGTGGTGCAATGGGGCGGAGATGTATACTACCCTCTCCCCCGTGATCGTGCTGCGATGGTGGCCGTTTCGATCTCGACGGCGCGACGGGAGACACCTTTTGGCGCCGCGTTTTACCTTCTCCTCCGAGACTGTGCTGCAATGGTGGCCGAATCGGTCTTGGTGGCGCGACTGGAGACGTTTGTGGGAACTGTGTACTACCTTCTCTTCCGAGACCGTGCTGCAATGGTGGCTTTACCGACCTCGGAGGCGCGACTGGAGACACATTTTGGCTCTGCGTACTACCTTCTCTTCCGAGACCGTGCTGCAATGGTGGCTGAATCGATCTCGGCGGCGCGATTGGAGACGCATCCCCCCCCGACCCCACGCGTCCCACGATCGAGAGCACGCGGGCCATAGCTTTCGGCACCCAGACTACCGCTATCGACATCTCAATATACGAAGTAAGCTCTGGATTCTGGTGTGCAGTTTTGCCTCTGGTGTACATGGAAGCCCTCTCCAAGACCACGGTGACCGTTGTGTTCACAATTTTCGGAGTCGGCGCGGGCCCTTTCAGTATGATGACCTGACGGGATCTCAGGTACGTCTCCGCGCTTACTCTGATGTGTATGGTCTTTGTAGTTGGGCTTCGAACATTCCTATTGAACCTATGTTTTCTGATCTACATGTTCCGAAGGAAATATCACTGTTATTTGCAGGGGGTCTCTGGCAGGTACTTGTGGCACAACCTTCTCCGGTCTTTATTGAGGGACTTCATGATCTCCAATGTGCCGCGCTACCTCTCATGGACAAGCCAGGGAACCCACGTGAGATATCAGCTTTAGCTCTTGCTGTAACGGCAGTGATGTCCGTGTGTCGGATTCGTGGCCTCTTTGTTGCAGGAAGACGCCAACGATGGAGAGCCCGTCAACTTTGTCGAAGCCTCCATCCTATGTGCACAGAGGCCCTTGCTCGCCCAGAATCCGCACGACTACCACATGCACTTGAACTAGCGCTGTTCCTACGTACTCAGTACATGGGCCTGCGAGGCCTGAACCCCCCGAAGATGCCCAATAGCAGTTACCTGTACCAGTTAGGCTCCGAGGTCCTCTACATTGGCAAAGGAAGTATCACGAGGGCCCATGGGCAGGCCTCGGGGGGCGTTGGACGTTCTCGGGAACATGTCCGAGGTCTCTTCCAAGTCCAAAAAGGTAAACCCGTAAAAGAGGCTAGTCGTTATCATGGTCTACTTCCAGGATGCAAGCGCTGGCTCTTGTTTTTCTCTGTTCTGATAGCGCCCTCGCCCGAGATCTCGAGCCTCGAGAGTGCTCACATTATGTTTGCCCAGCCGGGAGCCAACAACCAGACCAACGTTCGGCTGGGCCGCAGGAGTGCACGAGTTCGAGCTGGCCCACGCCGTCGGCGAGGACGACGGGACCGTCGGCTAGCTTTGTCCCATAGCCCTGTGCCGCACTCTGAGAGCGCTCATTGGATGGAGGAGCGCATCAATTCCCTTCTCACTAGAGTCCTGGGGCATCAGAAGCATCTTACGACGCGTTATTATTGGCAAGACCGTTTGAGACTTACGTTTGATGGGCTTTATATCGCTTTGATCCAGGACCGACACTCAAAACTAGGCGTCCTGGGACCGTTGGGTATATATGAACCAAAGATGACGAAACTACTCCTACGATGGGCTTGTGGGCACCACCGGGACATCTCCTGGGACCTCGCGCGTCGCTCCCGCCCTGGGAATAATGACTACGCCTATGTGTCCTGGTCCCTGGCTTCGCTTTGCCCCCACTGGCAAGATAAAGTCCGAGTTCAAACATCCTTGCGAATCTTCCTACAGTCCCAGGGGTTGCCAGTCCCAGGAATGACGACGATTGAGGTACATTCCGAACAAGAGAAGGGCGCTGCATCTCGTTGGATCCAGCAGGTGTTTGCACGGCTAGCTCAGCATCGTCCTGGCTGGGCAGGCCTCTCTCGCGGGCAGACGCGGATCGTGATCAAAAGTATTCCGAACCTCCGCAAGACCTGCCACAATCTTCCTCGGGTGTGTCAACGATTACAGTTTACAGCCCTTCAAAGTTTCACTGCCTTGGATCTCGAAAGGGCCGCTAAGGGCCTCGACATGCAGAAGTTGTCTGTGAATGCGAAGACCCCGACGTCCACCCGAAGGTTGACCACGCAATTATTGGGGACGTCTTGCCGTACTTGGGCACAGCGCATGGGACTCTGGGGACGTGCGGATGAAGTTTTCCTTCCAGCTCTCCCTCGTTTTCAGCCCCAACGAGCCCCTGAGCCTCCACGACTGGCCCCCAGATACCAGTACCTACAGGATACCTCCCAGAAGTTCTTTAAGACCCTCCAAGAGCACTCCGACGCGGTCTTTGCGCTAGAAGATAAGGGCCCCAACAGCCTCTGGAAGGTGGACCCCAAGTATATGATGGCGAGATGGCTCAGCATCCTTGCCTACGCTCCGCATCGGTGGCAGGTTAGCCTTGCATCCTTGTCGGCGGTCACGGACTGGCGCCGCCTCCTCTACGATAGCACAATCCCGAAAAGCCTACGACAAAGGAGGGAGGGAAAGGTTACCCAAAATAATGTTCCATACTGTTACCCGACTGTAAAGGCAACATGTTGGCTGGACGTTGACTGCCCTCCCGAGGCTGGGCGCCGCCAATGCATGAAGCCGAAGCACTCGTGCTTCAGGAACATTTGCTCGTTTGCCAAGTTTCCCTCTCGCCGCATGCACAGGTATTTGAGCCGCGCCACGGTCTTTGCAGTGGAGACTGTGAACCCAGGTTGGGCGTGCCGCGGCTTGGAGGACGGCGCCCCGAATTTGGTGGCGCAGTTTGCGAAGCTAGAGAAAAACGCCTCACTGAACCCTAAGTGCCTCTGGTGTGGGACCCCAATGGAAGCTCCAGGTACCCTTGTGGCTGACGCAGGGCAGGCCTACGAGGAAATCCCTGCGACCACGATTTGGGGCTGTCTTGACCGTTCGTTTGAGAGACTGCGGAAGGCGACCCCCCAAGGAGGCTTTCACGATTCTCCATAGCAAGCGAAGCCACGTCTTCTTGGGAGGCTCTATCAATGCCAAGCTCTGGGATCGAACTATTATTCTGTTTGGAAGCCTCAAGCGGGCCCTTGCGGGATGCATGGGAATGCGATGTTTTAAGGCTCTGGGACTTATCTTACACCAATGCCAAGGAATCCCCATTGGAGGCCCGTTGAGTGGTGCTATCTTACACGCCGTGCTTTCTGAAGCGGAGTGGCTGTGTGATCGAGCCCACCCGCGGAACCGTCAGAGGATTGCTCGTGGCCGCTTTGTTGATGACTTGTTCCTCGCATCTCCCCGAATTTGTCGCGCCTGTCCTTGTCAGCACGTTGAACGTGTCCACGGCCGCATAGTGAAGTTTAACATCGAAGATGGAGCTCGGTTTGGGAAAGACACGGCGGCCCTCAAGTTTTTTGGAGGCCGAGCTCCATGGAAATCTCTCTGAGATTAAGGTGTGGGTCATCCACAAAAATGAAAGCTTTGCGTTCCAAGGGGGCCCCTCGAGGATTGTCAAGAAGTCGGTTTGTCCGTTTGCAGGGGCCCTCGCCGAGACCCAACTACGACTGCACAGCACCGAGCTTAAAGGACGCCTGCACCGATGGGGCCAACGCCAACTCGACCCGAAAAACTGGATTGTCTTACTAAGTTCTGATATGCTTTATTTCCTAAGATTGGGATATCCCGAGAATATTATGAGAAGAATTTGGCGGTTTTTGTCTCCATTGACTCATCTGAATGATATCATTGAATTATGCTTGCGTTTGGTTTACTCTACCAGTTTCCACCTACTTCCCCGTCCGTCTCGCCTCGCTGCTGTTTATGACCAAGGCATTGCCGTACTGGAGAAGTCTCCACACCTGGCCGAAGATCACCTACCTGCGCGCCCCTCCCAAGCCGCCCAGCAGACGCTAGCCGCCGACACCATGAGCTGGCGTGGTGGCAACAAGGGCCCCTACGGTAATGGCGGCGGAGGAGGAAAGGGCCCTCGTGCTCCGCGGTTTCAGGGGCACAATGGTGGTGGTCAGTACTGGCAGGGCCCACCTCCCCCGAGTGCAGGGACCTTTACCTCCATGGCCCAGGAGATGAACTCGCTCACTGAGAACATCGGAGCCCTTGGAGAAATGTCGCGCCTGGGGGCTATCCTCAGCAACCAGCAGCAGGGCCCCACCTCAGGTCCTACTGCAACAGCACCTGGCACGGCTACGACACCCGCAGCGACGCCTACGACACCGACCACAGCCACGGAACTGGCCAACGCGCTTACCCAGATCCTTGAAGGTGATGGATCACAACGTGCACGCCAGGATACACGAGCGCAACAGACTGTCAACCGCTTGCAGGAATTGGTTTCTACCCGCCCGACGGGCAGTAATAATTTTGATGAGCAGCTCGAGCAATCTGAGGCCATCCGCAAGCTTCGAGCGTCGTTGGCTACCATGTCGGGTACCGTGGCCACCCACGGTCGCCAGATCTCCACGCTCCAGACCTCCATCGAGGACCAGGGCGAGGATGTACGATCTTCTCGTGCGCTGCTGGAACGCATGGCGCAGGGTATGGGCATGGCCGTCACACCTATTGCCCCGCGCACTCCGAGACGTCCACCTACTTCTGGCGCGGTGGGCACCCCGTCGTCATCGGGCTTGCCGGGCCCCATGCAGCCGGCCGCGGGGACTGGTGCGATGGGCGGTGACCATGGGTCCCCAGGTGGCTCTCCTGCGCGTGAAGGCGCCCTCGGAGTGCCCTGTTTTGACCAGCAGGTGGATGCAGCTACTCATGTTAAAGCTCTTGGGTTCCTAGGTGTTGGCACTGGCAGGCCTGATATGACTACGCTGGGTACCACGATTGCAAGTGCTCCCGATGCCAGCATTACTTTTTCCGAGTGGTGGAAAGAGGTAAGCCGTACAAAAGGTTTGCCGCAGTGGAAGGTGGAAGTCAAGAACATTTGCTGTTCCGCCCAGGATGCGGACAACTGCAACCATGTGATGAAGATTGGTGAGGCGCTGTACGCCAGGCTTATGGATAGTGGGGAATGGAGTGCGACGGACATGCAGACGATCCTACTGCAATGAGACCCCGACACTCATCCTTGCCTGGCTGAGTACCATTGTGGCAGGATCCCTGCCCGCTCTTTTACTCGTGTGCCCTCACCCCTATCCCTTTTCTCACGTGACACGTTGTCAGGCATTGTATGTATGTGCGTATCTTGTGTTTGTATTCGGCTAGCCGTTGAGGGCTGCCTTCTCATCAGTGATGTCCGTGCCCTCACTTTTGGCAGCCTTTGAACATGCTCTGGGTGAGGTAATCCGTGTCCTCCCACTCGTGGTGGGGAAGTTTGGCCTTGATTTCATAGCGAGTCGCTGGCTGTACCCGCCCCATCGTGCCTCTACAACTTTCCACAAGACTGGTGTGGCTAACCCCACGGGGCTCACCCACGTCGTGCAGAATTTAGGTCAGGCTGCGATTGTATCGGGCACGGCCGTGTTTATGGATTGGTTCCTGTAAGTCTTTATGATCCCAAGATCCCTGGCTAGGAACCCCAGCCCTGACCTTAGGGAGCAGGTGAAGTTGCCGACCTCAGGCGACGGAGATCTCCTTTTTGTCTCTGCTTGTTCTGTTGCCCTCCCTGTCTTTTGGACGGTTGTGTGTGTGTGTGCGTGTGCATTCTTGCAGTTTGAATGATCAGAAGACAGCAGTGCTATGTATGCATTTGGGAGCTCAGTAATGGAATTCGGGCAGTTACATGAGCGTTTCTTTCTCCTAGTACGCACCTCTGCACATTTCACATCCTGCCATAGCTGTTTATGCTTCAGGCGATCACGGCACGGGTTTAGGCTAGCGCTGAAGACGCTCTGATGAGAGCGGCGCACGCATGTGGGCTCGTGCCGATTCCATGCCACTACAGTTGCTTCTCGTTGGTTGCTCTGTGATAAAATATGTCTGGGGTGCTCTGCGAATTGTCTCGAGGCCCATGAGGACCCAGAAGGAGACCCCAAGAACGACCTCATGGACCCCAGGAGCGCCAAGGGCAGATACGATCCACAGGGCGACCTACCTTATCGATAAGCTTCTACCGCACTTCCAAGTGTGTGTGTGTGTGCGTGTATGTGTGTGTGTGTGCGTGTGTGCGTGTGTGTGTGTGTGTGTTTGTGTGTAGGTGCGTGTGTGCGTCTGTGTGTGTGCGTGTTTGGTGTGAAACTGGTTCTCGGCGATCCAGGATTTGGAATGCACAACGCGTGTCCGCCGCGATCACTACGGCGACCTCCAAAAACCGACACGGAGGCTCAGTTCGGGGTCGGATACCACGCGACGACAGGAGGCCCCCGCTCCTCGCTCCTCGACCCCTCCGACCATTCATCGACGGTAACGACGACCCGCAACGCAGCCTCGGACGCCGAGTCCCTCGGGGTGGAAGGCGCGGTGGAGCACTGCGACTTGCCGTCCGCGTCGGTTGAGGCGCCAGCCTCTAATGGGGGGCGAAACAGACCTCCACCGCCCAGACAAAATCACGCAATACACACACGCATGCCATGATGATGCTGCTGCTGATGATGCTGATGGTGGTGGTGAGGATGATGATGCGGATAACGATGCGAATGATTACGATGAAGATGCCGATGACGAAACGAAATAACGATAACGATGGCGATGACGAGGATGACGATGACGATGACGATGGTGATGCTGATGATGATGATGGTGATAATGATGATGATGGTGGCGATTATGATATGATGATGATGCTGATGATGAGGAGGATGCGTACGATGATGATGGTGACGACGATCAGACTCCCGTTAGCGGTAAGGGACAAAGAGAGGGCAAGGGGACAAAAAGTGAGAAGAGGGCAGACGAGAACAGGGCAAGCGGACAAGACGTGAGAAGAGGTCAAGAAGAAACAACCGTCCACAACATTTATCACCCACTCCCCTCGGAACGAAGCAACACACGTGCAGCGAGGCAACGGCGATGAGCAGCAGTCACCCGAGATGGATTGACAATAAGCGAAAGAGAGTGGCGCTGGCGACAGAACTGACGAGCACGAGCATGGAGGACATGATGGAACTAAACAACGCTATACAAGTCACAAGCCCTCAACCTATGAATTGCACCATATAAAATCTTGATCGCGATAGCAACAGGGTGCAACTCCACTTCAGAAGACCAACAAAACGCATGCGGAAGGTAACGGCAGCAAAGAGCGCCGTGGAATTAGGAGACCGGAAGCGAGGGCAACAAATGAGAGAGGAAATGCATGGCAACAGGACATGCGAAATAGTTTGCAATGGCATCAGAAGCGGGCGAGGCACATCCATATCGGCACTAAGCGCGAAATTGCCTGCATCGAGCTGTCGTCGCCCAGCCGTTACAAAAGGTTTTCGGAACACTGGCGATAATGAAGCATGGTATCGTCGCAGCAGTCATGTAGATCCTTATCGCGGCATCACAGTAATCATGTTGGCCCTTGCTCCTTATCATGATGAGGGCGACGACGATGACGATGACGATGACGACGGCGAAGGTGACGATGAGATGATGACGATGATAGTAACTGTGATGGTGATGATGGTGATGGTGCTGATGGTAGTGATGGATATGGTGCTGATGGTGATGATGAAGATACTGATGACGATGATGCTGATGACGACGACGATGATACTGCTATGACGATGATGGTGACGATGATGCTATTTGTGGTGGTGCTGATGAAGATGATGCTGACGATGACGAGGATGATGCTGCTGATGATGATGCTGGTGGTGGTGATGATGATATTTGTTCACCGCTCCGCTGCTGAGGAACCCAATCATTGCATGCGTTCTATATGCTGCCGGTTCTGTGCGTTGAGGAGTTGCATCGTTGAGCTGAGCAGTTGCACCTGTTCGACACCGGAAAGTAAGGGAGTGCGCACTGCCAAATGACGAAGGTGTCGGGATGCGGCTCTGGAGGGACAGCGCTCCAGAAGGCAGGAACTGTACACTCTAGCATGCCTGCGCTCAGCAATCGAGGAATCCCTCGCAATCAGGTCGTCTCGATACTAGTGGACGCCATGCTGACGAATGGCATCGGCAACGACCTTGGCGCCCAGCGAGGCACCCACCAGAGTCGAAACGGGAAAATCAGGTACAGGAGGCAGAGGTACCCATACATCGCCAACCCGAGGACCGCCATGAAGAAAGACACGATCAGCCACAGGTCGCTGAAAAAGGTCCTGTAGCGCAGGAAGAGGAACCCACGCTGCAGGCACGTCGGCAGGCCAGCGCCAGAGAGCGAGAGCGCCAGGCTGACGAACAGACTGAACACTAGCAGGGCCACGGGCGGAGCCGTCAGAAAGATGAGGAGCAGCGACTGCATCGACCAAAACCCTGGCCGTCTCGCACGGCAGCACCGGAGGAGGACGGTGGTCACGAACAGGCCCGGAATGAGCTCCACGAGGATCAGGAGTGGCTCCAATACGAACACGAGGACGATCACAATCAGTGGCACCACCAGCAGGGGGGACGGCATCTGCAGCAGGATGACCATTGAGAAAGGCACCAGCAGGAATTACGCCAGGACCAGGACGTAGGACAGCGGCGGCACCACCAGCAGGTAGATGATGGCGTCAGAAGGAGAGGCGACGGCATCAACAGGAAGCCGAGGAAAGACAGGAAGCCGATGAACAGCCTGAGCACCAGCAGGAAAGGCGGCCACTGCAGCAGGATGGCCATTGCGAACGCCATACCGAGCCTTCGTACGTGGCGCCTTGTACGGAGGGAGGACCAGCGCACCATGGATCACGCCCAGGGGTAGCCCCAGGATCAGCACCACAATGAGAAGACGAACGCGGTCCACTGCGTGCATCGCCTCTGCTTTTTTTTCTCCCTCATCCACCTCCGCCTGAACTAGCCGGATCCCGCGACACCCCGCCAGCGCAGCCACTCACGGCCCGGGCCTCGGCGGCCCCTGCCCGTAGACGGCCCGCAGGGCCGCGAACCACGCGGAGCTCCTGCGCGCCCCAGCAGCGTCCGCCGCCGCCGGTGGCCCCGCGTCTGGCGCGCGCGCACTCCGGGCGCTCGCCGCCGCCTCCAGCACCGCGTTCAGCCCGCCGAGCTCGCCCGCGCCCACGCCCTCCTCTGCGCCCGCCGCGCCGGCGAGCCCCAGCTCGCCCTGGCGGCGCTCGCGCGCTGCAGGCGCCTCCGCCAGCGCCACACCCCCCACCGGCTCCGCCTTTCCCCCCGAACAATTAAGTCAAGGGCGGGGGACAGGCGGGCAGGGCAGGCGGGCGACGCCGGGCGGGGAGTGCCGGGCGAAGAGGAGTCAGAGAGCATCGCCGGAGGCAGCTCCAGGGGGTCGTCGTCGGAGGCGGAGTCGCCAGCGTCACCCGCGAGCGCGGCTCCCGGAGGCGGCCCCACCAGAGGGTCGACGTCGGAGGCGGCTTCGTCGTCGGCGACACCAGTGAGGGCGGCCCCAGCCCCCGGCAGGAGGGCGCCGACGTCCCCGCGGGCGAGCCGCGGGCCGCAGGCTGCGACCATGCGCGCCGCTCGGCGCCAGATCGCAGCGCCGATGGCGGTGCGGGCCCGCGTGGCGAGCGCGTGCGGGGGCACGCCCAGGCGCCTCCCTGCCGCGGCCGCCATGGACGCGACCGCCGCCGAGGCGTCCTCGTGCGGGAGGCCCCACGCCGTCCAGACGACGGGCCGGTAGGCGATCCTATCAGCCGCGAGTGCCTCCAGGTGCGGCGCGTACTTGGCGACCTTGCCGCACACGTAGGTCGCGGCGGCGTCCTCGCCAGCCCCGGCCGCGCGCGGCGCCACGATGCCCACGTCGAGCGCCGTCAGCCGGGCAAAAGCAGCAGCGATGAGCACATCAGCCGGGCGGAGGAGCGGCGCTGCAGCGCCGCTCCTCCGCCCGTCTGATGAGGCATGCCTCAATGAGGCCCGGCGCCTCCGTCCGCGCGGCCCCGTCGGACAGGGATGCCAATGCAAGGAGCTCGTCCCGCACTCTGTTGTGGCCGCGGGTGGACTCCCCTGGAGCGCAGCACACGGCGTGCGCCGCGTCGACACCTCGCTCCGCGCCGCGGCGGGAGCAAGCGCCAGGGGTCACGTAGACCGGGGCGCCAACGCGCAGCCGCGCCGCAATCAGGAACTCTCCTGGGAGCTAAGCGCCAGCGCCCCGGACAACTCCCACAGCCAGCCGTGATCGGTGCCTGGCGCCCGCAAGTCGCGAAGGAGCTCCAGGCCAGCCACATTGCGCCGCGCCAGCAACGCCTCCTCCACGGCCTCGAGTCGGCGGCGGGCCACGAGGTCACCCAGGCGCGCTTGGAGGCCCAGGGCGCTCGAAATCGTCCGCCCCCGGTGGGGACAGGAGCGCGTCGGCGGCGGTCGTCTGCGGGGGCCCCGAGGGGGGAGGCAGCGGTGCCCGCCGTGCGAGCTGCGCGGCCCGCGTCAGCGCTGCGGTCGCGCCGGCCTGGAGGTGCTGGGCTGCGACCTCCGCGGTCGAGGCCGGGAGCTCCGCCTGCCACGCCGCCAGCGCGTCGGCCGAGGTGGAATCCCAATGCGCCAGCAGCGCCTCGCGCCACGGCTCCGGCATTGCATCCAGGACTTCTTCCGCCAGGCCCCGCGCCTCCACGCGGCTGGCGAGGAACGCCGGGTAGCGCAGGTCGACCGCTCGGCGAAGGCCTAGCCCCCCGTCCGCGGCTGCGCAAGTGGCCCGATCCAGCGCCTCGGTTGGCAGAGGTCCGCCGAGGACACCACCCAGCGCCCGGGCCTGCTGCGCATCGAAGGAGGCCAGGCTGGCGTGCGGCATTTCCGGCCCGGCCGCCCGCAGCAGGTGGACGATCCGACTCACGTTGGCGGAGATCCGCAGGAAGGCGAGCTCCGCCCCGGGGTCCTCCACGAGCGTCAAGGCGTCACAAGTGGATTGAACCGCTGCTGTGGCCTGTGCCAGCTGCTCCGCGAGAGTGGCGCCGGCTATCTCCACCCCGAGGACCCTGCCCGCTGGGGCTTCCGGCGGCGGGAGCCGGCAGGTCGCTGCGACGACGCCCTCCGCCCAATCAGGCGGCACTGTGCTGGCCGCCGCACCGCCGCCGACCGAGCGCGCCACGCTCTTGAATGTCCCGTGATGGCCGTCTCGATCAGGTCAACCACCTCCAGCACGGGGGTCGGGCCCATCGCCGTCACCGCCAGGACCAGGGAGGTCGGGGCCAGCACGGTGGATCCAAAATTGCACGATGGAGCGCCCATCCGAATTACAATGCCCACGATCCGTGCTAACATGGCTCGCCACCAGCATACGAAGAAGATCTGTCGGAGGACCCAGAGCAGCTTGAAGATCAGCAGGTGAATGAACGCGCGCAGCGGCAGGTGCCACCACAACTTTCACCTTCGTCTTCGAAGCGTCAGCCGCGAGGCCGAATGTGAGGTGAACCTCCCGTCCCGCGCCGAGCTGTCGCCGAATCCAGTCCACCCGCGCCAGACGCGGCATCGCCACGCATCGAGCAGGTGCACGAGTGAAGCCGCGCGCCAAGCAAATGCTTGGGCCAAAGCGGCTGTGATGATGATGATGATGATGATGATGATGATGATGCTGATGCTGATGCTGATGCTGATGCTGATGCTGATGATGATGATGATGATGATGCTGATGCTGATGATGATGCTGATGCTGATGCTGATGCTGATGCTGATGATGATGCTGATGCTGATGCTGATGCTGATGCTGATGCTGCTGCTGATGATGATGATGATGATGATGATGATGATGATGATGATGATGATGATGCTGATGATGCTGATGCTGATGCTGATGCTGATGATGATGACGATGATGATGCTGATGCTGATGCTGATGCTGATGCTGATGCTGATGCTAATGCTGCTGCTGCTGCTGCTGCTGCTGCTGCTGCTGATGATGATGATGATGATGATGATGATGATGATGATGATGATGATGATGATGATGATGATGATGATGTGAATGCGTGTGGGTGGGTGTTCCTGCGCGGGCTGTCCAGGTAAAGCAAGAACTCTACTTCGGATGTGGGGGAAAAGCATTCCCGAGCACCAAACCTCGGACATCGCTCCCCCCCTCTTCCTGCTGGCCGAAACCAGCGCTGGGTCACCTCAGACCCTCAGACGACTCCAAAGTGGGTGGATCGTCGCCTATATTATTACCACCGACCCGCGTCCCTCTTCCCCTGAGTCCTCGACACCCCCCCTATCCCAGACCACTCATGCGTCCTGCTCCCTCTGCTCTCGTCCCCGCCCGCTTCCGCCCTGGAGATCGCCCAGATGGGGCCCGAACAGATTGGTGGGTGGGCGGACCGCACCGCATCTCCGATGCATTGGCGACGTCGGGATAACGAACATCGGGCTCTGTCCAAATCGCGCCGTGTCGCTGATGCATCGGCGATCCTCCGACTCCATCTGCTCGGGCCCCGTCTTCGGGTGCGCCGGAGACGGGGGCGCATCATGGTCCGAGGCATGTGTGCGGACGAGTGGGAGCCAACGGCGGCAATGAAAGAAGAAGAGGGCCACGGCGTCTGGGAGATCTCATGGCCCTGGCCGTGACATGCACGCGCCCCTAGTCCTCATCCTTCTCGTGGACGCCCCCCACGCTCAGAAGAGAAACAGGGACCACCGCCACCGAGAACCCATCGGGGGCGGGGGGACCGGCACGGGACGACGCTCGGGCGTGTCACCGCCCAGGGGTCGGCCGTTTCCGATGGGTTCTCGGCGGCGGTGGTCCCAGCTTCTGCTCTGACGCAGCTGGGCGGCCTGGACGCCCTTCCACCGCCCTCTCTGCCCCTCAGCGCCCGCTGCGGGCCCCGACACTGCGACGCCGTGCGCGCGGCGCTGGGGCGTCGGGGAGCGGCGGCCGCGGCTGGCCGGTTCGGCCTGGCGCTTCTGCTGCAGCTCGGGGCCTCCACGAGTCGGGCTGTCGCAGCGGCGGGGGAGGAGACTGCTCGCGTCGCTCATCGAAGACTGACAGCACACGCTGGCACTCTACGTGCGCACAGCACCGCATTCCGAGCGGACCCCAGCCAGCCAGGTAGCTAGTCGACGTCCAATAACTAACCGATCGGTATCAGGGGAAACGCACATCGATTAGCAAAACCGATCCTGGACTGCACCAGTGCACTCGAATGCCGATGCCAAATGCACCAATGCAGATTTCCTCAGTCGACTTGTCTGGGTAGGCGCTCTGTCAATACCCGAGTTCTCCTTCCAACTGTTGGATAGCCCCGTCGTTGCAAAGACGAAGCGAAAGTTACCAGCAGCCGGTAGCACCTCCTCTCACGCTCAGGCAAACATGATTTTTATGCTCTCAGGCTGGGATGCGGGGTCGAGCTTTGAACTCCCAACTGCTGTGCGTTCCCCCGCACAGTCAGGAACCCTCGAGCCTAATCGATTACAGCGTAAGGTGACCAGCAACCATGGCATGCTACTTTCGATTGCGTGCGGGTCAGGTATGCCACACGCGCTCGAGGGTGCTCGAATCCGCTTGATAGATCGGCTTGCATGCGTTCATCTTCACGAACAACGGGGCATCTTCATCATTCGCGTCTGGCGGGACGGAGGTAAACAGCAGGACGCTATCCGGCACGCGTGCAAACTAAATCCCAAACATCTTCATTCAAGAACACATTATACGTAAGCTTTCCCCTCGTCCGCAAGTTCCGTACATAGTTGTTGGATTCGGACGATTCTGCCCGACATATATCTGTACAAGTAGCGGTCGCCCAGTTCATGGCTCAGGGAGAAAGGCACTAGTCTCGTGACCGCTTGCATGTCTGACCGCCCCAATGTTTTTTGATGAGGGAGAGAATGGAAGCGCACATGATGATACAACAGGCAGTGTGAAGCAGAACGCAAGAAGGACATTGAAACCTGGCAGGCCTGAAGTGTTAAACACCTGTTGGACGGGAATAACTGAACGAATGTCCGCCCCAACTCGCAGGCTTGGCACAAATCGGAAGCGCGACGATTTTGGGCCCGTTAAATGTGACTCGGGGGTGGAACGCTCCCAGTGCAAGCGACGAGTGCCGCGCGTCTATTGTACACTAATGCACCGGAGTCCACCATAATGTTACTCTACCGTCGAGGCGCAATGAATCCCTACCGATCGCATAGAATCTCAAACTCGGGCCGACCTCCGGCGGCAACCGCGGATAACCCTACAGCTACCACTCCCAGTACAAGGAGGCAGGACGAGCAGGAGAGACGAGGAGGGAGGGAGAGGGGACGAAACAACACAGAAAACCTGATCAGCGCCTCCTGCCGAAACAGAAGAGCCAGGCCAAGAGCGGCCGGCATCACTGCAACATATTGCTATCAAATGGAGAGACAAAAAAAAACAGAAATGGAACATTGAGGCACATCCAGCTAGAAGAGCTGCGCCGGCCCAGCGGAAGGGCAGCTCGAGCCCGCACGGAGGCCAATCGCGGATATCCGGGCTAGACGGGGCGAAGCGCCCAGCAAGTACACTTGGCGGGACGCCGGCGCCGCCCACGCGGAAGCGATGGGCCCGCGGGCAGCAGGCGCGCAATATCAGGAACACCCCACTCCTTCTGCACAGCGCCACCCCAGGGGTGGAAAAGAGAGCGTGCACGACATCATGCAAACTACGGCAGCACCGAATCTCAATCAACGACGCCCAGGGAGGAGGGGAGGGAGGAGAGGACAGAGGAAGAGGACGAAGGGAGGGGCGGCCAGCGGTCGTCCTCGCCAACTGGCCTGGGACCGTCAGTCCTGATTCTGTGGATAATAAGCAACGGCGTTTTGTAGCGTGGTGTCGGCCTCATCCCGCGCGCGCCGCTTAGCAGCCAGTGGATTGCACCAGGGATCCAGGAGCAAATCATCCACCAGCGTGGCACAAGAAAAGTGGACAAAACCGTTCGAAATGCACACGAAGCCAAAACGCACAGGTCCAACAGCAAGCAGCAACGACGGCCGAAAAGCAGGAGGGAGCGGGCGCAGTACAAGGCCATAGCCAGGCGAAGGACGCGTCCCCAGGCATCCAACGGCGGACACCCGGGGGCGCATCTTTCACACTGCCCACAGACAGGGACAGCCCCCGAGGGGGGGAGGAGAGGCCAAAGGCCCGAGGAGCGGGAAGGGCGAGAGGAGAGAGGGAGGGACGAACGACGACGCGACGACGAGGACGAACGACGCCACGACGACGAGGACGACGAGGACGACAGCAGAAAGGACCCTGTTGCTCTCGCCCTACGGCCGTCCAGACCGTTACGGCGCGTGCTTCGGTTTTGGGCGTGCCGGCCTATCCTCGATCTAAGGCAGGTCCGTCCGCCCTATTCCAGGCGGCTCGGCCAGGCGCCGCGCCTGCTTGCCGGTCGTCGGCGGCAGCGCGGCGCGTCCTTGGCGCAACGACTCGGCACCGCGATTCAACGGGGGAGGGGGGGGAAAGGAGAGGAAAAGGAAGAGAGGGAGGGGGAAACGCGAGGCAGAGCGTCACTTGTGGCCGAGCGGCACTCGTCCCTCACCTCCAATCCGCGACGAGCCGCTCTGCCCCAGCATGGCCAGCCACGGCCTCGCGCAGCGCCTGCTGCAAGGCCCGGGTCGCCACGTCGACGGCGAAACCGCCATTGGCCCTGGCGGCGTGCGTCGCGCGGTGCGCGGCGTAGGCGCCAAGGGCCCCCAACGCCACTGTTTCCTCCTGCTGGGCATCGCGCACCCCCAGCCATGTGGGGAGCAACCGGTCCTCGTACAGCCGCAACGATGCGGCGTGGAAGCGCCGGATCGTCCTGCAACGGCTGTAGTGTTCCACGCTGTCCTGCGTCTGCCCCCCGCACCCCAGCTGGCACAAGTTGTGGATCCCCATCGTGTTTTGGAACCGGCGGGCCGTGCACTAGCGATTCCATCCAGTGCTGAAGACAGCGGCGACCACTCGCGGCGGCACGAGGCGACGGAGTCGCTGTAATGTGCGCTCGAACCGCCCTGCAATAATCCTCGGCGTGCCGGGCAAGGCCCGCCGGTTAAGCTTGTGCCGGATTCGAAAATGCGGCGGGGCCCTCTGGGATTGCTCGATCAGCTCCCGGGCAACCGCCTGGAAACGGCGCCCTCCCGTAGCGATGAGGCGCCCCACGTGGTCAACGGTAGCCCCGTTCGTGGCTAGCTGCGCCACTGCGCCCGGCAAGACTGGGGGCATCGCAGAATCGAACCACCCTGCCCAGGCCGCCGCCCTGATCAGGTAGATGGTCGCCCCTCTGGCCGTCCTGAGATGGAGCGCCTTGCCATCCAGCTGCAGCCCCCCGTGGGCGTTGTGTTGTTTGCACAAAAGAACACCCTCATCTGAGCACCGCGCGCCGCGACCTCGAGCGAGCCGAAGGAGCAAGGCATGCACCAGGGCCCAGGGCCCGGCGCCGCCTGCCGCGTCTCCCACGCTTCAGCGAGAAGCGCCTCCTGGGCGGGGAGCGCCACTTGGGCGATACATGATCATACTGGCAAAGCGTGTACGATGTAGGCAACCGCGGCGAAATGGAGCCCCATCTCGCTCCAACTCCAGCCTTCCGCCCGCTCCCAAAATCGCTTCGCGGCCGTCTGCCGCGTTTGCTCCGCTCTGCCTGGCCCAACGGCGCAGTCCAGGTAGACTGCAGTGCGCTTCAGGGGCAGGCCAGCCCGCGCCGGGCAAGCTTCCGAGACGACGGCGGAGGCGGCGTCCAGCGTGTCCCTCCACAGCGGGACGCCGACCGTCTTGGGGAGGTTCACGCTCATGCCTGACAGATCACCAAACTCAGAGAGGGCTTGCTGCAGGATCAGCAACTGTCTCCTCATGTCTGTGAGCACGACGCCAACGTCGTCCGCGAAGGCCCTAATCAGCACCTCCGGCCCCAGTCTGCGGTTCAGCGCGCGTAGCAACATATCCATGGCGGCCGCAAACATCAACGGCGAGAAAGGGCACCCCTGCCTGATCCCCGAGCGCAGGGCGAAACCGGGCCATCGCGAGCCGCCCGCCGAGACAACGCACTGCCCACTGTCGTCCAGCGCGTCGAGCACGCGCAGCGCCCCGACTGGCATGCCGAACCTTCCCAAGCAGCTGAATTCAGTGTTTGCGGTTGAAATACTTGATGGCGACATTACAACCAGACATCACCCACCATATTCTAGAAACTTTGGTCGAGGCGCTTCTTCCCCCAAGTTGATTCCGAGGCCTTCGGGGAACACGTGCGCGACAACATTTCGGATGCAGCTTGTGCAGGGCATGCGGGATAAAGCGACGAAGTCGTCGACGTGCAAGATCACGGCCAATCCAATATCGGTTGTGGCCCCGAACCCGGACAGACCACATTGACGCGCAAACTGTTCACTAACGGACTACTGTCTCGTCCTAGCGTGCATCATGGCTGCCGCAAGTGATTCCGAGAGTTCATTTCCTTGGATCAAGCCGCCCTGCACCTTTGGCAGGACGTCCCCCACTGAAAAGAAACAGCTTCCCAGCTCAAAGTCCAACACATTCTTAATCTCGTTAACTGTAATAACTGATCTCAGATAATGCTTGATGCCTCGCCGATGAGAGACCGACGTGCAGCTCTTCCCCGCCAGTAGCTGCAGCCTGTCCAGCAATTCACGCACGTCGCGCTCGCCGTGCTCGCGGCTCACGCTGGGGAGACATGAGTGCACATCAAATCTCCCACCGCATATCTCAGGCTTCAGGCAAACACAAAGAGAACATCAACATGGGTTGTGTGAGCTCTGGAGATTGTCCATCCTGCGCCGGGCATGCTTGATCAGATCCCTTGCTCGCCACATCGCCCAAGATAATAGGCGCTCTTCCTGCAAACATGTCCGAATTGCACGGGCAATGATTTTTGCTATTCTCTTGGTGGGGCCGTTCGGCCTAGCTCCAACTGCCTTGTAATGCTGGCGAAGTCGATTACAGCAAAAGCCGCACTCGTTAAATGACTTCGCTTTCGGTTTCGAGTGCACGTACCCCATGAACTCTGGTCGCCAACGTGTTACAACATTCAAATGCCACTTGGGTGGGATTAGCGCCCGGTGCCTGTCAGAAAGATGTTGACGCAAGACTTTCGCGAAACTGGGCGGATTCGCCTGCCAAATTGTCGCGCTAAAGAGACGGTCTCCTAACTCGGACTCGCCGCACAAGTGCGGATCATTTGAGTTTTGGCGTTGTGATCAACAAGTGCGCACACCTCACCATTACGGACGCAGAAAGCAGACGTGTCCAACCCAACTTGTGCCGAATGATCAGTGGCCCAAGAAAGCTTTGCACAACTCGTGATGGGAAGGATCTTAGATATGATGCGGCACACCGCAGTGGCATAACCACTCGCGAACCTGACCGCGCAAATCGTAATGCGAACGACCGACGCTCGTTGGGGTCGGAGCGTCCCAATTCAACGGCACGTAGCGGACGTCACATCTGACTCGAAGCACTGCTCTGCGATGAAAGTCGATGCGCAAATATCTATCCAAGGCGAATTGCTTTGAGTGATAAATGTAAATTGTTGCATCAGAACCGAAAGTGCGAGGCCTCGTCTAATACGCGTGGGACCGTTCGAGGATGAAACGGGCACGTGCTTTGCCGATACCGGCATGGTTTCGGACGCAATTGCGCAGGATACTCCTCACAAGATGCACCAGTAGTTGATATCAACAGCGTGGTAGGCGGAAGGCAGAAGGCTTTGTTCGAACGGTGCCAAGATGGCGGAACCACCAAAGAAGGCGCCGTGTGGCTCGTAGTCTTTGCAGCCCCTCCAAGATGCGCATATCTGCCCAGAGTTGCAACAGCGCCCCATTGCAGCCACTGGAAGCCCCGGGCAAACGGCCGAGACCCAGCTTCCCCTGCAAACCACCAATGTCCTTCACCAAGAGGCGCCTGCGCTGAAAAATATCAGTGGGGCCCTGCCCAATTGACATCGCACATAGTTGATACAACTTCTTGGAAAAGCACTGCTGCCGAAAACTGTTTTCACCACGATCCCGCACACAGAATCCGGACACGAATGAAACAAGCAAACAGAACACACTGCTGTGTACGATCTGGGATTGTGGCGATACTTGCCTGAAACGCTTGCGTGGTCTGGAACGTCGCTTGCTATTGGTAAGGCATGGGTTTGGTGGTATCGTAGTGGTTAAGTAGTGGTTCTAGTCGCGTTCTAGTCGCGGTCTTGTCGCGACTAGAATTATAGTCGCGTTCTGGTCGTGGGGCCGTTTCGGGGCGGGGCGAGTAGTGCTGGAGGCCGTTTCGGGGGGGGGCGAGCAGTGGGGAACGCCGCGCGAGCGGGGGGCGAGTAAAGGGAAAGCCCGCGCCCACCCAAAATCAAAATCAAAAACAAAACTAATGTTTATAAACGCTTCAGCAGAGCTGCCTGAGGGTCCACGAAGCGTGCGAGGGTTGCGCCTAACGGACCATTGGCTGGGACTCATCATCATCCTCATTAGCAACCTCGCCGTAAACAACAGTATAATCACCATCAGCATTAACATCGCCGTAGACATGAACACCACCATCATCAACAAACCCCCCACCTCCATCAGCATCACCATCACTAGTATCATCGTGGTCACTGGTGGTGGTGCCGTGTGACGACCGTGGCGATGGTAATGGTGGTTTGGGTGATGATGACGATGATGGTGATGATGATGCGAATGGTGATGGCAGTGATGGTGATGATAACAATTATGATGGTGGTGGTGTTGGTGGCACTTGCAATGATGAAGGTGGCGATTGCTGTGATGACGGTGATGATGATGATGGTGGCGACGGAGGTGATGATGGTGATGATGTTGATGGTTGCGGTGTTGATGGCGATCGTGATCATCACGCATTTGTTCTCTGGAGCTGGGGCAAAACGCTCCGCAGCTCGCTGCCAGAACGATGATCGTTCTCGGCGTGCGCAGGCGCATCTCAGCGCCTGTAAGCATATGTAGGGGCTGGGACGTTACACGCCCGAATTGCCCAGCACCTCGGCCGCCGCCCACATCTCTGTCAGCGCGGCGGCCCCCGCTTGCAATGACGAGGAGGACTCGCGAAGGTGGACCTCCGAGCGGCGCTGGTTGACGGCCCCGGCCGCAGCGAGAGGGATGGCCATCAGCTCCTTCACGCTCGGGGTTGGTAAGAACCACATGTGCAGATACTCTGGGGCGTTCTACTTCGGCTGCGAGCCCTCCTCATCCGCGTCGCCGTCGAGGAAGATTGGCAGGTGGCGCGGGAGGGGGAACGCGCCGACGGGCGCTCTCACGGCAACGCCTTTCGGGATGAGCGCAGTCGAAGCGTTCTGCTTGAACCACCACTGCCCCGTAGGCGATTCTAGGAACGTCTTGGCGTCGTTCAGCACGATTCCGCTCGAAAGCAGCTTCTCGATCGGCACGCAGGCGAGGGCGGCATCTGCATTCGCGGGCTGCAGCCACATCGAAACCCCAGCGAGCGGCACTCCGAACGCGACGCGGCCCCATCCGAAGCGTTTCAACGATGCCAACCAGGGGCAGCACGCGGCAGAGTCCGTGTGCTCGGGGGGCACCAGCGGGGGATCCGCGTCGTGCTTCCGCCCTCCGATCTTGCCCGAGAGGCCGGTCCAATGCGGGTGTTCGGCGAATTTCTTTTCGGCCGCCTCGATCTTCGAGGCCAGGTTGCCAACGCAGGCCGATTGCGCACCGGCCACCTCGGCCGCGGCAGGGGGGGAGGGGGGGGGCAGGGGGGGCTGCTCCAGCGCGAGGGCCCTGGATGGCTCCAAAGCTGCCCGATGCGAGGGGGCAGCGCGCGCCCCGTTCGGTGGCCCAAGACGTCCTCAACGCGAGGGCCCCAGACGGCCCAGGTTCACCAGCTGCCGTCTTCGACCCTTTGGCCACACTGGGGCCAACTCATCGGCCTTCCTTCGGCCTTCCCTCCCACCTCATTTTGAATTGGCAGCCGTCGGGGCGGCGCGGGCAGCTGCCCGCGAATGTCTGCAGCGGCGCGATCCACTCGGCGAACCAGCCCACGAAATCCAGCCCCCGCCATGACCACGTAGGCGAAGCAATTGCAGACGCGACAGTGGAAAACAACGTGCCATCCCTCATGTCGGGGAACAAGGCGGGGTCGAACACATTCGCAAACGTGCGGATGATGCCAGCCAGATACACGATGCGTGCACGCGTGAAACGTGGACCACCTCCAATGAGCGAACGACGGCAACGTCGACGCCGTAGTGACAGCGGCGGCATTGCCCAAACCACGCGATTTCAGAGATGTGACCAAAGTGCCCATCAAAATATTATCTCGACAAAACTGCACAAAAGCCTTCGACTTATTCCGGAAATCTGATATTAAATAAAGCGTGCACAAACCCTTCTTTATCACCAGATCGAAAATGTGCCGCCAAGCGCTCGAACGAAGCACGCGCGGCATGAGCATCTCACTCTGGTGAGCATCTGGAGGTGGCGGCGCCCGGATGAACCAATCGTAATCGTGCAAAATGTCCGACATCGCGTGGATCTTCCGCTCCGTGCCGTTGTCGGTCAATCTGCCCCGGGCGCGCCGCAGGATCCGCGGCGGCATGCTCGCGCCGACAACGAGGGTCAATTGCCACGAGAGAGACACCGTCTTGCCGATTGTATCCGGCTGCTGCCTCCCGCTGGACACGACGGGCAATGAACGACGGAACTATTCGATGCCCCCATCAGCGTGGATGAACACTTCCATGCTCGTGGCGAACAGCTCCTCGCCTCGACACCGCGGGCCCCCATCAACAAGCAAGAATATGTCGACCAACTCCATATTCAGCTGGGCGAACGAGGCCCTCCAAACGTGCACGGCGAGAACGTCGAAACGAACTCAGGCTTTACGAATGACCTCTCTATTGATTTTTTGCTGCCGTCAACCAGGCCACCCGCGTCCACTCCCAAATCAAAGGCCAACACATTTGCAGCTGTCATGATTGACGTGTCCAGCTTGTGAGTGTGAACCACGTTCATGCTGCGACGCAGAAGCCTCAGCGTTCGTTCCAACGCGGCGTCGGGCATCACCAGGCTGCCAGGCGCTCTGTGCTCAACTCGAAATTGCTTCAACGCTGATTTGAGAAGCCGCTTGTATGGGATACGATCGCAGCGAGGCAGCCGCGCCGTGATCGGGGCGACGCGGGCAGCAGCCGTCTCGCCGTGGACCAATATATACGAGCAAACGTAGGACCGCACCTCCACCAGCACGAGTCGGCCACTGTGTCGTGACGGTCGGACATCCAATCGTCCAGTCTCCAGTCGGCCCCCAGCGGGTCCCGCCCAACATTATGAAGCAAGCCTTTGATGACACCGAACGGCGCGCCATCAAATGGCCGAGGGCTCCGCAGAGCAAACGCATCAACCAACTCATAAATCAAGAAGCCGAGGAGGTCGGAGTAGCGAACTGTGGATTCACATTGCTGCAGCATGTGAGCGAAAACCGCGTCATCTGCGCTCGGCGCGGGCGCTCTCGGCACCAGGCGCCATTCGACGAGAGCGAATCCAACAACGGCGCCCTCCAGTGGGAGCTCGGCGCCCTGCAGTGTGAGCCCCAGTGGCAGCTGCAACCACGCCCCGAGCTGAGTAGCTTGGGTGATCAGCAGACACAGGCGTCTTGGCGCTGCACTCCTGCGGCTGCGTTGCCTTCCTGCGGCGGCGCCGCCGCCCGCGAACTCTGAGTCCGAGCCGCCGCCGCCGCCGCCGCGAGGGTGCGGGCGGTCGGCGGCCGCCCCGCCAACAAACTCACCATCCGACATCTCGTTGACGAGCGGCCCAAAGGAGCCCGAGATCACGCATGTGAGTAAAAATGCTTACGGGCGGTGGGGTTGATGGGTGGTGGTGATGGTGACGGCGGCGAGGATGGCGATGATGGCGATGGTGGGGATGGCGATGATGATGATCGTGATGGTGACTGCTGTGAGGATGGTGGTGATGGCGGCTGCGGTGATGATGATGGGGATGACGATGATGGTGATGGTGGATGACGATGATGGTGATGGTGGCTGCGGGGATGATGGCGGCGATGGTATTGAGGGGTGGCACCGTTTCAAAATCTGGCTTTCGCCAACCCCCTAATCCTGGATCGCGCTTGTGAAAGCCGAGCGCAGTGACCATCACCATCATCACCACCGTCATCATCACCCCCATCATCATCACCAAGACGGCCTCTCAAGGCGGCCCGAGGCCCTCCTCGAGACGATCCGCGCCCGAGGCGCCCACTCAAGACGATCCAACACGCCTTCACAACGATCCAACCGAAGAGTCCGCAGGATGGCCCCATTCGATGATGGTGAGGTTGGTGATGGCGGCGGTGATGATGCTCGTGGAGTTGGTCAATGAGATGATGACGGCGATGACGTTGTTGACGGTGTTGATGGTTATGATTAAGGTTGTGATGATGAAGATGATGGCGGTGATGATGGTTGTAATGCTGGTGATGGTGGTTACGATGGCACTGATGATGGTGATGATGGTGACCATTGGGATGATGGCGATGATGATGGTGATGACGGTGATGATGATGATGATGGTGATGATGCTGGCGGTAATGATGGTGATGATGGTGATGATGATGACGGTCATGATGGTGATGATGGTGATGATGATGATGATGGCAGGGGGGTAGTAGATAAAAGCCGATACGATCGGCCTTGATGTAGCCAAACTTTGAGCGTCGGGTGTACCCTGAAACCGAATAGGCTTTAACATAATGGCTTGTGCAGAGTGAAAACGTAATCGCGTGCAGAGTGCAACTCGGGACGATGCGTTGACCGACTTACACCAACTCGCGTGAGAACGTTGGTATGTGAAGAGTAGAATGAGTGAATTGGTGTTCATTTACAAGTAGCCAAATATTGTAAACCAGAAAAAATTTTAAAAATACTCCGCGGAAGAGTAGTCGACTACTCCGTGCTCGTGAGCGCAGGGTAGTCGACTACTCCGTGCTCACGAGCGCGGAGTAGTCGACTACCCCGCGGGGGTGAGCAGGGATCCCCCCACTACACATGGGGTTCGCTACAGCAAGACCAATGCCTTACCACTTGCTATAGACTGTTTTCCGAGCCTGATGTTGTTTTGCACGTTCCGCTGAGACCTTTGATACTTGCGTAGAAAAGCGCCACTTGTGAATGACACGCTGCTCCCTGACCAGCACGTCCGTACCGTGTGGGCAAATGCTGTTGCAAATCATGAGCCAAGTTTTAAGTGGGCATGCTGCTCATTGCTCATATCTCCGTTCGCGTGCCTCTGGTGTGCTGCCTCACACCATGTGCAACCGATGTTCGAGGAAGCGGTGGCACACTCCTGCAGGAAAGGCGTGAGGCTCGTCCTTGCTCCTCCTGGTGAGTTTTGATTCGCCGATGTAACACATCCCATGCAGAAAGTTGTATTGTGTAAAAGAAAAACCCAAACTCTCAGATTGCTCCGTTGTGTGGAAAAGGCAAGTCCAGAGCAAATCGAGTGACTGAGCCATGGCGTTCCTGTCCTCGGCCCGGCGATGTATTAGAAAACGTTGCACTTCCAACTGCAATGTCCTGGAGACAATGCCGGGAACGGAACGGCCATGATAACGTGCAAAACCAATACAACCTGCAGCATGGCTGATTAAGACAGCAAGCGGTGTAACTGGGAAGTGGCGTCTACATGTAGACATTGTTCGGGGAAAATCCACGACAACATAACGAAAGAACATGCCTGTAATCGCTCCATCTGAGTATGCGAGGTGGTGCTGAAAAGGAGGATGCTGGAAATATGCTTCTGCACACGTAGCCAAACGACTGTATCTAGAAGATCACGAACTTCAGCGAAGGCAATCGTGTGGCAGATGAGCTGTTGAACGGCCCTGACTTATGATACCGATACTGCATCTGCCGAACGCGTGCGACTCTGAAGTAATTGGAGCTCATCTGGCAGCCCACTCCCTGCAAGTGGTGACCACAAGACCACAATATTATGGAACCATGCTCCTTCTCGATTAATGTTTATGCATGTCTTGCTCCAATACCGTTGACACAGTACCGGCCTATCAAGACAAGGGTCTTCTCTCACGCTCAGGCAAACATGATTTTGATGCTCTCAGGATGGGATGCGGGGTCGAGCTTTGAACTCCCAACTGCTGTGCGCACTCCTGCGCCATCAGGATCCCTCGAGCCTAAACGATTACAGTGCAAGGTGACAAGCAACGATGACCAAGCAACGATGGCAGCCGGTAGCAATTCACAAGGGAAAGGGGGAGCAGGCCAGGCATCCGGAAGGACACGTTGGCAGAGGAGTCCGTAAGTGGCAAACCTTCGGGAAGTAAAACAGACACAGTGTACAGCGACCGCGCTCCACTTTACAGCGGCGGGGAGCAGGAGGCAGCAGACGAGCGCGCGCCATGCGATGCCCCACCGACAGGGTGTTACCATGAGGAACGCCAGAACGAGGGGCGACAGGTCTTTTCTGGCCGCGGCGAGCCTCGGTCTCGAACAGGCTCCCCGGCCTGGATCCAAGGAACGGCGCAGTAACCACGGCCCCTCCTAAGCCCAAAGTGGTCCTCAGTCCTCACTTCAACATCTTGACTGTAGGAGCCCGTTCTGTCCTCAAGCAGCTCGCTGAACGGGGTGCTGTTGTGATAGAAGCTAGTTCTGGCCGCTAGAGGCCAACGCAGAGACATCCTCAAATAAATGTTCTGGTCCGGGCCGTCTGGCTTGAGGTATCCTCACAACTCTCGTTTCCGAGTTGGCTGGGACGAGGCGCTTCGCCGCAGACATCCTTGTGAACATCTGATGAGCTCCGCGATGCCGCGCGCGAGGTGGTCCAGCGCGTTGCGCCTGAGACATCCTAGCAACTCTGCGCTCCAAGATGCTGCGCGCGAAGTGGTCTGGTGCCGTTCGCCTGAGACATCCTTGCAACTCTGGGCTCCCAGATGTCGCGCGAGAGGTGTTCCAATCCGTTTCGCCTGAAACGTCCTCGCGAATCTGGGCTGCACGATGCCGCGCGCGAGGTGGTCCAGCCTGTTTCCCTGTCGAGATCCTCGAAACTCTGGGCTCCGAGATGTCGCGCGCGAGGTGGTCTGGCGCGTTGCGCCTGAGACATCCGTGCAACTCTGGTCTTCGAGGTGCCGCGCGAGAGGTGGCTTGGCGTGTTTCGGCGGAGACATCCGTCCAAGCCTTGGCTTTGAGATGCCGCGCGCGGGTTGGTCTAGCGCGTTTCGCCTGATACACTCTTACAAGTTTGATATCTGAGATGTCGCGCGCGAGGTGGTCTGTCGCTTTTCGCTTGAATCATTATTACACATCTGCGCGCAGGGTGGTCCGGCGCCTGAGACATCCGGACAACTCTGAGCTCCGAGATGCCGCGCGCGGAGTGGTCTGGCGCGTTTCGCCTGAGACATCCTCGTAACTCGCAAAATGGCCCGTGAGAGGTGGTCCAGCGCGTTTCGTTTGAGACATCCTCGCAACTTCGAGCTCCGAGTTGCCGTGCGCGAGATGGTCTGGCGCGTGTCGCCTGAGACATCCGCGCAACTCTGGGCTCCAAGATGCTGCGCGCGAGATGGTCTGCCTTGTTTCGCATGAGACATCCTCGCAATTCTGGGCTTCGAGATGCCGCGCCAGAGGTGGTTCGGCGCGTTGCGCCTGAGACATCCTAACAACTCTGGGTTCCGACATGCTACGCACGCGCGAGGTGGTCCAGCGCGTTTCGCCTGAGACATCCTCGAAACTCTGGGCTCCGAGAGAGAGGAGGGAGGAGTGAGGAAGGGTCAGAACCAAACGAACCATTTGATTACACTTCTGTTGTCGAAATTCTGCTCTGGGAGGGCTGGGCGCCGCCTGGTCCATCCTCGCATGCCGAGCGAGAGGTGGTCCAGCGTGTTTTGTCTAAGACATCCTCGCAACTCTGAGCTCCGAGATGCCGCGAGCGAGATCGTCTGGCCTGTTTCGCCGCAGACATCCTTGCAACTCTGGGCTCCAAGACGCCGCGCGCGATGCGGTCCAGCTCGAGGATTGAGTATCGAGGGCCAAAGCTCGAGGAGGACGAGGGACGACGAGGAGGGTGTCGACGTTCGAGCGCAAGACAACAGGCCAAGGGGCGGCGGACGGTGACTTGGACGCTGGTTCGTGTTCGGGCCGTGGGGGCTCTTCAAGCCTGAGCCTTCAAGAGGCCGCCGAGAGAGAAAGAAAGAGAGAGAGAGAGAAACAAAAAAACGTCGAAGGATGAGTTAGGAAGAAGGTAAAATCCGCCGACCCTGTCGGCATGTGTGAGAGGCTCTTCGACGCGAGGTCAGCCCAACCCAAACTGAACTTACGCCAGCCTGCTTTGAATCGTCGTCGTCTGTGTAAGGGAGATCGAACAAACAGAGGGGATCGAACAATGTCGTAATTACGTCGAGGGGAAGCACCTTCCCTTTGTCCCCGTCCCCGCGGAAGGGGGGTCCCGGGGGAGGGACCCAGGGGCGCGGTCCCAGGGCGTGGTCCTGGGGGGGCTCCCGGGGGAGTGGTCCCGGAGGTCGTGACCTCCCCTCTGGGCGGCCCCCCGTGGAGGAGGAGGATATCGGGGGGTGGCCTCCCTGTCGGCAGGGAAGCTCAGGACCCCTCCCTCCCCCTCGGCCCCGGCTCCGGGCCCCGGCCCCGCCCCGGCCCCGATCCCGAGGAGACAGACGACTCTCCTCCGCCTCCTCCTCCTCCTCCTCCTCCGCCTCCGCCTCCTCCTCCTCCTCCTCCTCCTCCTCCTCCTCCTCCTCCTCCTCCTCCCTCCACCGCCCGCCCAATGTCCCGAACCTGTGGCAGGGTCATCAGCTCGTCGTTGTCGTTGCCGTTGTCGTCGTGGTCGTCGTCGTGGTTGTCGTCGGCGTCCTTCTGGTTCGGCGGCACCGGCTGTAAGGACTTCACAATACTAGCTCTCTGGCCACAAAATGGCCCGGAATGACCACGTGGCGATGCGACCAAGAGGCCAGGAGGAGGACCGGGGGCCGACGGCCAAGAATCGAACTCGTCGGATCGTGCCGCGGCCCTAGGGGAGGCAGCAGGCACGTCGGCGGTCGGGCGGGGGCGGGCGCGCCTGCGGCGGCCCGCGCCGCCTGCTGGGGGGCGCGCCTCTGGCAGAAGTTCTGGCGGCGGGCGCGCGGAGGAGTCTGGATTCGGATGCGGAGCGATTGCGAAGCAATCTGTACTGAACACTCTACGAGCCACCCCTGACCTTCAAGACCACCACGAGCAAGAAGAAGGGCGGCACGACCAAGTACTCCGAACGAGCCCGACGAAGCAGACGGAACTCACAGATACTGCTCTGAGGGGCGCAAGGGGGGGGCTCTGGCGGGACTTCGGGGATGGGAAGGAAGGGGTCAGCCTTCTCCCTCTCTTTCGCCTCCCACTACTTGTCCTCGTCCTGTCCTGCCCTCTCATCCACATCCCCCTCCTACGGTGAGGTCATTGGATAAGGAACAATTGGACAAGGAATGCAGGGTCTGAACCATGTGGAACTCCAATCGTGGATTGGTCATGGATATCACCGCCGCCCTCATCAGAGAAAGAATCCTCCAGGGTCTGAAGCCTCCTGGGCACATTCCTTGACAAATGCTCCTACCGTATGCCCCCTCCTCCCCCGTTTTCTCTTCCTTCCCCTCCTCCACAATGCGCCGACCGCCGCAGGACCCTGCACCCCGACCCCCCCACAGCGGGCGCGAGCGGAGGTCGCGATTTGAGCTTCACTGCGTGGCGACTGCTTCGCAATGTCCGACGTCTAGAACCTAGGGGAACACACAACTACACGAGTTTCGGAGATCGACGCGGATTTCTTGGATCGTCGCTGACACTCCAGAAGGCGCCTCCAGCGCCGCCCCTTGCGCGCTTCGCGCTCCAGGTAGGGGATCCACCGTCAATCAAAGAAACCAGCGCGGACCTCCGAACGTTACTCATGATGTTGTTCCTCCTTCGTCGAATGCAAGGGGAGGAAGGCGCAGCGGGTGCCGACCTTATCAACATGGTGATGGTAGTTTGAGCTGCGTACGATCAATTCACTCACGTACGTACATGCTGAGGAGGATAGCGGCGGGGATGTAGCGTGCCGCACTCTGTTACACAAGTGGCATGATAAGACTGTGTGTGCATGAGCATGCTCTCGCTCGAAGTGGGAGGTGTATGATGGTGGAAGCGCGAGCCCGATGCGGCTGACGAGATCGGAGGGGAGAGGAGGCGGACGAGGGACATGAAGCGGAGGGAGGCGGAGGCGGAGGCGGAGGAGGAGGAGATGACGCTTCGAGTGTTCCCTCCCGCGCGCGGAGAAGGAACAACAACGACAAGAGGATCATCGCGAACCGACCACATCGGAAACGCATTAACCTGGTTCAGCCCAAACCTGGCCGTTAGGGCCAGGGCCCTGGCGCGAAGCCTGGCCACCCGCTTCGTATAGCTCTCGGGGTCAGCGGAAGGCGGGCAGGGGGAATCGGCCCCACGTGGTTCCCAAACCCCAAGTCAGCCAGGGGGAATTGGCTGACCCCGCTAGCGCTGACGAGGGCAAAAACAAAAAGAGAATCATCGCGAACCGATCACGTCGGGGACGCAGTGACCCGTGCCAGCCCAAGCCTTAATGGGGGGCGATCAACGGGGGTTGGGCGGGGACGGGAGAAATGTGCACATTCAGGGCCTCTTAGCGCCCCCCCAATGACGCAAAGACCAAGGCCGCCCCTGCTTTGCTGCCGACGGCTTCCGCCGGCCGAATGCGAGACTTCAGCCGCACCGATTTCTCGAAGGCAGGGCTCCTTCTGGAGCGCGCCAGGCGGCGAGCGGTTGGCGAGCGGACCCGCGAGAACGGTCCAGCCGCCGCCGCTCGCCTTGGCCGAAGTGTGCGCACGATCCAGAGGCATGTCGCGCGAGCGGCGATCGCCCGTCGACCGCGATCGGCAGCTGCGTGGGTCGAAAGGCGCCGAGGCGATCACGCATCATTTTGCCGTCGCCGTCGCCGAGTTCGTCGTCGTCGTCGCCGTCTTTCACCTCGAACCCGTGTCATTTCTAGTGCTGTTCATGTATGGACGCTCCTGCTGAAGGCCATGAGCAGAACAGTCAAAGGCACGCGACAAGCTAGCCTCTGGAAATTCGACCGCTGGAACAAATTGAAGTGAACGACGAACGCGCGCCCAGCGACAGTCTTGGGTGGGCCAATGGTATGCCGCGGCTTTCCGGCGGGGCGATGCGTTCCCCGTGATTATGTGGTTCTAAATGTAGCCCTGGGAAAGCTCAACAAAAACTTAGAGGGGGCCAAAGAGACGGTGATGTCGTATGAACAACCAGAGTGCCAGGCACACGGGCTGATCGTTGGGGGTTATGTGGGTGAGGTAGAAACGAAAGATATCAGATTCCTTTTCCCTCTGTTGACTCCGTTTGTGCCAGAGCCGCTCCTGGAGCCGGAATGGCTACGGACACAAACTTAACTACGTCCGAGCCGGAACGTGCAAAGGGAGAGCCCGGAGGAGCACGGGGGAGAGGCACTGTGTGACGGCATTCATCCCCGCATCCCGCAGGAGGGCCAGCGGGGAGGCGCCGCACGGCAGCAGGCAGCAAGAGGTCCCACCCGGTGGAGGGAGACGCTACATAACAGCACCCACTCGCCCACGCACCTCGGGAGGGAGAGCGTTGGGGAGGCGCCGCAAGGGTGCGCGCACCCCAACGTTCCCCCAGGCTCACAAACAGCAACTGCACAAAGTTTGGGCGTGCCGGCCCATCCGCTATCGATGCTTTGCCCCACCACGTGGGATGACGGATCACTCATGTCCGCTGCCAGGGCTGCCCTGGAGAGACACGATAGCTTGCACCACATAATTGACTTGCAACTCCAAGTGGCGGATAGCCTCCGCGCGGTGATGTCTGCGTGTCGCCGCTCGTGCAAGTTGCTGCAGTCATGCGCGTGCAACATTTCACAATATCAGTCCTGGGGTGGCGCGGCGATCCGAAGCAGTTGACTAAATTGGATTCCCTGGCTGCACAAGGCGCGACGAAATCGTTGCGATCCGCTGGCCGCTGGCCCCACGGAGTTCCCACAACTTGCACACCACCAGACGGCCCACCAAAATCAACCTGATGTTCACGCACGAGAAGAGCAGCGAGGAAGAAAAACGAAATGGTTTCCTCATAGACCCACTGGAGGACGTATATCAGCGGGAGGAGCACGCAGATTGGTCCTTGCGCCAGGGGGGCAAACATTGGCGAACGGCGGTTGCTTCTGACGCCCCTCCTCCCTCCTCTCCTTACTTCTCCTCACAGTCATTCGTCCTTTCGTGATCATCACTGCTTTGGTTCTTGTTCCCGTCGTTCCTTCTCGTTCCATCGGCGCTTATTCGACCGTCGTTCCTCACATGCGTCCTTCCACATGTTCCCCATCGGTAAGACTGTCCAACAAAAACAGCATGCAACCTACAATGAACAAGGTGGGAAAGCCGGCGGCATCGGGCCACGATCTTCATATCAAGTGTGATCTCCTGGGCTCTTCATACAACCCCCGTTTGCGTGCTCCCTTTGAACATGGGGGCCACCATAGTATGTATACGTGATGTTTGATGATGGCATTTTCCTTCTAGCGCTGAAGCGCCGAAACACTTCGTGACCAAAAAGGCTGGTTCGCACGTAACTACAGGAACGACGTTTCACATGCATTGTCTCCCCAAGGACAGCCCAAGACGTTACGCCGTTACGACGGGAGCCACACTGGCCCGCATCGTCAGGCGGGACCGCGGGCGGCGGCCAAAGCAAGCCAGAACACAGAGGAACAAGCAGGCACACAGGAGTGAGCAGGCACGGGCCCAGGGCAGATCCTGCGATAATGTCTCCTTTGCGAGCGTGCGCCTTCGTGGAGGAGCAGGAAGGAGCTGGAGCCGCATCGGGCGAGCTCCCTCCTCTACCGAATCTGGTGCCCCCCCCGCCCAGAGGGAGCACGTGAGCGGGGGTGGTCCGAAAGCCGAAGGGTCCACAAGACCATCCCCTTGACATAGATCTCTCTCTATGTGTGCGTGCGCGAGGATTATTCTTTCTCCTCCTATTCTCCGCACGGATGGCAGTTTCTTTTCAATGAACCCAGCGTGGCCCCAATTAGGGGAACGCCTCCTAAGAGGCATTGTTGGGATTTGTGTTGCATTGTTTTGCGATGCATTGGTTGATTTGGCTTGCGTTGCTTTGCGTTGCTTTGCATCTCCTGGCGTTGCATGGCATCGCTTGGCATTGCTGTGCATTCCTTAGCATTGGTTGGAATGTTGGCATTGCATACGTTGCTGGTTATTGCGTTGCCTGCGTGGCATTGCTTGGAATTGCTGGGCGTTGTTTTGCATTGCAGCGCGTTGCTTGGATTTGATTGGCATTGCTTTGCACTGGTTGGCATCCTTTGGCTTTGCTTGGCATTGATTCGCGCTGCTTGGACTCGTTTGGCATTTCCTTGCGTTGTTCGGCATTGGTTGGCCTTCAGGGGAACGCCTCTTTCAAACAACAAATGGAAAACAGCGCCGAGAAACCTGGGAACCCCGGCAATCAGACGAAAACTGGCCTGTCCAGAACAATAAGGAAACAAGACCAAACAAACCCGGGACACCCGATGAACGACAACAAGCGCAGGACGGGCACCCACTGGCTGTTCAAAAGCAAAGAAGACCCCCTAAGGCAAGCTCCCCAGGACCACGTACCGCCCTGGTCCTGCGTGGAAGGAAAAGCCAAGCAGGATGAGGATGAGGAGGAGCAGGAGGAGGACTGTTCAAAAACGTCTGTCAGCCAGCGTGGACCCCACACGATACTGTCTCGCAATACTTGCGGAAGTCGAAATAGAGAGATCCAAATTGCAAAACTGGAAATGGTCAACTCCACCGCTCGTGCAATCATCCCACTCTCCCACCCGCAGCTTGTTTTGCATACTCCATGCGGCAGCGACGGTGACTACTTGGTGCTGGCTGGCACATCTCTGCGACTGCGCTAGGGCGCACAAGCCCGCGAGCAGAGCGATCAGCTGGTTTGGCACAGCCGACGCAGCCGCGATGGGTTACCAACGCGTCTCAAAGGCCGCGCGGACGCGCGGGCACTTCAATGCGGGTCGGTGACTCGGGCGGGCGCTGTATCATGATGACGCTGGCAACGGCGCAACGATGATGATAGTAGCGATGGTGGTAGCGATGATGACGATGGCGCCGGCAAGGCCAATAACGGCGCCGATGCCAGTGACGACGATGACGAAGATGATGTAGACGCGTCGGTGATACAGGTTCTTGACTGATGATGGCGACGATGGCGGCGACTGACGATGACGACACTGGCGGTAACGCTGATGAGGGTGATGGTGAGGAAGTGCGCGGGCGAAAACGCACGAAACATGACAAACTGTTGTTGATTTTATACGTGTTGAAGAATTCACTCTGGACATGTTCCGACCATACAAAGCATTCGACGGCTTCGACACGCGCGCGTGGCGGCGCGCGCGTGTGGCCCGCATAATCTGATTTGATACGGATTCGTGCACTGGGCGCGTGCTGGGTCAACGCAGATGCACCGCGCGGTGAGACGAGAATGCGAGTCGTGGGCGAGATTGCTACAACCAGATGGCCTTCCTACGATGTCAGCAAATGCGGGCGGGCAGATAACGTGCACTATTCGTCCCGAAACAACCTTACGTGCTTTGACTCTTGTATGCTGGAATGCTTACAACACTGGCGTGTTCAGTCAGATTTCGATATGTGCGCGCGCGACCTGATTTCGCTCCTTTTTTCCCAACCGTCCTGTGGTGTTGGGTCCTCGTTTTGAAAAGACGGTCCCCGCGTTCCTCCTTCCTTCCTCCTCCCCCTCCTCCTCCCCCCTCCATCATCATCGTCATCAGATGTTTCGGCACACCCTTCACACGCTTCGCGGCCCCATAGGGAGCCCCACCGAAGGTCCACATGCCAGCGTTCGCATGCGCCCGCCGCACTGATTTCGGCACACCCCTCACTCGGTTCGTGGCCCCATGGGGAGCTCCACCGAAGGCCCCAATGGTTGCGTTCGCATGCGCCCGCCGCACCCGTTTCGGCACACCCCTCACACGTTTCGTGGCCCCGTGAGGAGCTCCACTGAAGGCCCCAATGGTTGCGTTCGCATGCGTCCGCCGCACCTATTTCGGCACACCCCTCACACGTTTCGTGGCCTCGTGGGGAGCTCCACTGAAGGCCCCAGTGGTTGCGTTCGCATGCGCCCGCCGCACCTATTTCGGCACACCCCTCACACGTTTCGTGGCCAAATAGGGAGCTCCACTGAAGGCCACAATGGTTGCGTTCGCACGTGCTCGCCGCACCCATTGCGGCACACCCCTCAAACGTTTCGTGGCCCCGTAGGGGGCCCCACTGAAAGCCACAATGGCTGCGTTCGCACGCGCCCGCCGCACCGTTTTCAGCACTCACACAGACACACACACACAATCCTCACACGTTTCGTGGCCCCGTAGGAAGCTCCACCGAAGGCCAGTGGCTGCGATCGCATGCGCCTGCCGCACCCACTTCGGCACACCCTTCTCATGCTTCCTGGCCCAAGAGGGACTCACATCTGCATGTGGTTGGGTCCTTCGCCAGGCTAATTTCCCAACCATCCTGTGGTGTTGGGTCCTCGTTTCGATGGGAAAGCACCCCGCGTTCTCCTTCCTCCTCCTCTTCTCCTCCTACTCCTCCTTCCTCCTCCCATCATCCTGCTGCCCTCCCCCTCCTCCCCCTTTGCCTTTCGCAAGTCCGCATCGCTCATCGTCATCATCATCGTCATTACCATCGCCATCGCCATCATCCACATAATCGTCACCATCAAGGTCAACATGGTGCCTCTGCTGTCCCCAGATCCAACATGTCGGCACACCCCTCACGCGCTTCGTGGCCCCATCGGGAGCTCCACCGAAGGCCCCAGGGGGGCAGCCCGCATGCGGACCAGCCGCTCATTTCGGCAAACATCCTCACACGGTTCGTAGCCCCATAGGGAGCTCCACCGACGGCCCCAGTGGGAGGGTTCGCATGGCACCACCGCGCCGGCTCCTGGGGATCCCCAGCCGAAAAGTACCCTGGGCGGTCCGACCCAGAGATGGTTTTTCCTTCTGGGCGCGGATTTCGAGCGCCCCAGAGCGCTAGAGGGCATCAAAAGTCCCCAAGAGGGTTCAAGAGGGCTCCACGCCGCCGACCGATCGGTCCAAGACGCCCAAGATAGCCTCCAGACGGCTGCAGACGCCCCCAAGAGGCCTCGCAGAAGCGTCTCAAGAGGGCGCCAGGAGGCAAAAACCATAGATTTCCATTCGGCTTATGAAGGATTTTGGCATTCTCGTCTGTTCGGTTTCCCGACGCTCAATGACAGCCCACGAGGCCCCAAATATCGCCCCAAGACGGCCCAAGAGGCCTCCAAGAGAGCCCCAAGAGGGCCCAAGAGGGCCCGAAGACGGCCCAAGAGGGCCCCAAGAAGGTCCAAGAGGGCCCCGAAACGGCCCCAACGCCGCCCAAGATCGCCCAAGAGGGCCCCAAGGCGGCCCCAAGAGAGCCCAAGAGGGGGAGCACGAACCACCAAGTCGAGCCTTCTGCCCCAAGAGGCCCTCAGGAGGCCCCAAGATGCCCCCAAGAGAGCTTAGGAGGCCCCCATGGAAGCCCCACGAGGCCCCCAAGAGGCCCAAAAAGAGACCCAAGAGGCCCCCAAACGGCCCCCACGAGGCTGCAAGAGGCCACGAACGCGCAGGCAAACGCCTGCGATGGCACAGTGCGGGCCGGCGGAATGAGCGAAGCGATTAAATAATGGCATAAACAGAAAAATCCGCACGAATTTCTTGGCTGAGGGGCTGGATCCTCCCCCCTTCCTGGCGCGCGGAGCACGCCAGGGGCACGCCGGCAAATGCGGGCAGTACGGGGGCACATCGACCTGATTACGGCTTCACAACGCCACTAGAACTCGCGCATGCGCACCTGGTCCTCCATCATGTGTGTGCTCGCCGGCATGGAGGAAGCGGGTCCTGAGGGAAACGGGTCCTGGGTCGCGGGGCTTGGCCCCTGGACCATCTCTTCATCCCGAAGCGTTTTGTGACACTTCTGGGGCCAGTGGGTAGGCTCGGGCTCGGGCTCGAGGGGAGCAGAAGAGCACCCCCCGCGGGACCCCTTTTCTTCATAGCGAGTCGGGGGGAGGATGCATGCCACTACGACGAAGACGAGGTGTGCTTGCTTTTACGATGACGACGAGAAGGGCCGAGCGCGGAAAGCCACCACGGCCACGGGGAGGGGAGCGGCCGCGGGCTCGAGGAGGATGGCGGCCTCTTCGCCCGCAACCGTGAGACGGAGGCAACAGAGGGACAAATCCGGATGAGACAAGGCATCAAGACTCTCTCTCAGAGTCGGCGGGTCTGGAAAAAGTAGCAGGTGCCCAGACCGTTCCCAGAGCGTTGCGGAATGCGCTGGGAGCGCTCTGGACAGCCAGGGCAGTCCCCGAGCCGATCGCCTCGCGACCCCCAAGCCCACTTCCCAGATGGCCACGAAACGGATGAGGACACCATCAACATCATAACCACCCATCACCGTCCATCATCATCATCATCATCATCATCATCATCATCATCATCATCATCATCATCATCATCATCAGCATCATCATCATCATCATCATCATCATCATCATCATCATCATCTTCACCATCATCACCATAATCATCATCATCATCATCATCATCATCATCATCATCATCATCAACATCAACATCAACATCAACATCAACATCAACATCAACATCAACATCACCACCATCACCATCATCATCATCATCACCATCATCACCATCATCACCATCATCGTCATCATCGTCATCATCGTCATCATCATCATAACCATCCATCCGTGAGGACCACGGCGACGACCGCGAGGCAGAGGTCCACGCGGTCCGAAGCGGGCTCACCCAACCATGACTGCGAAAGACATGGACCCTCCACGGAAAGGGGAAGGTCACCCCCTTCTCTTTCGCCTTCGCGACCCCTCCCCTCCTGATCGTGACAAGCCCGACGCCGTCTGTTTCGTCCCTACAAGAAAGGTACAGTCGAATTGCACTGAACGATGCTTCAATTGACAGCAACTGCTGCGATCGCGTGCTGATCGTGGAGGATAGCAAACTTTGAGTGGCAAGAAGAACGGCTGAGTGCATACCCCTCCCATGCCATACTCTTCTCTTCCTCCACCCGGCAATCTGATCGGCGGCATGAGTCCTCAGAGAGCCATCCTGCTCACGCCACGGTTGGAAGCCTTGCACCGCGGCGCTGGCAGATTCTCACCGCAACACACGAATAAGAGAACTGGAGCCCAATGCGAGAAGAATCGATTGCGCACACTCCCTCGAGCCAGCGCCGTACATCCTGAGGGAGGGCATGGCAGGATGCCGATGAACATGCGATGACGAGGCTAGTCGACGCATCGCTTCGGATGATTAACGAATGCCCCTAGTAATCGCAGGGTTAGGATGATAAAGTTTGGGGCTCAGCGGGGGTGACAAAGTCATCGTCTTGACAACTCGAAAATTGAAAGGTGGGATCGCAGTGGAACGGAAAGCCCCCGACTGGGAAATCGGTTTCGGTTTCGTGTTCGTGTCGCGCGCGCGCGGACGAGGCGAAGCTGCGTGGGCGAGCGACAGGAATGATGCCGCCGTGGCTAGGGGCTGTGGAGCCGATTGCCCGCCCCGCCCCCGGGCGCGCGGTGGCCCGGGGTGCTCCGCCTGTGGTGCGGGGGTGCCCCGTCGGTGGTGCGGGGGTGCTCCGCAGGTGCAGGGGTGCCTCGTCGGTGGTGCGGGGGTGCCCCGTCGATGGCGGGGGGTGTGCCCGGTCGGTGGCGCGATATCGAGATCGATAATGCGATCAATAGTGAAATCGATAACTAATGAGATCGATGGTGAAATAGAGACCGTTTTCTTTGAATCGGCGATAATCCAAGTTATCCAGGGGGGGAGGGGGCCGGCCGATAACCTAACCTTCGCGCTGTGGGCAGCCCTGCATATACCCGCGCGCACCGGTGCTGCGGCACCTACCTACACGACCACCCTGCGGGTGATAAGGAGTTTGGGGGGAGAGGGGGCCAACAATGGGCAACAGTGGTGATTGTTGTTCTGACGATGCCTGCGGGGCGGAGTCCAGCGAGGAGTGTGATAATGATCGCGAGTGTGATGTGATGTGGCGATGTTGGCGAAGAGTGGCTGGCGACCAGCGGCAGACGATCGACGACCGATGACGACGACGACGACGACGCAACGACGACGACGACGACGACGACGACGACGACGACACGAAAACGGCGCCGACGACGACGACGACGAAGACGACCATCATCACCATCATCACCATCATCATATCACAATCGATCTGGCTATCGATCTCACAATCGATCTCACTATCGATCTCACAATCGATCTCACATTTGGTCTCAGTATCGATCTCACGATCGATATCACTATGGATCTCACCATCGATCTCACATTCGGTCTCACTATCAATCTCACGATCGATATCACTATCGATCTCATTCGATCGATCTCACAATCGATCTCACAATCGATCTCTCAATCGATCTCACATTCGGTCTCACTATCGATATCAATATCGATATCACAATGGATCTCACAATCGATCTCACGATCGATCTCACAATCGATCTGACGATCGATCTCACAATCGATCTCACTATCGATCTCCCAATCGATCTCACATTCAATCTCACTATCGATATCACTAGCGATATCACAATGGATCTCACAATCGATCTTACAATCAGTCTCACAATGAACATCATCATCAACATCACCATCACCAACCACAACATCAACATCATCATCAACATCACCGTCATCATCATCATCATCACCATCATCTCCATCATCATCATCATCATCATCATCATCATCATCATCATCATCATCACCATCATCATCATCGGGACACCGGCGGGACACCGCGGGCCACCGGACGCCCGGGGCACAATCATTTGGTCTGGCCGCGCCTCAGCCACAGGAGACTTTCCTGACACCGGCGGGACACCGCGGGCCACCGGACGCCCGGGGCACAATCATTTGGTCCGGCCGCGCCTCAGCCACAGGAGACTTTCCTCTCATCCGCCCACGCAGCTTCGCCTCGCCCGCACGCACGGCACGCACGAACACGAAACCGAAATCGATTTCCCTGTAGGGGGCTCTTCGTTCCACTTCGACCTCCAACCTCCGACAGCTGCTAATGATGCTGCCGCGATGCTACTCTTGGTGCTGCGACGATGCTGGCGCCGCCTGAGAATGCCGAGGGATGCCTGGACAGCTCGCATTGGAATACGCGGGATGTGATTACTAAGCGTAGCCGCGAAGTCATCTATGGAACACGCGTGCACCACACTGCTTGTGAGCACTACGAAACATGCGTGCGCCACAACGGTATTGCACACCACAGGTGCTGCTGCAGCAGAGGCTCCTGCCTGCACCAAAGCGCCTGTGTGCACCCTGATTCCTGTGTACACCACAGGAGCAACAAACACCACAGCGTATGGCGAACATTTGCGCCAACGCGCTTCCGCGCACCTCCAATGTCCCGCCGGTGCCCAAATCTGGAATATCCCCAGGGGCCCGAAAGTATCAAGTTCAATATGTTAATGTCTTTGTGATTATTGATTTTTCTGGCCCGGGGTACGGTCCCCCTCTCTATTTTGGGCCGACCATGTTTGCTTACACAACGGTGCCTGTCTAGTGTACACCACGACGCCGTTGTACAACACAGCTGCTTGTGTACACCGCAGCGCCTGTCTAGACAAAAGTGATTGTGTACACCACACTGCCTGTGTACACGAGAGGAGCCGTGTGCACCACATCGCCTGTATACGCTGCGGTGCTTGTGCACACCACAGGAGCCGCGTGCACCACAGCGCATGGCGAACATTTGCGCCACAGCGCTTCCGTGCACCTCCAAGGTCCCGCCGGGGCCCAAATCTGGAAAATCCCTGGGGGCCCGGCCGGAACGTATCAAATTCAATCTGTTAATGTATTCGTGATTTCGGGTTTTTCTGGCCCGGGGTGCGGTCCTGTATTTGGCCGACCATGTCTGTGCACACCACAGCGCCTGTCTAGCGTGCGCCACGACGCCCTCGTACACCACAGCTGCCTGTGTACACCGCAGCGCCTGTCTACCCAACAATGTCTGTGTACACCACAATGCCTGTGTACACTACAGCAGCAGTGTGCACCGCAGCGCCCGTGTACACACCACACACACTGCCTGTGTACACGACGACGCCTATGTGCACCACGCTTGCTGCTTCAGCACCATACTCGTGCACCACAGCTCCAGTGCACCAATGTGCTTGTGTACACCACAGAACTGCGTACACTTCCAGGGCCCCCGGCGGGACCGAACTCCAGGAAATCGCGAGGGATCCGGGCGTATCGAATCCAATATGTAAGCTATGTGTGATGATTTATTGTTCTTGCGCAGGCCCGTCTTTTGGGCCCAATGCCTGTGTACACCATAATGAACGTGTGCACAGCAGCGGATGTATACACCGCGACGCCCGTGTACACCACAAGGCGTGGTACACCGCAATGACCGTGCACCACAATGTTTCTGTACACCACCATGCCTGGGATGCCTGCGTGGATGTTAACTGATGTTGCAGGAACAGCTGTGCACACCACAAGGCCTGTCTTCACCGTATCGCCTGGTGCATCACGATGCCCTCGTGCACCGCGCGACCTGCGTGCACTTATGCTTGCGTGCACCACAACGCCTGCGTACACAACATATCCTGCTGCAACAACAGCAAATTCGCGCACCAAGTCGCCTCGCTGCCTGTGCGCAACGCAATGCCTGTGTACGCGCTACTCACGTGCACCTCCAGATGCCTATGGACGACGTCGTAGTCATCGTCGTCGTCGTCGTCGTCTGTCGTCGTCTGTCGTCGTCTGTCGTCGTCTGTCGTCGTCTGTCGTCGTCTGTCGTCGTCGTCGTCGTCGTCGTTGTCGTCGTTGTCGTCGCCGTCTCCCCGTGTCACTCCAAGCCCATCGATTCGCCAACGCGCATCCAAACACCAGCATGCTGTGGCGAACACCACCGTACCGTTGCACACAATGTTTTTTGCGAGCTCCCTGCGCCCCTCCACCGGATCTGCGCAACTGGCTAAGTGAGGTCATCTTGGAAGCGGGGGGGGCGAGCCCGATAACCCGGGTTATCGCCAGACCCCCAAAAAACAGTTTCGTACCGATCGTGAAGTCAATAATGGGATCGGTCGTGGGATCTGTGGTGGGGTCGGTTGTGGCATCGATAATCCATCGGTGGCGGGGGGTGCCCCGTCGGTGGCGCGATAGTGACACCGACATTGAGATCGAGATCGATAGTGAAATCCATAGTGACATCGATCGTGAGATCTGTAGTCAGATCGATTGTGTGAGCGATAGTCAGGTCGATCGTGAGACCGGTTGTGAGATCGGTCATGAGATCGTTCGTGAGACCGGTTGTGAAAAAAAGCGGGTCGCGGCTGCGCCGCCTTCATTCGAATCGCCAATCTGCACTTTCACTATCAGAAACATCATGCATCGTCGTTGTCCCGTCACCATCAAAGTCATCGAAGTAGTCGATCGTTGGTTTCCCCCCCACCCCACACCTCCCTTTTGACCCGAAGGGTGGCCGTATAAATATACTATAGCGAAAACCTGCTCGCTCTGGCGGGGCCTCCTTGGAGGGGTCGGAGGGTCGCGACACTTGAAAATAACAATGCATGGCGATGCTCTGCTCGGTCTAGCAGGGCCTCTTTGGATGGGGTCGGAGGGGCACGAAACCTGAAACATAAAACGACATGGCGGCACCCTGCTCGTTGTAGAAGGGCCTTCCTGGATGGGGTCGGAAGGGCACGGGGCTTGAGAAGCAGCATGGAGCAATGATCCCCCTCTCGATATTGCGGGCCTCCCTGGATGGGGGCTAGCGTGAAACCTGAAAAAACTACGGCGCAATGGTCCCCGGCTCGCTCGGCCAGGGCCTCCCTGGATGGTTGGGGGGTGAGAGCATCTGGGGGGGAGGAGCAGGGATCCCTCGCGCGCGGCTGTTTTCCTCGCTAAGGCCAGTGGCTCGAGACTTCCGCGCGGCGCTCGCTCCAGCAGGGGTTCGTCATTTGAGAAATTACGGTCTCAAGACTTTCGGCCCCTGGCACCCCGGCGTCTCTCGTGAGGGGCCGGGAGCTTGCCCGATGCTTGGAGGTCCTTGGCGGAACGCGCCAAAAGGCCCCGATCTTGCGAACAATATCGAAGTGCGCGCCCGCGCTGCCCTGGCAGCCCCCGGAGCCGCCTTTGTCGGGCAAGCAATCGGCGCGCGCCTGGGCCGCCGCGAGAACCTCCTCGACGGCCTGGCGCTCGGGTTCGTCCGCGGGCGGGTTCAGCGGCGCCTTAGGCTTCGGCTTTGGCCGAGGCGTTGTCGCTCGAATCCTGGAGGCGTCGGGGGCATTGCCCCAGGCGCGCGATTGGCCGACGGCGCCGGGGGCCCATCGGCCCTCCGCAAATCTCGCGGCGGGCGCGATCGATCCACCTCGTCGCCCAGAGCCCGCAGGCCCATCCGTCCACCTGGAACGGTTTGCCGCTGCGCGGAAGGCATTCCTCGGCAAGGCCGATGGCGCCGAGCTTGCGGGAGGCCCTCGCGCGGGCCCGCTTGGCGTTCGCGTCGCGGCGCTCGATGGCCACGTCGACCCCTTGCTTGGGCACCTGGAGGCAGGTGGCGTGCGCGGGGGCCTCGCTGCGCACCGCGATGGGCTAGTGCGTGGCCTTTTCGACTCTCTCGGCCCAGCGAGTTTGCTCGCCCTGCTGCGCGGCTGCGGGCTCGCCCTCGCGCTAGGCCTCTCCGCCCCAGGCGACAGCCGCCGCGGGCTCGACCACCGCCGCGCCTGCAGGGTCGCCCGCGCGCTCGCCGACGTCGCGGAGCAGCGCGCTCACCGTGCCCAGCTCGAGGGCGTCGTTCCTCTTGACCAGCTCGCAGTTCATGATCGCGCACTCTTTGGCCAGCTCGGTGCTCGGGCGACGGAATCTACGCGCGTCCGCTGACACTGGCCAGGCCCACCCTGAACCCACCAGAGGGGTGAATGCGCGCCCGCCTGGTTTGGCCAGGAGGGCGCATGCACAGCCCCTGGGTTCAGGATGGGCCTGGCCAGGGAGCGATGGCAATGGATATGCGTGGATTCCGCCGAGCTGGCCCCGCGCGGGCCGGGGCTGGGCGGCAGCGAACACTGCGCCAGGGGCGCTGCCGACGGCGGGCAGAGCGTGGGGCCGCGCGGTCTTTCGGCGAAGCGCCGTCGGCGTCTCCGGCAACTCGACGAGTTCTTCCTCGCCCTCCCGCGCGAGCTCCGACGCGCCCGCGAGCGGGCGCGCGACATCGGCGTCGGCTGCGCAGCCAGCTTCGATCAGGCCACTCGCGCAAGCAGCAGCGAAGGCTGCGCATTTCTAGCCCGCTCCCCCGTCGCTCTCGCAGGTGCATTCACGGCGGGGGAAGCCCGCGGGCGGCCCCTGCAAGGCGGCAGTCGATAGCTCGACGATCTCGTCATCGAGAGGGCCGGGCCAGGCGGCCAGGAGGGCCGCGCGATGTCGACGAGCTGCTGGAAGTCACCGCGCCGCTGACCGCGGACCTCCGCCACCGGGGGCGCGAAAGTAGCCCCCGCCCCTCCCGGGCCCGTCGACGCGTCGCCCCGCCGCTGCGCGACGAGACCGTCAGCGCCCGATGCGCCAGGACGCCGCGGCTCAGAGCTGCTGGCGTTCGGCGCGTGGCAGCGGCGTCCAGCTTCTCCTTCTGCACCGCGAGCTGCCCTTTGTGCCGCGCGTATTATCCGAGCTCGCGCTTCTGGCGCGGGGCGCGATCCCGCGCGGGGGTCGACGCCGCGGCGCCAGCGGCCCTGCCCGCGGACAGCTACTCCTGCCCCCCGGAGCGGAAGGGGGCCCAACGCGCGGGCGAAGAGGCCTCTGCCCCCCCTGCAATCCGACGCGCCCCTCGTCGCGCGCGCGAGCGCGATCGCGCGAGCAGCGCAGGGTCGCGGAACTCTGGGCAAACAGCCTCGGCCAGGGCGAACGCCGCGCGGCGGCCGTCGTCGCTGACGTAGGCGTCGACGCAGATCACGGCCGCCGCAAGTGCTGGCGTCGCAGCCTCCCCATTGGACTGGGGGGCCCACGTTTGTCATCGCCGGCGGCAGTCTCGCGCCTGAGTCCTCGCTCTGCAACGCTTCCCCGAGCAACTCAGCTGGCGGGCCCTATCCGCGAACTTCCAAACCGAATCGGCCCCAGAGGCAGTGGCCGAAGTGAACGTCGCCTCTGAAAAACTCAGCGCCGCCGCGCGGCGGTCGTCGCCCCCCGGACGAAGCCGCGTCCTTATCGGAACAGATAAGGCAGCGTGGAACAGGACGCGGTCCTCGCGGCCCCCCGGGAGCGCCCGCGAAAAGGCGGCGCGCCGCGCGACCGCCGGCGCGCGCCCAGCCAGCCAGGGCAACGGCTCCGCCATGATCGCACCCCATGCGGGCAAGGGCACGTCGAAGGACTGGCGACGTGATCGCGGCCTCGAGGGAAAGAGGCGACACGACCCCTCGGAACACGCAGACGCGGCGCCCTCGATCTGGCCGATGGGGAGCTCATCCGCGTCAGAGGACCACGGGGTCCAACGCGAACGCCGCCCCCGCTGCCTCGCGCAGGTTGGTCAAGTTGAACGGCGCCGTCATCTTGTCTTAATTCATCGTCTCGCGGAACGCGGTCAAGTCAGGGCCAGAAGTAGTTTCGGCGACTCCCAACGGAGGGTGCAAAAAGACTTGGGCACCCAGAAAAAAACTTCGATCTGCCTTTCCTCCAAAAAAGAAAGCAAGGCCTTGTCCACGCAATTCTTCGCATCGCGAATCCAACCCGAAACGCGCGCCGATTGCGCCCCCGCTTCCGTGTCCATGGGCCGGAGGGTTGACGGCGGAGCTGGCGGAGGTGCCTGCGTCGGTGGCGCCGCCGCCGGCGCTGTCGCCGCGTTGCCGCTGTTTTCGCTGCCGGCGCAGCCGACGCGCCAGAGGCAGCGCCGCCTAAGCCGCCGCCGCGAAGCCTCGTGAGAGGCGGGCCGCCCGCCGAGTCCGACATTGCTCGGCCCGATCAGCGGCTGTTCCCTTGAAGTACACGTTGCAGGTAAGAACTCTGGCTGGCTCGTGCTGTGACGGCCTTGCGCGCATCATAATTGGTGACTTTGACCTGCGGCGCTCAAGGCGCAGAGAGCGCCGCGGCCTCCCCCACCCGATTACACCCAGGCCGCAGAGCGCACTACACAACGCAAGCGGGCAGTAAAGATAGCATTTCGCTGCGCTGCGCATGTTGGAGACCAAACGGGAGAAACGTGTGAAGGCCACGCGGCAAACCCAATGGGAGAGCACACGTGAGACACAAGAAGAGGGATAACGAGGGGCCGAAAACGTGGGGCAATGGAGCGCGCGCATCCCCCCGTGCGTCGGTAGACGCACAAACGGGTGCCAGCCGGTAGAGCGGACCCCAAGCCGCAAAAACAGGCTTCACAACGCGAGCGCCGCCACGCACAGAAGACCGGCTGTTCCATCGAGGGCCAGGAGTACCCCGAAGATGCCGGCGATGACGTCGGCGATGGCGACGATGATGATGACGTGGGCGATGATGATGGGAACGGCGGCGACGATGGCGATGCTGGTAAAGGTCATGGCGGCGATTGACGGCGATGTTGGCATGATGATGACGGCGGTAATGCCTGGCGACGTGGCGCCGCGGCGAAGCTGTTTCTCGGGCGGGAAGTTCCTGGCCGTTGAACAGCCAAGGCGCGCCCTCCAAAGAACTTCCCTCGAGGGCCCACATTGCCATGAAGATGATGGCGATTGTTGGTGATGGCGATGATATTGGTGACAGGGATGGTGATGGCGATGATGATGAGACTTGGTTGTTGGAAAAGTATGCGATGTGCGTGGTCTTTGTTCATGACATGCTGATGGGCACGACGGCGCTGGCATGGCTGTGGCGACACCAATGACGGCGACGATTCGGCCGTCCTGAATACAGCGCGCGCCCGCGGTGGATCCGTCAGGCAGGGGGGGGGGGGAGGGGCCGCGCGATCGTGCTGCGCGGAGCTGTAATGGTGAGAATCCCACGGCCCCACGCTCGTGACTTGGGAAAACTGAAACCGCGAGAATCCCATGGCCCCACCACACGCTCGTGACTTTGGAGAACTCAGACGGCGAATTTCCCATGGGCCTGCCACGCGTCCGCGGCTAGGGGAAGGGGAAACGATAAGAGTACCATGGCCCTGCCACACATTCGTGACTTGGGGAAGCTGAAGTGGCGAGCCATAGACGTGCCGCGCGGTCGTGACTGGGGGAAAGCTGAGAGGGCATGGCCCCAATGGTCTCCCCGCGCGCTCGCGACTTGGAACTATTCAACGTGGGGGGGGTAGCAATTTCGATTCACACTTTCCCCGGCGATGATGGAGTTCGGCCTCGCCGCCCCTTTCCCCCGACCAACCCCGCCTTAGCTCTGGATAATCAACTCTCCGGGGCTGAAGGGGGGGGGGCTTTATTATCCGGGGCATTCGGCTAGACGGCGTTGCTGAGGTCTGTCCTGCCGCGCGCGTGAACCACAGTTGCGTCGCGCAGCGGGCGCGGATTTTGCATTGGAGCAGTGGGGGCGCATTTACTTCGTCGCGACCCTCGGGCTACAGTGTAGAACTGGATTCAGAAAAAGAACGCGCATGAGCCGCTTGGCCAACCGCGGCAATGCTAACTAGATCGAATTCCCGCTGACACTTGCACAGCAAGCTTGCTTGGAACGCGGTTCGCATCTCAATTATTTTGCTTCGAACGACCCCCGCCGAAACCTTCGGCGTTTTGGTCCCAACGGTGCGCGCGCCTGCTGGGGGGGCGCGCGCAGTGCCCAGCGGCGCCCCCCGCCGCCCCTTCTCCCTCCCGCGGGCGCAGCGCTACTTGACAGGGCCCAGCGCGCTCGCGAACCCTCGGCCCATCACTGCATGCAACAGAAGCTGGGGGGGGGGGGCGCCGCGAAAGCAAGCCCGCCAGAATCAAAACAAAAGGGCCCTAGATGTTCGCCTGCCCTGGGGCTCGAGCAGGGCCTCGCGAACAAAAAAACACTGGCGGATTCCCCCGAACCTCGGGCCGACAAGCAGGGGGGGGGGTCCTCGCCCCCCCCGGCCGAACCCGGCGACCCGAACCTCAGAGTTGGGGGCGGCAATGGGTTCGGTCAAGAGGAAGGGGGGGGGCGGGGGAATGCGTGCAAAATCTGCCCCTGGACCCCTCCCGAGGCCCCTCCGACGCAGTTTTCCCCCCGAAGAGGAGGAGAGGGTGGGGGGGGGCGGAGTGGCGCGACGATGATTGCGGGGTGAAGCTGAACAGACAACGGAATGGACATTCCAATGAAGGTACCTCGGCACGGCGGACGTGCAGGTCTAGAAATAGGAAGACGCTGCGCAGTGGTAGCTGGCGTATACATAATATGTTTGCTATGCCATGTTCGTTTCGGTCCGGCCCCCATGTCGAAATGCTCCGCGTGTTACGATATGTTCTGAAATACTGTGTCATGTGATGGCCTGTTCTGCCGTGGTACTCCTCTCCACTACCGCCGCTGCTGCATTCAAAAGCGTTGGACAATATTCCATGGAGCAACTCTCGAACAGGTTATGCTCCATTCTGTCCTATTGTGTTTTCGACGGGCCGGCGCGACGTCGTGACGCCTGGGCGACGCCGTCAAATTGTGGCTACTGGCTACTGCATACGCGATGTTGTGCTAAAGTGTCTGCGCGTGTGTGCGCGCGTGGAAGAAGCATGCCCCGTGGCGCTGTGTTCTCTGATGTTATGATAACGACGGGCTGGCGTGACGTCGTGACGCCTGTCGCGCTAGAGACATCGTCGTACCGCTCATTGGTGTAGCTCTTGATTCCTGTGGCGACGCTGACCAACATGCACGTACGGTGTATTAATTACGATATCCCTCTGCCCTTCCGTCATCTCATTCACGATAGTATGCTCTGTCATGCGCGCTTCTGCCTCAGTCTGCTTTGGTACGTCATGTTCTACTCTGCCCTCTGGCGCCATGTTAGAGCATGATATGTTCCCCCAGCTCATGCAATAATATGAAATATTCCGTGATGGTGTTGCCGGCTCGGCTCTACATAATAAAATATGGTATGATTGTTCGTATGTGTTGCTATGCCTGTTCTGTCGTGGCATTCCTCTCCTCCATTGCACTACTGCCGCTTCTGTCTCCAAAAACGGTCCACCCGTGTTCCATGTAGTAACGATAATTCATGTTATGCTCTATGATGCCCCCTTCTGTTGTCGACGGGCTGGAGTGACGTCGTGACGCCTGCGACGTTAGATGCGTCGTCTGTTGTAATGCCCCTCTTCACCTATACGTTCTCTGATGGTTGATTGTGCAATGTTATGTACTTGCCTGTCACCATATGGCATGTCATGGTCTGCGTTGCAGCAGTTTGTCATTGCATGACGTGCTGGCAAATATTCTGTAATAGTGTGTTATGTCCCGTGATGCTGCTGGCGGATCGGCCCAGTATATTATGTTATGATCTGAAATGCGAGTATGTTTCGCAATGCTCTCGTGTCGTGCTATGCTCTGTTGTATGATGATGTGCAATGAGATGCTGTGCCCTGTCATAGTGTGTAATGTTATGCTCAGGTAGAGTGTGTTATGTTGTGTTATGCCGTCCTCTGTTATGTCATGATATGCTCTGGTCTGTTACGTGATGTTGTGTTTGTGGACGGATCGGCGCAGTGCAATATATGAGAGAGCGCGCCCACAGGGCCCGAGCAAAGGGGGGGGGGGCTAGGCTTAAGCAAACCCCCACCCCCCCACCCCCCCTCCCCCCCGCCACCCCCCACGACCCGCCCGCGCACCCCCACCACCCCCCGCGCCCCCCCACCACACACGCCCACACACACACCACACACACCCCGCACACACACGCACACACACCACGCAACAAGACACCACACACACACACACACACCGCACGCAAGCCACTCACGGCACGCACGCACGCAACGCAACGCACGCACCGCACGCCACGCACGCAACGCACGCAACACACACACACACACACACACCCACACACACACACACACACACACACCACCCACAACACACAACACACACACACACACACACACACACACGCAACACACACACCACACACACCACCTTTGACCGCTCCTGTTGGAACGCCCCCCCCTCCCCCCCCAACTTTTTTCTGCAAGGGGGGATGGGAGGGAAGGGGGGGGGGGGGGCTAAACCACCCCCTTGGGGCCTCCCCGGAAACTTCCTCTCCGCCCCGCCCCCCTCCCCCATCCCCCCCCCCCCTTCCAAAAGGGCGTGGGAGGAAGGGGGGGGGAGGGAGGGGGGGGGGGCTTATCCCACCCCTCTCCCCCCTCTTGGCCCCGCCTGCTGGACCCCGCCCCCCGCGCGCACACACTACGCACACACACGCGCCCAACACACTCCAACACAACCAACAACACGCACGTCACTCACTCACACACACACACACACACACGACACAACCACACACACACACACACCACACGCACGCACCGCAACCCACGCACGCACGCACTCACGCACCGCCAACGCACGCACTCACGCACGCACGCACTGCCGCACGCACGCGACGCACGCACTCAACGCATCGCACGCAACGCCTCACCGCACGGCACACGCACGCACGCACGCACCACGCACGTGCTCGCACCCGCACACACACACCACACACACACAACGATCACACACACACACCCACACACACACACACACACACACACACACACACACACACACACACACACACACCACCCCACCTTCCGCGCAAAGGGCAACTGGCGGGGAGGGGGGGGGGGAAGGGGTGCGTGCTTGGAAGCTACCCGCCGCCCCCTCCTTTGGCCGCCCCGGAAGCTACCCCCCCCTCCCGCCCCCTACCCCCCTTTCTAAAAGCGGGTGCGTTTAAGCTTCTCCCCCCCCCCCACACGGCACACCCACGCGCCCCCCCCCCCCTTTGGAGCCGCCCTGCTGGACGCCCCCCCCCCCTCCCCTCGCCCCCCACTCCCCCCCCTTTCACCCTTGCGTCCGAAGAAAGGGGGGAGGGGGGGGGGGGGGGCTTGGGAGCCCCCCCCCCCTTTCCCCGTTCGGCCGCCCAGCCCCCGGAGCCTCCGCTCTCACCTCCAACCCCGCATGATACTACCGTCTCCTGCTCCCACAAGACAAATTGACGCTGGATGGGGGTCTGAGATCGAGGTTCCAGGTGGGAACGATGAATGGCGACGCCAACGCCACCAGGGACCGCCAGCGCGGGGAGCCGGGCGGCGCCCCTCTGGTGGCGTTGGCCCCCCCCTTTCGCTCGGGACACCCCCTATATCCCCAGCTCGGGGAGGCATCGTGGACCCCCATCGCTGGAGGCGGCCTCCCTGGCGGCATTGGCGTCGCTTCTCCTTCCCGCGATCCAGGGTCGAGGGACGAGGGTCAAAGTTCGGGGGTGCTCGAGGCTCGAGGTCGCCTGCCTGGCTCGGGGCCCGGGGCCCGAGGCCTAAGGGGAAACCCCTTCCGCCGCGCCCTGGCCTCCGAAGCCCGCTCCCCGGGCAGCCCCCGGGGCCGCTCTGGAGGCCGGCCCGGGCGGGGGAGAGATCGCGTAGGGGCCCCCCTGAGGAGGTCCCCTGCAAACCTCTGGGAGGCCTCCTCCTCCTGAGGGGAAGCCTCCGGGAGACCCGCCCCCCCCTCTCGCTTCGAGAATGGTGGTTCTTATGCTAGTTGCACCCTATGTATAAGTATCGCAAGTAACATAGCTACTTACATGAGCTACTTATGGGTACTTACTAAGATAATTATAAGTAACTTAAGTTGATGTTCTTAAGTTACTTAAGCTAACACTATAAGATACTTATAAGTTACTTAGGGAAATGAAGCGATCGCGATCGCTTGGGAGGAGGAGGAGGAGGAGGAGAGCGATGTCGATCGCTGTGAGGGGGGGAGGGGGGGAGGAGAGTGATGAGCGCGGCGGGGCGCGCGGCCTCCTCACCGCGCGCGGCCGCGTCCTCAGTGTACGCGCGGCCTCCTCACCGCGCAGGGGGCCCACCCTCAGGGGCCGCCTCGCCGCCCTGCCCGTCGCGGAAGGCGGCCAAGCAGATCGCCTCCGCCTCGCTCAACGCCTGCAGCTCGGCCTGCTGTTGGAGCCGCCTGAGGCCCCCTCTCGGCCGACGGCTGCAACCTCGAGGCGCGGCCGCTTGGGTGGCGGCGGCGGCGCCGCGTCCTCGGAGGTGGCCGCAACGAAAGCGGCGGGCGACGGCATCTTGAAGAACTTCGCGTTGGCCATATTCGGCCACGGGCCGCCTCGCGGCAGCGGAACACTGGACGGCTTCGCGCCGACCAGCCCAGGTGGCAGCGGTTCCGAGGGGAGATCGTCCATGACGCGCCCCCTCCTGCGCGCGCGCGCGCCGTCGCTTGGCCGCGAGCGCCCCGTGCGTCACTCGCGAGGCGAGCCGAAAAGGCTGAGCAATCGCCGTCATCGCGAGCCCATCGTCGCCAACGCCCGCCCGAGCGATCGCCATCGCTCCACCCATATTCCCACCCGCGCCCGAGCGATCGACATCGCTCTCCTCCTCCTCACCATCGTCATCCTCATCTTCCTCCTTCTCCTGCCTCCTCCCCCTTCCAAGCGATCGACATCGCTTCGCCTCCCCCAGCGATCGGCGTCGCTCTCTTGCTCCTCCTCCTCCTCCTCCTCCTCCTCCTCCTCCTCGCGGCGATCGAGATCGCGAGCCCCCCTGGCTGCCTATGCAAATCCCGCGGCCCCACTGGCTGCCCATGCACCTCGCGATCGGCATCGCTACTCCTCCTCCTCCCTCCGCAGCCCCCTGGCTGCCCATGCAGATCCTGCTCCTCCTCATCCTCCTGCTCCTGCTCCTCCTGCTCCTCCTGCGCCTCCTGCTCCTCCTCCTCCTCCGCCTCCTCCTCCTCCTCCAAGCGATCGCCATCGCTACCTCCCCCAAGCGATCGACATCGATATCCCCCCCCAAGCTTCTTGTTGGCGCGCGCAGCCTCGCGCCGCCTCGCTGCGGGGGCGCAGGCCGCGGCGGCGGGGGCGGCTCAGTCAGGGCGTCCGTGGACGACCCTGGGCGCCCGTCGCCGCCCGTGAGCCCCTCCTCACGGGGGGGCCACGGCGGCGGAGGCGGCGTCGTCAGGGCGTCGGCCATGACCACCGCCGACGCCATGGCCGCCTCCGCCTCGGGGGCGTCGTGCAGCCTCTGCAGGCGGATGATCGTCATCGCGTCCTGCTTGAGCTGCGCCAGCGCCGCCGCATGCACCGCGGCGCGGCGGCGCGCGACGCCCAGCAGCTCGGCGGCCCGATCCAGCTCGACGTCGCGCATGTCGATCTGGAGGGCCAAGTGCCGCGCCAACTGGGGGGGTCGTCGTCGTCGTCGTCGCCGCCGCCGCCGCCGTCGTCGTCGCCGCCACCGTCGTCGTCGTCGTCGTCGTCGTCGTCGTCGTCGTCGTCGTCGTCGTCGTCGTCTCGTCGTCGTCTCGTCGTCGTCGTCGTCGTCTTATCCGCCTCCTCCTGCTCCGCCCGCAGCTGGGCGTTCGCCGCGCGCAGCTGCTCGACCTCCCCGCGCAGCTGCTCCACCTCCCCGAGCAGCCGCTCGGGCAAGCTCGCCTCATTCGTCGCCGACTTCGTCGCCGTCGTCGCATCGTCGTCGTCGTCTCGTCGTCGTGCGCGGCCGCCTTCGGCCAGCTCGAGGCGCGCTTGCGCGCGGCCGCCAGGGGCAGCATCGCGCATGCCCCGCGCGAGCCCAAGGGGCAGCAGCGCGCCAAAGCTGAACGGTTGCGCGCAGTGATCTTATTTTCCTCCTCCCACCCCCCGCCCATCTTCCAGCGATCGATATCGCTATCCTCCCTCCTCCGCCACCTCCTCCTCCTCCTCTTCCTCCTTCAAGCGATCGCCGTCGCTTCACCTCACCCAGCGATCGACATCGCTCGATTTTCTTTTCCGTCCCCCCCTCCTTCCAGCGATCGGCATCGCTTTCTCCCTCCCCCTCCTCCTCCTCCTCATCATCATCCTCTTCCTCTCATCTCCTCACCCAAGCGATCGGCATCGCTTCACCTCACCCAGCGATCGACATCGCCCCCCACACACACACACACACACACACACACACACACACCGCGGCGCGGCGCATGTTTCCATCTGGTTCTCAGCGCGCGTGCGCGATGACATAGTCACCGTTGCTCTTCACGCGCCACGCCCAGACAGCGCCATCCAGGTCAGCGTCGGACATCTTGATGACGAGGAGCTCGTTCACCACGCTGCCAGTGCTGAGGCCGCACGCGCCCGTTGAGATCTCGATCCCGCGGGCGACGATGCGCAGTTCGCCAGAAATCTCCGCGCACGCGTCGATGATAAACACCTCGCCGCCGCGCGAGCGAACCACCTGGCCCGCGTTGTAGGCGTTCCCTTCCCAGCGCAGCCCCCTGCCACGGAGACGTCCCGGCGCCAACGCTACGAGCGCACCGTCAGATCTGCAACGCTCTTCCAGCCAGCAAAATACCACAACTTTACCAAAGAGGCATCCAAACAAGACAAAAAACGCAAGACAAAACAGGACCAACCTGAGCAAATAATGATAAAGATGAACCACACAAAAAACCAAAAAATAGGAACCAAAAAGCCCACCAACCATCCACCAACAAAAATCAAAATCAGCATACAACAACAGGCCCACCATAATACACCAAAGCCATCACCAACTACAAACCACGGGAAAACACCAAGACAGAAAAAGCGAGTTGCCCGTCGGCCCCTTCTTCTCGAGTTGCCGCACTTGCTGCAATACGCAGCCCGCGAGCGTCGTGGCCTCCATGCGCGCGGTGTTCTCCACTGGTTCGGCCACCGCCTTTGCCACCTAATTGTGGCGCTCCGTCACGAAGCAGTCGAGCTCTTTCGGCTCCTGCTCCGCGTTGTGAAACACGTAGTGGTGTTTGGGCTTCACGTATTTGGTGCCGTACGCCTGCTTGTGCAAGTTGAGATGGACTACAGCCGCTGCAATGAAGTCACTGCGAGGGGGGGCACGCCCGCGCTTGACCTTCAGGAACGCGTCCGCCAGCAGGCCGCACGCCCGAAGGGACGCTATTTCGCGCTCGAGCGACCCGATGCGGACGGCGCGCTCCTCGGCGAACGCCAAAAGGACGAAGAAGGTCGAGATCAGCTCGCTGGCGCCTGCTTTGAATGATTTCTTGCACGCGGTCGCGTGCCCAGGCGTGAACATATGTTTTGCCGTTCTGCCGTGCGGCCTCGGGAACTGCCAGCGCCGCGTGAACGCGTGAAGCTCGGGCCATCCGATGCCAGCTTTTCTCTGGCACGCCTTCACAAACGCGAACACCTCCCAGCCAACGGTGCCATTGCTCCATAGGTTGTGCATGCTGTCATGCGTCATGGCGGACGGCTGCATTATCGCCCGCAATTCCTTATCCTCCAGCAAGCCATTGGGATGGTAGTTGAAGCCGCTGGCTTTGTCGAGCTTCTGGAAGTTGCCCTTCGTCATGTGGCCAGGCTGTCCCGCGGTCGCCGCCGCTGCGGCGAGGTCGTCCCACAGTTTCCACACGTCGGCGTCTGAATGACGATCGAAGCGCGCGTGCTCGTGACAACAGGTGTCGACGAAGTAGCCGCCGTCGCCGTCGACGGAACCGCCCTTCAAGATCGCGTTCTTGCATCGCAAGCAAGGCCTCCAGCCGTTGGCACCCCGCAAACGCAGAATGCCTTTGAACGCATCCATGTCTGCGAGAAGATTGGAGAGGCGCGCCCGCACCAGCATCGGAGTGCCGTTGGCCAGCTCCACGTGCGCGCCAGCTCCCGCGAGCCTGGAGGATCCGAAGAACATCTCCCTGATGAGGAGTCGAGTGGCACAGGAGATGCCGCCGTCCACGCGATTGCTCGCTTTCGTTCGCAGACACCCCAGCGGTAGCCACAGCTCTTCCCTCCATAGCATGTCAGCCCCGAACTCCAGGAACGTGAATAAGATCATCCAGAACTTCCGATCGTGCCTCAGGGCCAGCGCGTCGCCTGGTGTCACTTCGTCCATGTACAGCACCAGCGAGAGCGGCGCGCCGCGGACGCGGTTCGCGACCACCGCGAGAAGCTCACTGCACACGGGGCTGGCCTTGCAAACATACCGCAGGAGCTTGTCGATTCTGGCGAGCTTCCAAGCGAAGGGCTGCTCGTTATCTTGCATGGGCAATTCGATTGTCGCCCCGACGTCGTCGAATACGCCCTCAATTGTGGATTGGACCGCGTAAGCCGTCAGCTCTTGCGCATGGCCAGGCTTCGCGAGCTTCTTGGCGATGCGAACGAGGGCCTTGCCAGATACGCCATGCATAGCGATGGCATCGGATAGCCGACGCCGCTTGGCCGCCTGAGGTCGCGGACATCGGATACCCGACTCCGCTTCGGGGCCATCGCGCCGCCGCTTGGGCATCGCGCCGCCGCATGGCCACGAGCGACGCGCGTCACTCGCGAGTCGAGCCGAAACGGCTGAGCAACTAGCCCCCATCGCGAGCCCATCCTCGCCAACGCCCGCCCGAGCGATCGCCCTCGCTTCACCCCAGCGATCCCCATCGCTCCCCTCTCCCTAAGCGATCGCCATCGCTTCGCCCCAGCGATCCCCATCGCTCCCCTCTCCCTAAGCGATCGTCATCGCTTCGCCCTAGCGATCCCCATCGCTCCCCTCTCCACAAGCGATCGCCATCGCTTCACCCCAGCGATCCCCATCGCTCCCCGCTCCCTAAGCGATCGTCATCGCTTCACCCCAGCGATCCCCATCGCTCCCCTCTCCACAAGCGATCGCCATCGCTTCGCCCCAGCGATCCCCATCGCTCCCCGCTCCCTAAGCGATCGTCATCGCTTCACCCCAGCGATCCCCATCGCTCCCCTCTCCACAAGCGATCGCCATCGCTTCGCCCCAGCGATCCCCATCGCTTTTTTATACACATGTGCGCCACCAGCTGCGGGGCGGGGCGCGAAAGCGGGGCGGCGAGCGGCGTCAACGTCTGTTGCTACCGCACGGCCGCGCGCTGGTCCCAGCGCTGTAGCTGATGGCGGCGGGCCCTCACGAGGACTTCGCAGTCACAAGGTACGCCTTGGCCATCGACATCACCAGAGTGCTCTGCGCCGACGCCTGCGTCGACATGTCGCTGACATCCTGGGCGGACCAAGTGAACTCCGAAGGTGCGACCTTGCCACTGCTGACTTTATGGGCGACCTTCTTCATCTTGGCCAGCGTGTCCATGATCTTTTTCGCGTGAACCAGCGTAGCCCCGGGAATCTTCCCGACCCCGTCGCACTTGAGCGCCGACTCGAGCTTGTACATGGGCGCCACAATCCTGCTCAGGGTACGCGTGGCCAGGAGCTTCTGCTGCTGCGCCTCCTTGTCTTTCTTACTCTGCTCTTTCCTATCCTGCTTCTCGCGCGCCGCGCGCTCCTTGGCGGTCTCGCCGACGCGCGGGTGCGCAGGCGACGAGCTCCCCGATTCGATGTCGCTGCCGCTCTGCGAGGAGCTGGTCGGTGGCTTCTGCTTCTTCATCTTCTTTGTCGAAGATTCGGCTGCCCCTTCGTTCGCCCGCTTCTTGCCCTTGGTCTTGCCATCGACCTTGGCATTGCTCTTATCCTTATCATGTTTATTGCCCTTGCTCTTGTCCTTACCATCGGCCTTGTCATCGGTTTTGTCCGTGTCTTTTTTCGTGGCCTTATGCTTGCCCTTATCTTTATCAGGGCCATTGCTCTTGGACTTGTCATTGTTCGCCCTCTTGTCTTTATCGTTCTCCTTATATTTATCTTTGCCCTTGCTCTTGTCCTTATCCTTGCCCTCACCAGCGTCCTTATCTTTATCGGCGCCCTTGCTCTTGGCCTTGACCTTTTCCTTGTCTTTATCCTTATCCTTAGCCTTGTCTTTGCCATTGCTCTTGGACTTGTCATTGTCCTTATGCTTGTCCTTATCTTTATCGGTGTCCTTTGTCTTGGACTTTCCCTTGTCCTTATCAGCGTCCTTATCTTTATCGGCGGCCTTGCTCTTGGACGTGTCCTTCTCCTTTTCCTTGTCCTTAGAGCTCTTGCCCTTGGGCTTTTCCTTGCTCTGCATTTTTCTGTTCTGGGGGGGTGGCGTGCCGTCGTCGCTGCTCTCATCGTTCGATCCGCCAGGAGTCACTGGAGGCGGCTGTCCGCCGTACGACCCGTCGCCGTCCCCCATGGAGTCCTCGCCCGAGGTCTCGAGGCCAAAACTGTCCGAGTCACCGCTGCCACTCTGCAACTGCTCCGAGCCCTCGGTGCTGTCGGAGCCCCCGGCATCATCGACATCAGCGGTGCTGTCGGGGTCCTCGGCGCTCTCCTCATCGCCCTCCTCGGCGCTGTCGTCGGCGATCTCGGCCCCCGCTTGCGCGGATGCGGGCGTCGTTCTGGTGCAGGGCTCCTTGTCGTCTGAGCCTGAAGCCTCGAGCCCGTCTTCGGCCTCGGCGGCGCGCGATGCCCCATACTCATTCTCACGCCGCGCGATGTTTGCCTCCCACTTCTCGATCTCGTGGATGTCCACCTTGTAGCACAACCCCATCACGGCATGGTGCAACGTGTCAGTGCACGTCTTCCTGATCCTTCTCCATGGGAAGCCTTGCCTCTTGTGCCAGCTCAGCGGGTAGTAGCCGCCTCGCTTGCCCGCCCGCGCCCCTTTCTCGTGGATCGCCTTCAAGGTCGCCTGGACCATGGCCTTGACGCTTGATTGGCCGCTGCAGGCGCGGATCTTCTTCCAGAACCCGACCCTCTCCTCAATGCTGAAGTCCTTCAGCTTCGAGGCCATATCCTTCCACTCGGGCGCCCGATTCGCTTGCACCCCCCGCGTGCTGCACAACGCGCACCTGTAGATCTGGCCCTTCTTCGTCATCCGCACTGGGTAGGCCTTCATGACGTCGCACGGCTGGTCGCACCTGTCGCAGAGGATCTCGTTCTCGACGGCGTCGAGCGAGAGCGGTGCTGCGCGCTTGTCAGGCGAGCTGAGCGCCGCGAACGATCCGACTCGAAACTTCGGCGAGGCGCCTGCCGTCGGCTCCTCGCCCATGCCCGCCGACGCCTGGGACTCGGTGTCCGAGGTGCGCCTTCGCGCACGAGACGGCGGCGACGACAACTCTTGCACCGTCGCCTTCATCTTCGACTTCGCCTTCGCCTTCGCCTTGCCCACCTGCAGCGCCCCATCGCCGTCCTTCGGCGAGGGCGCACTCTCGCCGAGCCTCAGGGTGGGCACACCACCGCTCGCCTTCGCCCTCGAAGTGGGCTGCATCCACTTCGCGATGTCGGCGACCTTGGGCGGCGCCTTCTTGGCTGCGGCCACTGCCATTGCCTTCTCCTTTGCCGCGGCCTTGGCGTTCACCTTGGCCGTGGCCTTGGGCGGCGGGCCCTTCGGGCCTGCGTACTTCGCCCTGACCTTCTTCGGCTTGCGCCTGCGTCTGGCGGCGGCTGGCCTCTTCATCGGCCCCCGCTCGGCCGCATCCTCGCTTCCCTCAACATCCACCTCATCTTCCTTGGACGCCTCCGCATCCGCGGCTCCGCCCCCCTCGGTCGCCTCCTCGCCTTCCTCAGCCGCCACCTCCTCTTTCTCGGGCGCCTCCGCCTCCGCGGCTCCGCCCCCCGCGCCCGTCGCGCCCTCGAGACCGAGATCCACCGCGAGAATGTCCTTCAGCTCGGCGTCCTCGGGGACGCTTGCGCCCGCGGCGTCTGCCAACTGCAACGTCGCCTGGCTGTCCTCGCTCGCCGCCGCCTCATCGACCGCGCTGGCCAGCGCGCCGCCGCATCCCGCGGCCATCGCTCGCAACGCCCCGCGACCGTTGGCGGTGCGCTCTCACCGATAGTCGAGCGACCTCGGTCGCTGGCTCTTGAGCCGCGCATGTTGCGCAGTGCCGTTATCAGGTAAGCTACGCGCGTCAGCGATCAGCATCGCTCGGGGAGGCAGCGATGAGTATCGCTCGATGTCGATACTTACTCGAATACGTGGCATAAATATCGTAAGTGGCAACCAATGTTATCCTTTTGTTATCCTTTGATTATCCTTTGTTATCCTTTGTTATCCTGATCCCTGGGTCAGTTAGGAGAACATGTTATCCTATCTGACCCATGTTATCCTATCTGACCCAGTCAGTTAGGATAACAAAAGGATAACACTGGGTCAGTTAGGATAACATGTTATCCTATCTGACCCAGTGTTATCCTTTTGTTATCCTTTTGTTATCCTATCTGACCCAGTGACCAGGATAACAAAGGATAACAAAGGATAACAAAAGGATAACAAAATGATAACATTGGTTGTAACTTGCGATAGTTACGGTAGTTACCAGGGTAACTACATCCCCACGCGATCACCATCGATGCCTCTCCTGCTCATTATCCTCATTCTTCCCTCAAGCGATCGGCATCGCTACCTCCCCCAAGCGATCACCATCGCTTCCCCTCCCTCTCATCATCCTCAATCTTCCCCAAGCGATCGACATCGCTACCTCCCCCAAGCGATCGCAATCGCTCCCCCTGTTCCTCATTCTCCCCCAGCGATCGGCATCGCTATCCCCCCTCACCCCCAGCGATCGACATCGGTATCCTTCTCCTCCTCCTCCTCCTTCTTCTCCTCCCCCCAGCGATCGACATCGCTATCCCCTCTCCCCCAGCGATCGACATCGCTATCCTCCTCATCCTCCCTCTACATCTCCTCATCCTCCTCCCCCCAGCGATCGGCATTGCTATCCCCCCTCACCCCCAGCGATCGACATCGGTATCCTTCTCCTCCTCCTCCTCATTCTTCTCCTCCCCCCAGCGATCGACATCGCTATCCCCTCTCCCCCAGCGATCGACATCGCTATCCTCCTCCTCCTTCTTATCCTCCTCCAAGCGATCGACATCGCTACCCCCCACCCCCCACCCATCGATCGACATCGCTATCATCCTCATTCTCCTGCTCCTTCTCCTCAGTTCATAGTCATAAGCACGCGGCGGCCGCGGCGGCCGTCCGCGATCCGCGATCCGCGGCCGCGGCCGCAGGCGGCGAACGCCACAGAGCGCCAGCGAGCCGCGGCGAAGATGCTGTCGGGCTCCAGGGTCGCCTCCCACATGTCGCTGAGAAGCGCCAGAGCCCGCTGAGCAGCGCCAAAGCCCGCTGCCACTGTTCAGAGCCCGCTGAGCTGCACCGACGCGCCCATCGCCTCGGCGACCTGCTCCCTCGCCGCCCTCAGGGACGCCTCCTCCTGCTCGAACGCCTGAGACGCCTTGATGCACGTCTCCTTCGCCACCTTGGCGCAGCGCTCCGCCCGCTTCAGGCAGTCCATGAGCACATCGGCCCGCGCCTTGCTGAGCCTGAACTCGGTCTCGGGGGGCACGTCGGGCAGCGAGACGTCTCCTGTCATGGGCGCCATGATCAGGTGCATCGCCGCGGGCGCCGCGGACGGCGCAGCCTTCCCCGTCAGGCCTGCAGTCGATTGCACCCGCAACTGCATATGCTGCTGTAGCTGCTGCTGCTGCTGGTGTATATGCTGCTGCTGCTGCCGTATCTGCTGCTGCTGCTGCTGCAGCTGCTCCGCCGTCTGCTGCAGCTTGTGCGCCGCCGCAGTCGCCAGGCTGGCCGCCGCCGCGGGGGCGCGGTCGTCTCCGCGGCCGCGGGGCGGCGTGCGCGGCGCGGGGCGGCCGCGGTGGCTGCGGGGGCTGCGGCTGCGGCTGCGCCTGCGCGCAGGCGATCGCGCGCGGCGATCGCGCCCGCGACTGCTGGCGGCCCCTGCGCTGGCGGCGGCCGCGGCGGCGGCCCCTGCGCTGGCGGCGGGCGCCGTCTTGTAGGGGTTGACCGCGGTTGCCGCCGCCTTCTCGGCCTGGTGCTTCTTCCACGCCGCCACCTCGCTGTCGCTGAGGCGCTCCTCGTTGGCGTCGTCCAGGAGGCGGTTGATCTCCTCTAAGTTGGGCCCGCTCGCCGTCTTGAGAAACTTGTGGCTCTCCGCCGTCGACGTCGCCAAGTGGTTGAAGAGCCACTCCAAGCACTCCGCGTGGCTCTCCTTGTAGCACTTGGCCTGGCAGTTGCTGACGGGGCGGCCGACCGTGCACCACTCCTCCTCTGTCTTGACGGGGCAGGCTGCCGCGACGTCGGACGACATGGTCGGTGCTGGCGACGGAGCTGGCGTCGGTGCTGACGACGGCGCTCGTGTCGGCGCTGGCGTCGGCGCGGGCGGGCGCCGATGGAGACACGCCCCGCTGGGCGCAGGCGATCCGCTCCGATGGGCGCGCTACGCGTGGAGCCGACAATGGCCACGCAATGCGTGCAATGATGCGCGCACTGTGAGCACAAGGCCAGCGATCGGAATCGCTCCCCCGCCCAATTTTGTCGTCGTCGGTCGTCGCCTTTGTCAGTCGTCGCCAGAAGTCGTCACATCCCCTCAGCCAGCGATCGTAATAGCCATCCCCATCCTCACATCCCCATCCACACATCGTAATCGTTAGTCGTCGGTCCTCATCCTCACATCCCTTCAGCGGGGTATATGACTATTTTACCGTGCCCGGGCGCGTGCCCGGGCGTCCGGGCGTCCGGGCGTCCGGGTGTCCAGGCGTCCGGGTGTCCGGGTGTCCGGGTGTCCGGGCGTCCGGGTGTCCGGGTGTCCGGGTGTCCGGGTGTCCGGGTGTCCGGGTGTCCGGGTGCCCGGGTGTCCGGGTGTCCGGGTACCTGGGCACCCGGGTGTCCCGGGTGTCCGGGGTCCCCGGTGTCCGTGTGTCCGGGTGTCCCCGGGGGTCCGAGCGTCCGGGTGTCCGGGGTGTCCCGGGTGTCCTGGCGTTAACGCATCGGGTGGTCCCCGGGCGTCCGGGTGTCCGGGTGTCCGGGCGTCCGGGCGTCCGGGTGTCCCGGCGTCCGGGCGTCCGGATGTCCGGGTGTCCGGGTGTCCGGGTGCCCAGGTGTCCGGGTGTCCGGGTGTCCGGGTAACCGGGTGTCCGGGCGTCGAGTGCCCGGGTGTCCGGGTGTCCGGGTGGTACCCGGGTGTCCGGGTGTTCCAGGTGTCCGGGTGTCCGGGTGCCGGGGTGCCTGGGTGCCCGGGTGTCCGGGTGTCCGGGTGTGCAGGTGTCCGGCGGGTGTCCGGCGGGTGTCTGGGTGTCCGGGTGCCCGGGTGTCCGGGTGTCCAGGCGTCCGGGCATCCGGGCGTCCAGGCGTCCGGGTGCCCAGGTGCCCGCGGGTGTCTGGGTGCCCGGGTACCTGGGCACCCGGGTGTCCGGGCGTCCGGGTGTCCGGGTGTCCGGGTGCCCGCGGGCGGGTGTCCGGGTACCCGGGTGCCTGGGTGCCCGGGTGTCCGGGTGTCCGGGTGTCCAGGTGTGCGGAGTGTCCCGGGTGTCCCCGGGCGTGCCGGCGAGCCCGGGCGTCCGGGCGTCCGGGCGCCCGGGTGTCCGGGTGTCCGGGTGTCCGGGTGCCCGGGTGCCCGGGTGTCCGGATGCCCGGGTGTCCGGGTGTCCGGGTGTCCGGGTGTCCGGGTGTCCGGGTGTCCGGGCGTCCGGGTGTCCGGGTGTCCGGGTGTCCGGGTGCCCGGGTGCCCGGGCGTCCGGTTGCCCGGTGTCAGTGTCTCGGGTGTCCGGGCGTCCCCCCCCCCCCCACCCCCGGGTGTCCGGGTGTCCGGGTGCCCGGGTGTCCGGGTGTCCGGGTGCCCGGGTGTCCGGGCGCCCGGGTGCCCGGGTGCCTGGGCGTCCGGGTGCCCGGGTGTCCGGGTGCCCGGGTGTCCGGGTGTCCGGGTGTCCGGGTGTCCGGGTGTCCGGGTGCCCGGGTGCCTGGGTGTCCGGGTGCCCGGGTGTCCGGGTGTCCCGGTGCTCGGGTGTCCATGTGTCCGGGTGTCCGGGTGTCCGGGTGCCCGGGTGTCCGGGTGCCCGGGTGTCCGGGTGCCTGGGTGTCCAGGCGTCCGGGTGTCCGGGTGTCCGGGTGTCCGGGTGCCCGGGCGTCTGGGTGTCCAGGTGTCCTGGCGCCCTGTTGCGATGGCGTTCAGGCTCCCTGATGCCCCAATGCGACAGTGTATGTAGGCCCGGTTACAAAAATGAGTATAGAACACCAGAGAAAAGAAACAATCATATTTGTTGTTGCTATGGGGCTATCAGGCTATTGAGCTATGGGGCTGTATCGCAACATGGAAACATGGCTAATAATAGGGATGTAGGGCTATTGGGCCATCGGGCTATAGGGATATTTGGCTATAGGGCTATAAGGTCTATAAAGCTATAGGGCTGTAGGGCCAAAGGGCTGACGGGCTGTAGGTCTATGGGGGTACAGGGCCATAGGGCTATATGGCTAAATGGCTATAGCGTTATTTGCCTATGGGGCTATAGGACTCTAGCGCTATATGGCTAAAAGGTTATAGGGCTATCGAGCTATAGGGCTATGGGGCTGTAGGGCTAGGGCTATAGGGCTGTAGGACTATGGGGCTATGGGGCTATAGGGCTATATGGTATAGGGCTATAGGGCTATACGGCTATAGGGCTATGGAGCTATAGGGCTAATGGGCTGTAGGGCTGTAGGGCTATAGGGCTGTAGAGGTATAGGGCTATGGGGCTCTAGGGATATAGGGCTATGGGGCAACAGGGCTGGCGGGCTGTAGGGCTCTAGGGCTACATAACTATAGGGCTATAAGGCTATAGGGCTATAGGGCTATAGGGTTTTAGGGCTACAGGGCTATAGGGCTATACGGGCAAAGGGCTATAGGGCTACAGGGCTATCGGGCTATAAGTCTATATGGGCTATTGTGCTATATGGCTATAGGGATATCGTGCTATAGGGCTATAGGGCTATAAGGCTATAGGGCTGTAAGGCTTGAGGGCTTTTGCACTATAGGGCGATAGGGCTATAGGGCTAGAGGCCTATAGGGCTGCTTGGCTATTTGGTTATTGGGCTTATGGGCAAATTGGCCTAATGGGACCACTTGGGCTAATTGGATTGATGGGGCTATATGGCTATGGGGCTATAGGGCAAACCCAGGCATCTGGGCCCGGCCACCGAAATCGGCGGCCCGGTTCACCTAACCATAGGAATCCGCTAGGACCCCTGCGGAGGCAAGCTCTGATTGCGGAATATGTATACACGTATGAACGTAAATATGTGTATGTATGTATATATGTACACGTAGAGATACAGTGCAAGCCAAGACCGGGACGCTATGCTAGGCCACGACCGGGACAAATTCTGGAAAGATTGAGAGGATGTCGTCTCAGGCGAATGTGGCTGGGCCACCAGGGGGCAGGACATCATCGAGGTCAGAGTTGTGAGGATGTCTCTGGCGAACATGGTTAAACCACCTCAGCTCAGGGCGTCTTGGAACCCAGAGTTGCGAGGATGTCTCATGAAGGAGTGGCCTGACCACCTGCTGAGGGCTTCTCGGAACCCAGAGTTGCGAGGGTCTCAAGCGAGAGAGGCCGAACCACCATGGAGCAGGGCATATCCGAGATCAGAGTTGCAAGGATGTCTCAGGCGACAGTGGACGGACCACCTAAACTCAGGGCATCTCGGAACCGAGACTTGCGAGGATGTCTCAGGCGAAAGTGGCCGGACCTCCATGGGGCAGGACATCATCGAGGTCAGTGTTGTGAGGATGTCTCTGGCGAAAACAGTTAAACCAGCTCAGCCCAGGGCGTCTCAAAACCCAGAGTCGCGAGGATGTTTCAAGCGAAAGTGGCCAGGCCACCATGGGGCAGGGCGTCTTCAAGGTCAGAGTTGCGACGATGTCTGAGGCGACAGTGGCCTGACCACCTGCTCAGGGCATCTCGGAATCCAGAGTTGCGAGGGTCTCAGGCTAGACAGGCCGAGCCACCATGGGGGAGAGCATATCCGAGATCAGAGTTGCGAGAATGTCTCTGGCGACAGTGGCCTGACCACCTGAGCCCAAAGCATATCGGAATCGAGACTTGCGAGGATGTCTCAGGCGACAGTGGCCGGACCACCATGGGGCAGGAGATCTCTGAGGTCAGAGTTGCGAGGATGTCTCTGGCGGAAATGGTCTGACCACCTCAGCTCAGGGAGTCTCGGAACCCAGAGTTGCGAGGATGTCTCCGGCGAAAGTGGCCGAAAAAACATGGGGCAGGGCATCTCCGAGGTCAGAGTTGCGACGATGTTTCAGGCGACATTGGCCAGATCACCTCATGTCAAAGCATATCGGACTCCAGAGCGCCGACGATGTCTCACGCGGAGCCAGCCGAAACACTTCGAGACCCGCATTTGCGAACCCAGAGTGGTGAGGATGTCCGAGGCGAGGGTGCCCAGATCATCTCAAGTCGCGACATCTCTGAACCCAGACTTCCGAGGATGTCTCACGCGAAACGGGCCTCCTCCTCCTCATCCTCCTCCTCCTCCTCCTGCTCCTCGCCCTCGCCTTCTCCCTGGATGCTGTTCGCCGGCATGCAGCCCGAGATGCGGGTTGCGAACGCCTGCTGCTCCCCGTCCTCCTCCATGTCCTCCTCCCACTCCTCCTCCTCCCCCGCCGCCCTCCCCTTGCGTCAAATTCCACCCACGGCTCCTCGCTCTCCTCCTCCTCCTCCTCCTTCTCCTCCTCCTCCTCCTCCTCCTCCTCCTCCTCCTCCTCCTCCTCCTCCTTCTCCTCATCATCATGATCATCATCATCATCATCATCATCATCATCATCATCATCGTCATCATCCTTTGCAGGCCGAGCCGAGGCGAGCCGAGGCGGCCAGCGGGCCGGCCGAGCGGGACGACGACGACGACGACGACGACGACGACGACGACGACGACGACGACGACGACGACGACGACGACGACGACGACGAGCTGCCCGGGTGTCCGGGCGTCCGGGTGCCCGGGTGTCCGGGTGTCCGGGTGTCCGGGCGTCCGGGCGTCCGGGTGTCCGGGCGTCCGGGTGTCCGGGCGTCCGGGTTCCCGGGTGTCCGGGTGTCCGGGTGTCCGGGCGTCCGGGCGTCGGGGTGTCCGGGCGTCCAGGCCTCCGGGCGTCCGGGTGCCCGGGTGTCTGGGTGTCCGGGTGTCCGGGTGTACGGGCGTCCGGGCGTACGGGTGTCCGGGTGTCCGGGTGTCCGGGTGCCCGGGTGTGCGTCCGGGTGCCCGGGTGCCCGGGTGTCCGGGTGCCCGGGTGTCCGGGGGTCCGGGTGTCCGGGTGTCCGGGCGTCCGGGCGTCCGGGTGTACGGGCGTCCGGGTGTCCGGGTGTCCGGGTGTCCGGGTGCCCGGGTGTCCAGGCGTCCGGGTGCCCGGGTGCCCGGGTGTCCGGGTGCCCGGGTGTCCGGGGGTCCGCGGGTGTCCGGGTGCCCGGGGGTCCGGGGGTCCGGGTGCCCGGGTGCCCGGGCGTCCGGGTGCCCGGGTGCCCGGGTGTCCGGGCGTCCGGGTGTCCGGGTGTCCGGGTGTCCGGGTGCCCGGGTGTCCGGGTGTCCGGGTGTCCGGGTGTCCGGGTGTCCGGGCGTCCGGGCCGGCGCCCGGGTGCCCGGGTGCCCGGGCGGACGCCCGGGCGGAGGAATAGTCAGATTGTGCTTCAGCGACACCTCCCATCCCCTCAGCGATCGCAATCGCTATTGCACACACAAGCGATCGCAATCGCTATTGCACACACAAGCGGTCGCAACCGCGATTACAAACAATCTCTGCGCGTACACAAGAGATCGTTTTGCCACAGCGCCTGCGAGCAGCAAGCGCATGCAGATCGCTTATGCGCGCCCACGGCGCGAAGAGGCGCCGCACCCCCAGCGCGCCGCGCCTGCAGCGCAGCGCCAGCGGCGCCGCGCCAGGGCGCCGCGCCAGCGGCGCCAGCGGCGCCGCGCGCCTCACGTCAGCCGCGACGGCGGCGGGGCGGCGGCGGGAGCGCCGCTGCGCCACGGCGGCAGCGGCGCTGTCGACGGCCTCGGCGCTGCCCCTGGCGTCGGCGCCGTTGCCAGCGGGCGCGCGGGCGACGCAATGCGCGGGCGCACCACGCGCGGCGCCGCGGCGGGCGGGGGCGGCCCCGCGGGGGGAAGAACCAGGGGCGGCCCCGCGGCCCCGCCGCCCTTGCCGCCGCCCTTGACGCCGCTGCGGGGGTCGGGGCGCGACCCAGCGGGGACCTTGCCTGGCGCGCCGCCGCCGTACTTCTTCGCGAAGTACTCCCTGTTCCTCCCCCCGCGGTTGGCCCACTGCTTGGTGTTGGCGCGGTACCGCTGGCCGCGCCACGTCTCGGGCCCCCCTCGGCTGGACCCGCAGGGCCGCGCTGCCACCACTGCAAGCCGAGGGCCTTCGCCGCCGCAGCCTCGCCGCGCAGGTCGGCGACCTGCTCCTCGGTGTAGCCCGCCCCCTGGCCAGCCGCGCGCTCCTCGTAGACCCTCGCCCACGCCGCCTCGGCCACGGCCTCAGGGGGGGGCGGCGCCCGAGGCGGGTGGGGCGGCACCCGAGGCCATTGCGACCCCTTGGCGCGCGGGTCGAGGGCGCGCGGGCTGCGGCTCCGCGAGCGCTCCGCGGCCGTCGGCGCGGGCGGCGCGGGAGCCGCCGCTGGCGGCGCGGCCGCTGACTCCTCGGCCGCCGCAGCCGCTGCCGCCTGACGCACGGCCGCCAAATCGCGGCGCGAGACGTACGGCCGCGGCGCGCTGAGCGACAGCGACGAGCGGCCCGACTGGCCGCCCGACGAGCGGCTGTCGCGAGGATCGCGCGCCTGCGGCGAGGACACGACCTCGACGAGGGGCACCTCCTCGCGAGGCACCGCCTCCTCCTCCTCCTCCTCCGCCGCCTGCTCCTCCGCCGCCGCCGCCGCCGCGGGTTCCTCGACCTCCGCGCCCTCCTCGCCTGGCGACGCCGCGATCTCCAGGAGCACGTCCTCCGCACCCGCCTCGGACGCCTCCTCCTGCTCCTCCTCCGCGGCCTCGGGCGGCGCCTCCTCCCCGTGCTCCTCCGCGGCCTCGGGCGGCGCCTCCTCATGCGCAGCCAGCGCCGCGTTTGTGAAGACGTCCGCGGCCTCGTTCGCGAAGGCGAAGAACTCCTCGGCGGCATCGCGACGGTCGCGGCTGTGGGGCGGCGCCATGGCGGCGCTGGCGCAGGCGCAGGTGTAGGCGCTGGGCCTGGTGTAGGCGCTGGCGCGCCACCTGCTGGGCCCCAAATGGCTAGTATGATGCATGCAATGATGTGCGCAATGTGTGCACATGCCCAGCGATCGCCATCGCTCCTCCGCCTCTTGCTCTTCCACCTCATCCACCTCCCCTCCCATCACCACGTCCACTCTAGCTTCGCCATCCTCCAAGCGACAGCTGCAATTCCACTCGCTGAAACCCCCAAGCGATCGCCATCGCTGCAATCTGCACTCGCTGCAAACTAATCTACAATCCCTGCAACCACAATCGATCATCATCGCTGCCCTGCCCAACCGACCTCAAGCGATCCCCATCGCTGTCCTGCACCCTACACCCCCCCGAACAACCATCCCTACACCAAGCGATCATCAACGCTGCCCCTCCTCCACCACTCCCTATTCATAGCCACAATCGGCTATCTAGTCGTGTGCGAGCACACGCATGCAGGCTGCATCGTCGCAGCACCCCTGCCGATCAAGTGTGGATGCCGAGCTTCTTCTCCTGTTTGCGCACCCACTTCTTAGCCGCAGCGATCGCCTTGTCGCTGCTGCCGCCGTGGTCGCTGAACTTGATGGCCATCGACTGGCCTGGACCTTTCGCACCCGTGCGGCACATGACCTGGTTGCGGGACCATTCCACCGCATGCGCGGGTTTCGGTGGTTTCTTGACCCCCTTCGCGCCCACGTGCTCGGCCTCAGTCTTCTTCTTCTTCTTCTTGTTCTTCCTCTTCGCAGTGGCCTTGGCTTTGGGGGGCGCGGGGTGGCCGTCGCCAGCGGCCTTGCGCTTCTTCTTCATCGGCGGCGGCGGCTCCGCCTCCTCCACGCCGTCGGTGCTCTTGTTATCGGAGTCGCCCCCGTCGCTGCCCTCCGACTCGTCTTCGCTCGGCGGCGTCTTGGCCACATCTGGCAGGCGTTGTTTGCCGCCGAGCTTCGCGAAGATCTTGTCCCTGGCCTCCTCCACGCTGTGCGTCGTCGGCGGTGGCGCCGACTCCGTGTCGCCGATCGGAATCGCGCCGTCCGTGGCGGGCGCAATGGGCTGCGGAGTGTAACGCCTGCATGGCACGCCGTCTCGCGCACCTTGGCGGCCGCCACCCTGCATCGTCATCGCCCTTTCCGCGAGCTGCAACGCCATGTCGACGGACGACCGATTGCCATCGGACGTGGCCTTGAGGCGAGCCTTGGACTCTCGCATCGGGACCGCGTCGCACAGCACCATCAACATGGTGCGGTCCAGCGGGCACTCGTTTGCTGGGGCCTCCCCTCCGCCACCATACGCGCGCGAGTACCACTCGGGGTGCACCTTCGGCATGTCAGTCGGGTCCGCAGGGAGCTCGCTGACGAAGGACGGCTCGGTCGCGGCAAGCTGCTTACACAACTTCCACGGCAGGAGCTTCTTGGCGCATGTTTTCGCCCGCTTGAAATAGCCCCACTGTGCCATCGGACACATGCGCATCGTCCAATCGAAGCCGTCCACGAGGAGGGCGACGCACGCCGCCAGTTGAACCGTCGGCTCATGCAGCGTGCGCCACCCGAGGGATTTGCAAGCCTGCAGGACGACCGCAACCCGACCCATGAAGTCGTTGCGCTCGTCCAGGATCTTGTCCCACTGCCTCTTCGTGAGGTAGGCGAGGATGGACGAGAAGTCCTGCATCGGCGTCCTGCCCGACCCCGCCAGCTCCGCGCTTGCGGCCGCGTTAGCGGCCAACATTTGCGCTGAGGCCGTCGCCAACGTCGCGACGCGGCCGAGCAGCGTGGCAAGCGCCCTCTTGCCGAAAGGCATCTGGCCGATCTCCAGGACCAGCATGGCCGAGTCCTCGGCTCGGCGGAGATGAAGGCCCACGGCGCCATGATGGCCATCGCCATGGCGCTCTGTGCCTCCGCGATCTCCTTGTACGCGTCGGACTTCTTCCCGATCTGGGCGAGGACCGACTTGGCGGCCTTCAGCTGCTTCACCAGGTCGGCCGCCATGGCGCCCGCGGGCGTCACTCGCGTCGCGCACGCGGGCGTCACCCGCGACTACAAAGCCGACAACGGCTATGCACAGCGATCGTTCAAAACGATTGCCGCCTACTTAAGTTAGCGATCGGTATCGCTTCTCTGCTTCTCCCTCCTCCTCCCCGCCCTCCCCCAAGCGATCGCTGTCGCTTCTCCTTCTCCTCCTCCTCCTCCTCCAAGCGATCGCCATCGCAACCTCCCCCCATCCCCCTCCTCCTCACACAAGCGATCGCCGTCGCTACATACCCCGTCCCTCCCCCTCCTCCTATGATCCCTCCTACACCTCCTCCTCCTCCTCTCTTGTTTTTGCAGCCCGTAGGGTTCGGTCCGTGCACGTCCTACTCCCCCCTCCCCCCCTCCCCCAAGCGGTCGCCATCGCTGTTCCCCCCGTCGCCCCTCCTCCTCCTTCTGGGGGAGGTGAAGCGACGGCGATGACGATGAGGAGAAGGAAAAGAGATGAGGAGAAGGAAAGCGATGTCGATCGCTGAAAGGAAGGTGGATGATGATAAAGGAGATCACTGAGCGCCGCGCGCAGCCGCTCTGCCTCGTGGAGGCGCGCGGGGCTCGCGCGCGCGGGGCGCGGAGGCGCGATGTGGGGTGCTCCGCGCGAGCTCGCGCAGGGGGCTCGCGCTTTGGCGCTCAGGCGCCAACGCGACAACCTGCTGCAGCAGCTCGCGGAGGCGGATACCCCCTCCTCCCAGCGATCGCCATCGCTCTCCCCCGAATCCTCCTCCTCCGCTTCCTCCCCTTCCTCCTCCTCCTCCACCTCATCCCTCTCCCCCTCCCCCCGCCTCTGCAGACTGTCAACGCGGAGCAGACAGAGCGCGCCGTGCAGCTCTCGCTGTGGCTGGAGGAGGCGGGAAACGATGACGACGAGACGACGACGACGGCGGCGGCGACGACGACGACGAATGAGGCGGAGCGCGAGCTAGCGATCGCGATCGGCGAGAGGGACGCGGTGCTGCGGCGGGAGGCGGAGCTGAAGGCGGAGAACGCGCAGCTGAGGAAGGAGGCGCAGGGGGCGCAGCTGCTGCGGAGGGAGGAGCAGGCGCGCCTCCAGGCGGAAAATGCGCAGCTGAGGGCGGAGAAGGCGGAAAAGAAGAAGAAGAAGGAGAAGAAGGAGAAGAAGGAGAAGAAGGAGAAGGGGGCGGCGGCAAAGGCGAAGGCGGCGGCGAAGGCGGCGAAGGCCAAGGCGGCGCGCGCCGCGGCGAAAGCGCCAGCGGCGGCGAAGGCGCCGCCAGCGCCGCCAGCGGCGCCAGCGGCGGCGAAGGCGCAAATGCCGCCGCCGTCGACTCCGCCTCCGCGGTGAGGCCGCGCGCCCGCAAGCGCGGAGCGCGCCGCGCGCCCGCAAGCGCGAAACCAAAAGACCAGCGATCGTAATCGCTATCCCCTCGTCCTCTCCCCCCCACCCCGCCCTCCCCCAAGCGATCACCATCGCTTCTCTTCCTCCTTCCCGTCCTCATCCTCCTCCTTCCAAGCGATCGACATCGCTTCACCTCCCCCAGCGATCGCCATCGCTTCTCCTCCTCCTCCTCCTCCTCCTCCTCCTCCTCCTCCTCCTCCTCCAAGCGATCGCCATCGCTACCTTCCTCATCCCCCTCCTCCTCACCCAAGCGATCGCCATCGCTTCTCCTCCTCCTCCCCATCCAAGCGATCGACATCGCTACCTTCCCCATCCCCCTCCTCCCCACCCAAGCGATCGCCATCGCTTCTCCTCCTCCTCCCCATCCAAGCGATCGACATCGCTACCTTCCCCATCCCCCTCCTCCCCACCCAAGCGATCGCCATCGCTACCGCGGCGAGCACCCGCCAGGCGGCGCCGCGACGAGCTCCAGGTCGATGGGCAAATCCCAAATCCTGAAAAACCTCTTCAAATCCAGGTAACCTCCCCAAATCCAGAAAACCTCACCAAATCCAAAAAAAGATTTCCCCAAATCCGAAAATCGTTCCTGGAAACTACATTCACCTCCTCCTCCTCATCCCTCCTCCCCCTCCTCCTCCTCCTCCTCGTCCTCATCCTCGCCCTCCTCCTCGTCCTCCTTTGCGTGGGGGCCGCGGGCCGCGACGTCCCTGCGGCGCGGCGGGCGGGCGCGCGGCGGGAGGGGAAGAGAAGCAAAGGAGGGGTGGAAGGAAGTTATAAGTTACTTATAAATAACATATATGTTACTTATAAGTATTGCATATCAGCACGGGTAAGTAACTTAGCGGTAGTTATAAGTATCTTCCAGCGTCATTAATAATCAGCGAAATACTTATACTTAGCCCAAGTATAGTTATGCGACAAGACAAATACTTAAGGGCACATAGAAATAATTAGAAATACTTAGGTACTTATCCCTTGCTATAAGTATCTTATACCTAGCTGTACCTATGGTGCAACTAGCATAAGAACCACCATTCTCGAAGCGGAGGTCGGCCGGGGCGGGCCCCGGGCCCCGGGGCCCAGACCTCCAACGTCTTGAAAAAACCAAAGCGGAAGGTTTAGGAGATGGTCTGCCTCCGGCCCCAGGAGAGGAGAGATCGGCCGGGACGGGCCCCGGGGCCCAGACCTCCGACGTCTCGCAAAAAAAAAAAAAAAAAAAAAAAATGATATGTTCGGCCTCCAGAGCCCCTCAGCGGGCCCCGGGGGCGCCAAGAAAATATTCAAAATGAAAAACCGATCCCGGGGGCGGCCCGGGCTTCTGGGGGCCCGCGATGGAAAACATACGACGTCGGATGTCTAAGGAAGTGGCCGGGGACCCCGCCCTTTGTTCCCTCCCTCCCCTCCCTCTCCCCCCCTCACTTCCATCCTGCCCCTCTCCCTGGAGGCTGTTGTTTTAAAGGTTCGGCGATGACGCGCGTCGTCGCGCCTGCCCCCCCCCCCCCCCCCGACAACGTCGCGAATTCGGTCGCGCAGGTCCGGGGGGGGGGGGGCGGCGCAGCAGCGAATTCACAGAGAACGCCGGTTTCTAATGCATGCAAGCCTCGTGGCGCAAGATGGCGCCACAGCGCTCGCAATTCGCGCGGTGCACGCGGGTGCTGTTGTGCGCATAGGTTTTGTGACACGCGCAATCGCCATTGAAACAGGCTCCCGCGAGCGCAACCGTAGCGCCGCCGGCTCGGCGAAACTCCCGCCGCAGCTCCCGCCGCCCTTCCGCCGCCGCTTCCGCCGCCGCTTCCGCCGCAGCCCCCGCCGCAGTTTCCGCCGCTTTCGAGGCGCAGGTGCAGGAGGCCATCGCTGGCCCGTCCAGGAGGCGGCGAAAGAAGGGCGCCCCCGCGAGGGCAGCTGCAGCCCACCCAGTTGCGCGCCCTGGAGAGCGCGAGGTGGACGAGGTCTTCACAGAGCTGATGTCGCAAGGGAGCATGAATGGGTTGAGCTGCAAATGCCCCCATTGCGGCGTCAGCAGGAGCCTCTGCCATGTGCCATCTGGAATGGCGCGACCAGAGGCGGAGCGCCGATTGCGCGCCTGGGCCGCGCGTTGTCGGTCGCCCCACGGCCCTGGCGACCGCGGACGGGTCGGCGGCAAACTGTTGTGGGAAATGTAGATGTGGGACATGCAGTTTCCACATGCGCCTGCGGATTCCCGCAATCAAGCCTTCAGCCTGCCACGCCTTCGGAAAACAATGTTGCACAGCGCCCTTCTGGAGGCAACGAAGACCAACGGAAAGCCGTTGGGGGCGCCGTCAGTTCGCCGTCGCGGATGGCCCACGTCGCCACGGTTGGACGCAGCGCGAAAATCGGACGCCGGTGAACCCCTGGGCGGGGCCCACAGACTGATGTCCATGAAGTTTGGCAGCGTTGGTGTCTCAATGGCTCATTTCATGACGCGGACCTTTTCCTGGCCACGTGGGCCGATGGGGCCGCGGAACCCCGCGGGGCCATTCTGAACGAAGTGTACCTTCAGCTCCACTTGGGGGCGGCGCGTTTGGGGGGGGCGAAAGTTGAGCGCGCTTGCTGGTGCGAGATTGTTTTTTCCCCACATGCTAAGTGGGGTTCTTGTTCCCCACATCCTAAGTGGGGTTCTCGTTTTCTCTGCACACCCTCCGCGCAGGATCTCTCGTCCTCCTCCCTCTCCTCTGCTCCTCTTTGCTTCCTCCTCCGCATCATCATCACCATCACCATCACTCCCCACTCATCATCACCATCAGCATCACCATCACCATCGCACGATCACTCACCATCATCGGCATCGAACGATCATCATCATCATCATCATCATCATCACTACTCGCTGACTCACCACTTCGTCCCCGTCATCATCACCACCATTTACCATCATAATCGCACGATCACTCACCATCAGCACTCATCATCACCACCATCATCATCACGTCGTCATCATCACCACCACCATCATCATCATCACCATCATAATCATCATCATCATCATCATCACCACCATCATCATCATCATCATCATCATCATCATCATCATCATCATCAATCATATATCATCATCAAACACCGTCGTCATCATCCCATCACCATCATCCACCAAGAGGGAGCCTCGTCTGTGAGTGAATTGTGAGGAAGTCTCAGGCGGGAGCCCCCTCCCTATGGGGCCCGCAGATCATGTTACTAATCCGAGCGGGTCATCGGATTCCTGTAACTGTCGTCACTTTTGGGCTCCTCAGGTCTGAATTTGGAGGAAGTATCAAGCGGGAGCCTCGTTTGTGAGTGAATTGCGAGGAAATCTCAAGCGGGAACCCCCTCCCTATGGGGCCCGCAGATCACGTTACTAATCCGAGCGGGTCATCGGATTCCTGTAACTGTCGTCACTTTTGGGCTCCTCAGGTCTGAATTTGGAAGACGTATCAGGCGGGAGCCTCGTTTGTCACTGAATTGCGAGCAAGTCTGAAGCGGGAGCCCCCTCCCTCTGGGGCCCGCAGATCATGTTACTAATCCGAGCGGGTCATCGGATTCCTGTAACTGTCGTCACTTCTGGGCTCCTCAGGTCTGAATTTGGAGGAAGTATCAAGCGGGAGCATCGTCTGTGAGTGAATTGTGAGGAAGTCTGAGGCGGGAGCCCCCTCCCTATGGGGCCTGCAGATCATGTTACTAATCCGAGCGGGTCATCGGATTCCTGTAACTGTCGTCACTTTTGGACTCCTCAGGTCTGAATTTGGAGGAAGTATCAAGCGGGAGCCTTGTCTGTGAGTGACTTGTGAGGAAGTCTCAGGCGGGAGCCCCCTCCCTATGGGGCCCGCAGATCATGTTACTAATCCGACCGGGTCATCGGATTCCTGTAACTATCGTCACTTTTGGGATCCTCAGGTCGGAATTGGGAGGAAGCATCAAGCGGGAACCTCGTCTGTGAGTGAATTGCGAGGAAGTCTCAAGCGGGAGCCCCCTCCCTATGGGGCCCGCAGATCATATTACTAATCCGAGCGGGTCATCGGATTCCTGTAACTGTCGTCACTTTTGGACTCCTCAGGTCTGAATTTGGAAGAAGTATCAGGCGGGAGCCTCGTTTGTGAGTGAATTGCGAGCAAGTCTCAGGCGGGAGCCCCCTCCCTATGGGGCCCGCAGATCATGTTACTAATCCGAGCGGGTCATCGGATTCCTGTAACTGTCGTCACTTTTGGGCTCCTCAGGTCTGAATTTGGAAGAAGTATCAAGCGGGACCCTCGTCTGTGAGTGAATTGTGAGGACGCGTCAGGCGGGAGCCTTCCTATGGGTCCCGCAGCTCACGTGGTTCCTCCGGGTCATCCTCCGGCGCGCGCTTCCTCTGGGTCGTCCTCCGGCGCGTATCGGCTGGGACGCACGTCGTGCGCTTCCTCTGGGTCGTGTTCCGCACGAGGACGAGGAGGAGGAGGATTGCCAGGAAAAGGAGGAGGGATGATGCAGGACGAGACAGGAAAGCAGGAAGAGGAAGAGGCTGAGGGGAGGAAGGACGAGGAGGAAAAGGAGGAGGAATGCCCGAGGAGGCCCCAGTAGGTCCCAGAAGGCCCAGAAGGCTCCAGGAGGCCCCAAGAGGCCCCAGGAGGCCCCAGGAGGGGGCAGGAGGCCTAAGGAGGAGGCAGGAGGAGGAGGAGGAGGAGGAGGAGGAGGAGGAGGAGGAGGAGGAGGAGGAGAGGAGGAGGGGAGGAGGATATGGAAACGAGGAGGAGGAGGAGGAGGAGGAGGAGGAGGAGGAGGAGGAGGAGGAGGAAGCGGATGAGGGAGAGGGAGAGGAGGAGGACAGGGGATGAGGAGGAGGAGGAGGAGGAGAGAGGGAGAGGGAGAGCAGGAGGAGGAGGCAGGAGGCAGGAGGGGCAGGGGGAATGGGGGGGAGGAAGCATAACGAGGGGGAGGGGGAGGAGGTGGAGGAGGCAAGGAGAGGAGGAAGAGGCAGGGGTTGAGGCAGGAGGAGGAGCAGACAGGAGGAGAACGAGGAGGCAACAGTAGGTGGGAGAAGGGAAGGGGCAGGAGGATACCCCATGCAAGCTAAAGAGATTATCATGTGGGGTCCTTCCGTCGGAATAATGTTCTCTGCGCACCCTCCGCGCAGAATCTCTCGTCCTCCTCCCTCTCCTCTGCTCCTTTTTGCTTCCTCCTCCGCATCATCACCACCATCACCATCACTCCCCACTCATCATCATCATCATCATCACCATCACCATCGCACGATCACTCACCATCATCGGCATCGAACGATCATCATCATCATCATCATCATCATCATCATCACTACTCGCTGACTCACCACTTCGTCCCCATCATCATCACCACCATTTACCATTAGAATCGCACGATCACCCACCATCATCACTCATCATCACCACCATCATCATCACGTTGTCATCATCACCGCCACCACCGTCATCATCATCATCATCATCATCATCATCATCATCATCATCATCATCATCATCATCATCATCATCATCATCATCAATCATTTATCATCATCAAACACCGTCGTCATCATCCCATCACCATCATCCACCAAGAGGGAACCTCGTCTGTGAGCGCATTGTGAAAAAGTCTCGTTACTAATCCGAGCGGGTCATCGGATTCCTGTAACTGTCGTCACTTTTGGGCTCCTCAGGTTTGAATTTGGAGGAAGCATCAAGCGGGAGCCTCGTCTGTGAGTGAATTGCGAGGACGTCTCAGGCGGGAGCCCCCTCCCTATGGGGCCCGCAGATCATGTTACTAATCCGAGCGGGTCGTCGGATTCCTGTAACTGTCGTCACTGTTGGGCTCCTCAGGTCTGAATTTGGAAGAAGTATCAGGCGGGAGGCGCGTTTGTCAATGAATTGCGAGCAAGTCTCAGGCGGGAGCCCCCTCTCTATGGGGCCCGCAAATCATATTACTAATCCGAGCGGGTCATCGGATTCCTGTAACTGTCGTCACTTTTGGGCTCCTCAGGTCTGAATTTGGAAGAAGTATCAAGCGGGACCCTCGTCTGTGAGTGAATTGTGAGGACGCGTCAAGCGGGAGCCCCCTTCCTATGGGGCCCGCAAATCATTTTACTAATCCGAGCGGGTCATCGGATTCCTGTAACTGTCGTCACTTTTGGGCTCCCCAGGTCTGAATTTGGAGGAAGTATCAAGCGGGAGCCTCGTCTGTGAGTGAATTGTGAGGACGCGTCAAGCGAGCCCCCTTCCTATGGGGCCCGCAGATCACGTTACTAATCCGAGCGGGTCATCGGATTCCTGTAACTGTCGTCCCTTTTGGGCTCCTCGGGTTTGAATTTGGAGGAAGTATCAAGCGGAAGCCTCGTCTGTGAGTGAATTGTAAGGAAGTCTCAGGCGGGAACCCCCTCCCTCTGGGGCCCGCAGATCACGTTACTAATCCGAGCGGGTCATCGGATTCCTGTAACTGTCGTCACTTTTGGGCTCCTCAGGTCTGAATTTGGAAGAAGTATAAGGCGGGAGCCTCGTTTGTCAATGAATTGCGAGCAAGTCTCAGGCGGGAGCCCCCTCTCTATGGGGCCCGCAGATCATGTTATTAATCCGAGCGGGTCATCTGATTCCTGTAACTGTCGTCACTTTTGGGCTCCTCGGGTCTGAATTTGGAAGAAGTATCAAGCGGGACCCTCGTCTGTGAGTGAATTGTGAGGACGCGTCAGGCGGGAGCCTTCCTATGGGTCCCGCAGGTCACGTGGTTCCTCCGGGTCATCCTCTGGCGCGCGCTTCCTCTGGGTCGTCCTCCGGCGCGTATCGGCTGGGACGCACGTCGTGCGCTTCCCCTGGGTCGTGTTCCGCACGAGGACGAGGAGGAGGAGGATTGCCAGGAAAAGGAGGAAGGATGATGCAGGACGAGACAGGAAAGCAGGAAGAGGAAGAGGCTGAGGGGAGGAAGGACGAGGAGGAAAAGGAGGAGGAGGAATGCCCGAGGAGGCCCCAATAGGTCCCGGAAGGCCCAGAAGGCTCCAGGAGGCCCCAAGAGGCCCCAGGAGGCCCCAGGAGGGGGCAGAAGGCCGAAGGAGGAGGCAGGAGGAGGAGGAGGAGGAGGAGGAGGAGGAGGAGGAGGAGGAGGAGGAGGAGGAGGAGGAGGAGGAGGAGGAGGAGGAGGAGGAGGAGGAGGAGGAGGAGGAGGAGGAGGAGGGGGGACGGGGGGGGGGAAGGAGGAGGGGAGGAGGGGGAGGAGGCAGGAAGAGGAGGCAGGAGGTTGAGGCAGGAGGAGGAGCAGACAGGAGGAGAACGAGGAGGCAACAGTAGGTGGGAGAAGGGAAGGGGCAGGAGGATACCCCCATGCAAGCTAAAGAGTAATTTTGTTTCTCGGAAGGCGGCCTGCGCCTGCGATTCCCCCCCCCCCTCCCCCCGCGAGCTTCAAACCCCTCGACTTCGCTCCCGGGTTGGCTGCGAATTGCGTCTGAAGCGGCTGGGGTCTGGCCGCGCGATTATCGGCAACTTTTCTCTTTAACTACTTCCTTGGGCCACCCAAAAAAACCCGATTCGCATTTGTTTCTCGGGTCGCCAGGCCCCCCCTTCCCCCCGACGCTAGAAATGCTTCGAACAAATACAAAGAAAACGAACCCCTTCACGAACCCAAGGAATGCGCCCCTGAAGGCGGGTCAAGATGACTCCCCCTGCGCCCAACGCCAGTCCCAAAATGGTCCGAAGACTGCCACAAGCAACAACATGACAGTCGTGTATGGCTTAAGACATCACAAGAAGGCGTCGACACGGTCTGCAGGCGGTCCAAGACGACCCAAGATGGGCCCAATATGGATCCACGCGGATTCCGAAATGGCCCTGAACGCCCCGATGAAAGCGCAGAGGCTCCGCGAGAGTTCCCCCGCGAGCCCATGGAAAACTGAAATCCTTCCCAAAAACAGAATAAAAACATTGTATTATTACTCCCCCGCCGCCTCGCTGACGATAAACCTCTGCGATTCCAACGTGGCCCTCAGACGGTCTCACAAAATTCCAAGAGGAACCCCGCGCGCCCCGAGAGGCCCCCACGGGGCGCCCAAGAGACCCCCGATATCTCCGAGAGGCCCCCAAGAAGCCTCCACGAAGGCCTTAGAGGACCCCCAGAAGCTCCCAACGGGCTCCAGAATGGCCCCAGGAAAGGGTTCCGCGAGCGCCAGAAGACGCCCGCAAGAGCCTCCCAATACGGTCTCTGGAGGCCCCCAGGAGGGTCAAAGGTTCCAAGACTTTCGTCGGGAGGGCGGGGGGGCCGGCGACCTGTAAAAACACATGATATTCGGACCCTTTTCAGGTGACCAGGGGGGGCGTTGGGAAAAAACATTTTGGCGCCCACAGGCCCCCAAGAAACGGGCCCAGCGTGGCGGTTCGCATTGGTGTGGCGAACAAAACCGCCGTCAGCAATTGCAGTTGGCGCCGCAATCTCTGCGTTCAGCTCCACGCGCCCATTGTAGCACGATAGTAGAACGGCGATCGCCAGCGCGCTGCCCCCCCCTTTCGCCCCCCCTCCCCGCCGGCGAAACGCAAGTCCGACGCCATTGCCATACAGTCCTCCTCCCTCCCTCCTCTCACCTCCCCCACACGAGCCAAAGAGGAGGGGGGGGGGGGCTTCAAGTCCCCCCCCCTTTCGCACCAAGGGAGGGAGGGGGGGGGAGCTTCCACCCCCCCCCCCCTCTCAAAGGGGGGGATGGCTCGCCCGGGCTCCACTAAAAGGAGGGAGGGGGGGGGTAGCTTGGAAGCCCCCACCCCCTTTTCCGGCTACGAAAAGAGTGGGAGGGGGGTGTCAGCTTCCGAAGCCCCCCCCCCCCTTTCAAAGGGAGGGGGTGGCTCACCCCGGCTCAATTAAAGTGAGGGAGGGGGGGGAGAGCTTGGAAGCCCCCCCCTTTTCGCTCCCCCCCCTTTTCCGGCCACGAAAAGGGGGGGAGGGGAGGGGGGTTTCCGAAACCCCCCCCCCTGCAGCAAGGAAGGGGGGAGGGGGGTAGCTTCAAGCTGGGGCCCCCCTTTCTAGTCTGTCGGGCCCCACGAGCGCAGTCTATCTAATATATTATGACATGGTATGCTAGTATGTGATCCGCCGATCCGGCGTGTGAGTTTCAAGGAGTCTCAGCTACAGCCTCGAGGCTGAGCCTCAGCCTCTGGGGGGGTTGCCGGGGTGGCTCTGCCGGGGAAGGGGGGATGGGGGGGGGGGCGAGTTTCCGGCGGATGCGGGGCGCTGCTTTTACAGAAGGCTCTAATCTCGAGGATGCGCTGGAAGGGTGGCCGCGGCCGCAAAAGTCTCTGAGGACGGTCTACGAAAGTCCCGAGACCCCGAAGGATCGCCCGAACACGCCCAAGATGGCCCCAAGACGGCCCAAGAGCCTTCCACGACGTCTGAAGAGGCCTCCAAGAGGCCTCCCACGATGGCCCCCAGAGGCAAAAATCGTTGATTCCCATTGTTTTTTTTCAATGTTTTTGGGGTTGTCGTTTTTTTTGCTTTCCGACGCTCCAAGACAGCCCAAGAGGCCCCCAAAACCGCTCGAAGACGGCCCAGGAGGCCCCCAGACAGTCCCAAGACGGCCCAAGAGGGCCCCAAGGCGGCCCAAGAGCCGCCCAAGACGGCCCAACAGGCCCCCAAGACGGCCCCAAGAGGACCCAAAAGAGGGACGAAAAGCGAAACAAAAATCTAGCCTTCCAGCCCACGAGGCCCCCAGGAGGCCCCAAGAGCCTCCAAGAGGGCCTCCGAAAGCCCCCAAGAAGCCCCCACGACGCCCTGACAGGCTCCTAAGATGGCTCAAAAAACGCCCCAAGAGGGCGTCCTTGCGCCGATAGGCTCGCCTCCACCGCTCGTACCACATCGTCCAGGCCACATGTTTCGTAACACGACTCCGTGCACGACGTATCGTGAGTTTCCAAAATTATCGGCATTCTGTATGGAATTGTCATGTCATTATTATTTCCCGTCCCCACGGTCACTGCAAGCACCCCGCCGTTGATAGAACCACTGTTGCGAGATGGCTCTATTGACCCAACTGCATTCCTACGCCCTTTCGAAGGTAACCCGAAAAGTTTGTGCGTTTGAGTGTGCGCCCATAATGTCTGCGTCTGGAGAATAACACCGAACGACCCGGATCGGCGGCACTGGCCGAAGGCCACTACAATATATCATGACATGGTATGCTAGTATGTGACGGTATACCATGCTGTAGTGCTATGATTTGTTCGGCGACGAAGTGCAATGCTATGGGATGTTCTGCCAAGGTGTCTGGTGTTGCACTCGGTTATGCTATGCTATGTTGTGGTATGTCGCCTTCTGTTGTACCATGATATGATATGATGGGTTTTGTGATGTTATGTCATGCTATTTGTTGTCATAGTTTTGCTATGTGATGTTCTGTCATGTTATGGCATGATCGTGTTATGTTCTGTTACACTATGGTGTGACATGTTGTGCTCTGGCGTGTTTGCCGCTATGCTCTGCTGTCGTCTTGTGATAGGTTTGGTGAGGCTGTGTCATGGCATGATATGTTGTGTGAATGTGTCTTATGCTATGCTCGGTTGTGATATATGATGTTGTGGTATGTCGTTTTCTGTTATGTCATGTTCTGCTCTGGTATGCTCTGTGATATGCTGGCGTCCTTTGTTTTGTCATGATGTTCATATGTTATGTCCTGCCATGTTTTGTCATGCTCTTGCTCTGTTCTGTCATGTTCTGTTGTGTCATATTACGTTCTGTCGTGTTTGCCCCGTGCGCGAGGCGGGATACCCAGGATTCCCGGGACATTTTGGGGTCTGGCGGGGTCTGGCGGCCGCGGTATGCAGGGTGTGTTCTGTCGTGTTTGTCGAGGGCGCGAGGCGGGATAACCGGGACTCTCGGGACAACTTGGGGTCTGGCGGCCGCGGTATGCAGGGTGTCTTCTGTCGTGTTTGTCGAGGGCGCGAGGCGAGATAACCGGGACTCTCGGGACAACTTGGGGTTTGGCGGCCGCGGTATGCAGGGTGGGAGTGGTCAGGAGGTCTGTTCTTAAAACCTAACGACCCCAACCTGTCCGGTGGGGAACAACTGCAAATGTGCAACGCTTGCGCCACAAGATACAGGTGCGCGTTTCCTATTTGCAAGGAAACCGAAAAACACCACCAATACGATAACAAACTGTATGACAGAGGGAGGAGATTTTGACATCTCGGTGTCGCTGTGGACCGAGAGGGGTCAACCTCAAATCCAATTCACACTTAAGATAAAACAAAAGCCGCGAGACTGCGCCCACATCGTTTGGAGACGGGAGGCGCGGGCATGTATCAAGAAGGCGAACTCCATGTGGCAAAAAAAATCTCGTGACGTCCATGAAGCAAAAGGGTGGCGCAGCCCAACCAGGACAGGAGGCTGCCGATTACACTGGCGCACAAACCAGCGTCGGGGTTCAGCGTGAAAGATGGAGAAGATGACTTCGTTATGGTGGTGCTGCGAATCAAAGCCAAATCCTCACGTGCGCAGCCACGCCCGCGTTGACAAAAGGAAGAAGAGAAGGGGGAGAGCGCTCGACCAACTTTTCTTCGACGGCACATATCTTGCGCTCCGTGTCTTCGATCGTCGACTTCACTGAATTTCTTGACGAGGGAGTGGCGGCGGCGGTGGCAATGCCGAAACGAGACAGAGTCCAGCAAGGCATGTGGGTGCAGACCCGACTTGTCTGGCTGATGCTCTGAGAAGGGCCTGTGTTCAGAGCACGCTGCAGCACCGCTCAACGACGTGGTGTCGACCAGACCTAAAGGGTGGGCCACATTCATGTTCTGTGCACTTCAGCTTTGGCTTCGGCTTCAGCTGTGGGTTCACTGTGAGGCGCCTTCGGGCCAGCTCGCCCGAGTCGGTTTTCCGCTCGCATGGGTGCCTCCAGCCCCCCTCGTTGAGCTTCTTCTCCCGCACAGGCCGTGCCTCCTCCGTACATCCCCATGTTTTCCGCCTCCGACCTGGCCCTCGCATCTCGCCAACTGCACACCCGCAGCGCCCACAGTCATCCCACCCTCGCCCTCTTTTCGTCCCCTCGTCCCCCTTTATCTTCCTGAGGGGACAACACCTGGGAGGTCTTCGTAATAAACGAGAATCCGCTAAGCATGACTAAGCGGACTAACGACGGATTAAACGGACGACGCCGGATTAGGCCAGTTTTCGACCACGGATCTACTAGCGCCGATGCTGAATCAAACTTCCCAGGAGCTGCATCTTAATCCTCCTGCTCCTCCTGTTCCTCCTGCCCACCCTCCACATAATTCCTCTTCTCTCTGCCTCGTCCTCCACGCCCATGCCCCAACCTCAGCCTGCTCACGGATGTCCTGCTCATGGTTGCCTCTCTCCCCCTCCTCCTCCTCCTCCTCCTCCTCCTCCTCCTCCACCTCCTCCTCCTGCTGATCCTCCTCCTCCTCATCCTTATCTTTCGTCGTAATTCCTCTTCCTCCGTCTCATCAGCCCACTCCTGCCCATACAAGTGTGAATCAGCTTGCTCGGCATGATTATCCTCCTCGTCCTCGTGACTCACTTCCTCCTCCTTCTTCTGCCGCTGCCGCCAACTCCTCGTCTTCGGTCTACGTGGCCTGCCATTCCTCGGTATGTTGCCTCCTGGTGTCCGCGACCTGCCCTGCCGCCATCTCGGCCTCACCTACTTCTACCCTGCCTGCAGTGGCACCATCATGGGCGATCCTGCTAATGCTAGCACGGCTCGCAAAGCTGTGACGGCCAAGCGCGCGTTGGCTCTGACGTGATCCCGCTTGTCTCCACTCCACCCAACTCCTATTCTCCGTCTTCTGGCCATCATCACCCAAACAGAGGTTGCAAGAGTACGTCTCTTCTGTTATGTTCCTTCTGTCGTACGTTGATGCTCCAACTCGTCCCGCTCTTTCGCCTGATCCCACGCCCTGCTCCCCAGCTTTCGTTGCCCGCTGTGCGCAAGCTAGTTGCATGTATTTCCCCTCCTCCTCTTCCTCCAATCATGCACCTTGCGAGAGAGGGCACCAAGCTGGAATGATCCTTAAACAACGCGGGGGCTTGCCGCGAAAGCAGAAACGTCTCCTCGATTGAGCCACTTACGCCCGCGTTGCAACAAAGGGTACACATTCTTCTCGCCAGCATGGCGCAATCGCCATGTGCGCAAATGTCTTAAGTGATGAGCACGGGCCATATGATGAAGTGGTGCCGGCATATTTTCTCACTCGCCATTCGAAACATCGTGTTCGCAAGACCTGGCCAGCCATGACAGATGCATGGGCGTCCGCCCAAGAGTTAACTAGTGGCAGGTCAGACCTTACTGATGATCTCATGGGATCTGTTCCAATATGCGTTCCACCACTCGCGTTGAAGATACTTCCCAACTGCGCACTCTGGGCCGCTCTGCTCGCATGCGCAACGGAGAACCTCCAACATGGGTAAGGTTTGCCACACGTCGTTCGCCTGGACGATAGAGACACAGATGAGTGGGATCAGCGCAAGGCCCTGGACGAATCTTGCCCGAGATGCTGCCCCGTGCAGGCTGACATTGAAAAATTTGGTACTAACGCTTTCTGCTACAACGTCGTCGAATGGAGCCAGCTCCACGCGGTTCAGGGTATCCTTAATCTGCTCTGGCACGAGCCACAAGTAGAATAGCTCGGGCAATTCAAAGACAAACGCGAGCGCGACTGTATTCATAAGCAGATCTACGTATGAGTGCGTACAAGTCGCATACACAATCCCTACGGCGAGCATGTAGAAGAGGTTCACCAATCGCAACACCCAAACGCACCAACATGTAACACGATGCACGGGAGAAATATCGGAAATTGTGATGCGCTGTTTCCCAAAGAAGGCACTGTCCCCGTCCAGGTGGAGTTCGCCGGCCCTCCAATCTCGAATCCATTGCCACTTGTCTTGCATTTTGCTCCTGAGTACGTGCCACGACATGTCCGACCTCGGGATCCTGAGCGGGCTGAGTGCATCTTGATCCTCGCTTGAGGGGTAGTTCATGCAAAAATGCGTCATAGTAAACACAGACTCCAGCTCCTTGTTCAGCGTCACCAGCCACAACACAAGCATGATCGTCATGAATGCTCTGAACGTCAACGTATGCACAAGCCGAAAATTCGCCAACCCCTTGGGGTATCTCGACGTGTGAAATAGCTACCCATCCCCACATGGAGGGGCCCAGCCCGTCCTGTTTTGAGAAGGGGGGGTCTGGCCGCGTCCCCTAGGCCCCCCCAGCATTGTTCGGAGGGCCACCTGCTCCAGAAGCGCCTCGTGGCATTACAAGAACATCCCAGAAAGTCCTGGGATGCGTCCAGCATGCTCGAAACTTGTCATTGGGGCGCGCCTTGCCCTCTGGGGCACCGAGGGCTTTTCGGAAGCCCTCCAGGCTGGCTCAAAGACCCCCGAATTGCCCAAATCGATGTTTCGGAGGGCTTGATCTCCACTATCAAACCAAGGTGGCGAAAAGGGATCCAAGAAGCCCCCCAGACGGCCCTGCGAGGGGCGAAACAACATCTCGATCCCTATACTCCGACATCGGTTCAAGATCCCCCAGGAGGCCCACCAGAAGAAGCCCCAAGAGGCCGTCCAAAAGCCCCAAGAGGCGCACACAGTAAACCCAAACAAGCCGCCCATAGGCCTCCTGAGTGGCTCCCAGAAGATCAGAAGACCTCTGAGCGGCGGCCTTGGCCGAATGTCTAGACTGTTCCCCCACTGGTGCGCACATAAATATACACATGTGTGTGTAGGTAGACATGTATGAATGAGTGAAAGAATGTATGTATGTATGTATGCATGCATGCATGCATGCATGTATGTATGTATGTATGTATATACGTACGCATGCAGGTGTAAATCTATATGTGTATACATACATTCAGGTGAACGTATATATGTATACATGTGTATATATATATATATGTATATATACACATATACATATACATACATATATATAATTATATATATATATATATATATATATATATATATATGTAGTCCGCGTGCCGCTGGCCCTGCAGGTCGTACGTGACGGGCTGGATGCGAGCATCCACGGGCGCGGCCGCAGCCGCCGCGGCCCCACGGCCGCCATCGGCGGCAGCTGGCCCTGCAGCCGCGGGCGCCGCTACCAGCGGCGGCGGGGGGCCTGCCAGCGCCGGGGCGCCTGCCCCGGGCGCCGCTGGGCCGTCAGCGAGCGCGGCGGCCAGGCCAGCCACCCCAGCCGCCACGGCGGGCCCCCCGAACCCGGCGGCGGGCGCCGCGGGGGGTCGGCCACCGGCAATCCAGCGGGCGGCCCCACGCCACCAGCTGCGAGCGCCGCTGCCGCTGCGCCTCCGGCCGGCGCGATGCCAGCGGCGCCAGGCCGGGGGCGGGCACCGCCTGCAGCGCCAGGTTGGGCACCACCGTGTCCTCAGCGCCGAGGGCGACTCCCATCCTTGCAGCTCCCGCGGCCAGCACCTGCGCGACCCGCGCGGGCGCGGGGACGCCCCTGAAGCCGTGCACGTGCATCCCAGCAGCCGCTGGAGGGTACGCGCCCATGCGTCCGCCCTCGCACGGCAGCCAGCGTCGCACTTCAGCGACGGCAAAGAGGTCCTCCTCGTAGCTGTCGTCGTCCGGCGTGAGGGTGCACGCCAGGCTCGAGCCGTCGGGCGCGAGCACCACCAAGCGCTCGTGCCACACGTTAGCGTACCCAACGTACTCGACCAGGATGAAATCCCCTTCCTGCAGGCCCAGGGCGGCGATCGGATGCCGTGCAGCGGCCGCTGCCGCCATGCTAGCGGGTCAGCTGGGGCCTCGAGGCTCGCAGAGCTGCCACCTGAGCCGCCGCCAGCTGCGCCGCTGAGGCCGGCGCCTCCAAGGCCGCCGCGGGCGCCCGCGCGGGGACGTCCGCCGACGCAGGGGCCCCTGATGTCGCGGGAGCGGCCCGCCTACCAGAGGCCCAGCCAGCGGCGCCCACCGCGGCAAGGCTGGCCAGCCACGCAAGGCTAGCACCCAGCAGCTCGGGCCGCGGGACCTCCGACACTGAGCCGCCTGGGCACGCCAGCCGCGGCTCGCAGGTGCAGGTGCAGGGCGGGCACGGAGGCGGGGCGGGGCACGCTGGGCACTGCGCACCCCAGGCGGCGCCCCAGGCCGCCGCGCCAGCGGCGAACCCCCGCGTCGCCTCGCGGAGGATGAGGCCACCGGGGTCCATCCACGGCCCGCCCCCTCCGCTCGGAAGCCCCTGGGGCCTCGGAGCTTGAGCAGTACGGCCGCGAAGAACGCGGTGCGGCCGCCTGCCCGCTCCCCTCCTCGCTTCACGATGTAAAATCTACCATCTATATATATATATATATATGGTATATATATATATATATATATACATACATATACATATACATATACATATACATACATAGTACACACCTAGAGAACACCCACGTCACAAGGGCCTCCCGCCGACTCCGCCGCATTCCTCCATCATCTCCATTCCCATTTTCCGGCTTCGTCCTTCTTGCCAAGTGGTCGCAGCAACGGGGTGGAAACAAAATGAAAATGACCCCCCGCCGACTGGGAAATCGAGTTCGGTTTCGATATCACGCGTGCGAACGAAGCGGAGGTGCGCAAGGCCGGGGGTGATTGATCCTGCCCTGCCTCGGACCAGGGCCAAGGTCGCGCCACAATACGTCACGTGGGCTGGGGCGTGCGCGGGGTTACCCCGCGGTTGTCCTGTGGTTGTCCCGTGGTTGTCCCGTGGCGTGCCCGTGGTTGTCCCGTGGCTGTCCCACCTGTAGATAAATAGATCGTGAAACCGACATATGGATAGTGAGATCGATGCACGGATTGATCATGATGCTAGAGAATCGATACTGGGACTGGTGAAACGTTGGATGGATAGACAAACTGATCGTGATATCGGCGGATAAATGTTGGGACTGGTGCACCGTGAAACTGAAGGACAAATTAAAGATGGTATCCGGGGGCTGTTAGTGAACCGATCAATATCTAGATCGGTGTGTCGTGATTGCCCTGTGTGTTGCCACGCGAATGTCTAATGGCTGCCCTGTGGATGTCCCGTGGTAGATATGTTATTGTCCCGTGGCTGTCCCGTCATTGTCCATGGTTGTCCCATGGTTATCTCAAAATTGTCCGGCGGTTGTCGCGCGGTTGTCCCGTGATTGCCCGTGGTCTCCCGCAGTTGGCCCGTGGTTGTCCCGCGATTCATTGTCCATGCTCCAAATGACTAGATAAGGGGGGCCGGTATGTCGACAACAGTGAGATCAATGGATATACAGATGGCGTAATCAATATAATGGCACATGATGAGACTGATCCATGGTGATGCTGATCGTCTTTGCATATCAGTCCCGAAGGATAGGTAGTGAGACGGATAAATACATAGATCGCTATCTAGATCTCGAGACCGCTCTACTGATATATCGCGAATACAAGCCGACGCCCATGGCGAACCGAAGCGCCCCTTCCCCCTGCAACCTCCAATCACCCGAAAGGCGTCTTCTCGGGATTCCCGACTCTCGGGGCAAGCTGCGACGCCTGCCATTCGGCATACTGCTGGCGACTCATCCATGTAGCCTGGATTGGAGACGCTTGCTCTCGGACGACGCAGCGGTCAGACTCCCGTCAACATCTGGCGCGTCTAACTGTCAGCGCGACCCCCAACTTCTGCCAGTCGTTTCGTGTTCCCCTTTCGAGGCACCTCCGCCGCCTTCTAGCACCCGGAGCATGCTGCAGGGATGTCCCTGTCTGAGGTAAGTGTCCTCCGGGTCTTTCAACAGGTGGCCTCCATCGGTGAACGTGGCCATCGCCCCGTCCACTTTCAAGGGACACGCAGAACGCTCGAACGTCCTGTTCTCCTCGCGCGCACGGCGGCACGCATGGCACACAGCAGGGCAATGCCCTGAGCCCTTCTTGAGGTAATGCTCCACGGCGCTCCTCGTCTGATGCTTGACGTCTGTGACAGTTGGCGCTTTTGCATCCGCTAGTTTCGAGCACGCAGAGCACGTGAGTGGCGCTACCTCGAGCTTATTCACCTCCGCGAGCACATCGTGGCACGCGCGGCACACTTCAGGGCGATGCCCCGACATATTTTTCGCGATGATACTCCACCTGGCTCTTCGACATATTGCGTGAGGTCCGTGAACGCTGGCCCCTTTCCATCGGAAAATTCCGGACATGCAGGGCACCTGGACGGCGTTTCCTCGACCGTCTTAGCCTCCACGCGCGTATCTTGGTACGCGCAGCACACACGCACACCAGCGCGGTGTCCTGATCCATTCTCGCGATGATGCCCCACTTGGCACTCGGCACTCCTAGCTCCAGACATGCACAGCACCTGAACGGCGTTTCCTTGAATGTCGAGCTTCAGGACGGATCACAAGACCCAAGCGGCCCCCACGACGGCGCCGGAGCCCCCCAATATGGCCCCAAGAAAGGCCCAGGAGTGTTTCATGAGGGGGAAATTGAAAAAGGCCTTGGAAACCTGTACCCCAATATAGCACCAAGAAGTCCCTAAGGCCCCCGAGAGGCCCCGAAGAGGACACGAAAGAAGCCCGCAAGAACCCCCAAGAGGCTTCGGAGACGCATCCCCAGAGACACTAAGAAGTATCCAGGAGGCATCTAGCCCAGAACCCAAGCATGGCAACGCCTCCTAACACGCACACACAGCCCATAGCAAACACTTTACCGAGACCCTCCCCAAGAGTTCCCCCTGCCCTGGGAACTTTCAGCGTCCTGCATGTATGGCTTCACTACACCGAGGGGTCGGCGGAGCGGCGTGAGCCAAATTATCAGTTACTTTCGCGTATGACACCTGCACAGCACGCAGCGAGTCTCTCTCATTATACGGATTCACGTAGAGCGGACCAGCCGAGTAGAACCCCTGGCCACACTGATTCGCTAGGCTCTGGCGCTGCAAGGCGTACGTCACCGGCAGTGTCCTGTCACACACGCCCCCGGGCATCAACAACTTCCCACAATATTCAATCGCGTTCACCAGTTTCCAAGCTGCTGCAGCAGGCAATCCGAGAGTGCCGTCAAACACCCCGTCGTTTACCAAACTACCGCACCTGGCGGGGTCGACCACGGCGCAGATCACCGCAATGCCCTCCCAGAGCTCGAAGAATTCGTGCGGCACCGCTTGCATTGACTTCACCTCGTGAGGCACTGTCTTTGTCGGGAGATCAAGTTCCCGCTTGATAGCGCTGTCCTGAGTGATGCCCAGGCTGACCTGAGGGGATACTGCGGACAGTGGGATTCAAAGACTGGTCCTACTCCTCTCCCCCTCCCACTCGGCGACGCCGTACTCCCCGAACGCACTGGCCAGCCTCTCCTCCTCAAACTATTCCTCCTCCTGGAACCTCCTCCACGTGCTTCCGTTGGGTGTAGGACACGTCCCTCTGGTTACGACCCAGTCGGGCAGCGGGGACAGCTATGCGGTGGGCGCGCTGTAACGGGCAGGGTTCGCCTCATGTCGGGCTTGTGTGGTCCTCTTGATGGTCTCCTGCTGCCCCTCTGGTCTCACCTCCTCAACCTGGGTGTGCAGTGCCTCTGCAGACGCACTGACATCCCCAGCACAACCCGGAGTGCTTCACGCTCTGAGGGCGCTCTGGCCGTCCGCGCCCCCTCCTCCCGCCTTCCCTCCCGCCTTTCCTTGCCGCCTTGGTGCCCAATTCGCACGGCAGCAGCCGTGCCGTAGCCACGACGACCACGTGGACCCAATGGGCCGCAGTGCAGAAACTATGCTACGAGAGTTCCCCACGTGAGGATGTTACGGGGCTAGCAGGATCAAAGGGGCACAACAGTGGTTAGGACAAAAAACATGACGTTCGGACATTGTCATGGAAGGGCCAACGGAAGCGAGGAGGTGAAGCAGCATGGACGGGGAGGATGGCTGTTCAGGACGCACCCCCTTCCTTTTGTACGGCAGGTCAAACACCTTGTAAATAGTGTGGCATTCCGATACCCTCCTCGCTCTGGCAGGGCCTCCCTGGAAGGGTGGGAGGGCCGCGAAACCTTGTGAATAGTATGGTTTTCCAATACCCTCCTCGCTCTGGCGGGGCCTCCCTGGAGGGGTGGGAGGGGCGCGAAACCTCGAACAGAGTATGGTCTTCCGATACCGGCCTCGCTCTGGCGGGGCCTCCCTGGAGCCGTGGGAGGGGCAGGAAGCGTTGTAACTAATGTAGTGGTAGGGAGTGGTAGCGGAAGGGGAAGGCAGAGGGAGGAGGAGGAGGAGGAGGAGGAGGAGGAGGAGGAGGTGGAGGAGAAGAGGGTGTTCTTGGAAAACATCCGCCCCGCTCAGGATGGTTGGGACAACTTTCCAGTCTGGTTCAGCAACAGATTCCTCGGCCATTCTCCCTGATGCCCAGGCTGACCTTTGCGGACAGCAGCCCCTCCCCCCCTCCACGTAAGGGAGTGGAAGCGTATGCTCCTGTCGCTGCTGCCTCTGCTCCTCCCCCCCTTGTCGTCGTCCTCTTCCTCCTCCTGCTGCGCCTCGTCCTTCTCCTCCCGCAGAGCTCCTCCTCATCTTCCGACCCCTCATCCTACTCCAGCTGTTCGTCCTCCTACCTCTCTGCCTGCTTCGCCTGACCATGCTGCCGATCCTACTTCTCCTCCTGCTCACCCCGCCCCAACGCCTCATCCTGACTGTCCAGCTTCTCCTCCTCCCGGAGATACGCAGGAAGAAACGCGACGAAGATGATTAGACATATGAGGAATAGAAAGAAGGTGAGGGAGGATTACGGAGAGGGGGATAACAACGAGGAGTAGGGGCTGATGGTTGATGAGTAATACGGGAAGGTAGATGACGGAGTGAGAGAAGGGCATTGCGGGATGACAACAATGAGAACTGAGGAAGAAGGGGTGGCTCAAGTCTGGCACGCCACTAAGCAGCAGAAGGCAAAGTATTGAGTCGAGGTCTTGGTGGACATGGCCGAGGTGGCCGCCAGGCCTGGTCAAGAGCCAACGAGCGACGAGCAGGTGCACAGGCCTCCTCGTGGCCGCTCGTCGGCAAACTCATCCTCCCCACCTCTATCCTTGTGTGTCCTCCTTCTTGTGCTTCTTAACTCGTGTTTGGGGGTGGGGGCAATGGATGAGGCTAACCCAAACCCCTTTCGGGGTGCCCCCTCTGGAGCTTCGGGAGGGGCATGGTCGTTTGTCGCTGTCGCTGGGTTCTCTTGGCTGTGCTCGGGTCGGCCATCCCCTGGGCCGTCTAGAATGCTTGGGGGCGGGAGTGCACACCCTCCCCGGGGCCATCACGCCACGGAGGCGGTTGGGGCTCCGGCTCTTTCCTCCGTGGGGGCTTCGGCTCCGGCTGGGGCTGCGGCTGGGGCTGCGGTGTCAGTCGCAGTGTCAGTCGCGGGTCCTGGGGGGCAGACCGGCGACTCGTTTGGCCAACGCGCGTCGGTGTCTGTGCCGAGTGTGGTCGGTGCTGAGGCGATGGTGTTGGTTGAAGGCCCTACGTTTCCTTCAGGTACAACGCGGTGTCAGGAACGTGCTCTTAGGATCCGGGCCAAGAAGCGGATCAAGAAGAAGAAGGCTTCTCGTGCCAAGCGGTGCTGTGCCATGCATAAACTTGCCGTGCTTCGGCGGGAGGGCCGTCGCCGGAGGGCTCACAGGGCTCCCACGGCATGGTTCTTCAGGGGTGGCACTTGGAATACAAGGAAGTTGGGGACGGAGCGGGGCAACGAGAGCCCGGCTATCAAGGTTGGTGTTTTCCTCTCCCTGCTCAACGGGAGGAAATGGGACTTTGCCTTGTTTTCTGATGTGAAGTTTACATGTAATGGGGTAAGGGAGTATGAGGAGGGGGGGAGGAAGTGGACTTTCATCATTAGGGGGAAGGTTTGTTAGGGCCATCCCTCAATGCCGCGTTTTTGCCGGTCGATGGCTCGGAAGCTGGCGGTGGTGATCCGCCTCCTGTGTTGTGTTCCTCCTCCTCTCGTGTGCAGGTGTTGTTTTTCTCCCCCCTCGTGGTGAGTGTCCTCCTCGTGTCGTTGTGTCTCCTGGTGGCTGCTCTGTGCCGGCGGCGATCCTCGACAGTTCGACCGCGGGGGCGGCTGGTGGTTCTACAGTTCCGCCGAGCCGGCCTGTCTCATCTGGGGACAGGTCAAAGCCGCCCCCAAGCCCTTACAGCCGGGGCAGAGTATCGTTGTTGTGTCTCTCGGAGGAGGTGGTGTGTGTTGTCTGTGCGTGTTTGTGTGTGTGTGTGTGCTTGTGTCTCCCCTCCTCTGTTCTCCCCTCTCGGTGGTGGTGGTTGGTCCCCGGTCCCCCGCCCTTTCCCTTCCTCCCTCGTCCTTCTCTCCCTCCCGTCCTTCCTCCCCTTCCCCCGCCTGCTTCCTCTTTCCCTCCCTCGTCCCCCCCTCCCCTCCCTTCCCGTCCAACCACCACTTGTGCTTTTGTCATTCTCTGTGTGCTGCTGCGCGCGAACGCAGCCCCATGTGACACATTGTTTGTGACACGGCAGTCGCCCCAGCTCGAGCCCACGCGCCGCCCGTCCCACCCCGCGCTGCGATGGCGGCTGCTCGCCGTGCACAGATCGACCAGGCTCTCAACGATCACACCGATCGTATTGTTCAGCTCGAGCTGACGCAGCGCCGCCACTCTGCGGCTCTTGACGCCCTGTTGAAGAGCACGGTCCTGATCGTCGAGGGCTTTCCGCAAGCGGACGTCTTCTACCTGGGTAAAAAGGAGGCGGGGGCCTTCCGCGAGCTCAAGGAGGAGTGGCCCAACGTAGTGTGCAAGGAGGTTGCAGAGCGCCTCGACGTCACTTGGCCGCTCGACGACCAGATGGGCGGCGGCAATAATGAGCGCACCGAAGCTGTTCGCTGCCTGTACAGGGCCCTGTCAGCCCGCGGCTTGATAGTGGGTGTCTACGAGGAGCGGAAGTGGAGCGACGCGGCCGGCGGGGGCAGCGGTTGGCAGCGCCTTCCGGGGGTCTTCAAAACGAGGCTGCGGTTCTGCACAGAGTCGCTCCTCGTCCAGAGCGCGCTCGGGCCCTTGGACAAGCTGTTGAGGACGGCGTGTGGCCTGGACGTGGACGGCCGCCCCACGCGCGTGCAGGGCGTCGAGCCCCCCCCGCGGCGCCTCCTTTACTTGGAGCGCACGCCGGAGGAGCGGGGCAAGGGCAAGGGCGGAAAGGGCCCCAAGGGCGGCAAGGGCGACAAGGGGAAGGGCAAGGCCGGCAAGGGCGGCAAGGGCAAGGGCAAGGCCAAGGGCAAGAAGGGTGCGGGAGCAGGTGGCGTGATCCAGGGAGCGCGCCCGGCCGGCCACCTTGCGCGCCCGGCGGCGGCGGTGCCGCCGGCTGCCGCTCCTGCCGCCGACCCCGCGGACGGAGGTGCCGCCGCCCCGGCGGTGGCCGCCCCGGCGGACGCCGCTGGCGCCCCCCCGGCGGGGGGGCCCCAGTAGGCCTCCAAGCGCCACAGAGACATGCATGAGAATTCGGCTTAAAGGGCCGCAGAATTGGCTTAAAGGGCCCAGAGCATGGCGTGTGAATTCGGCTTAAAGGGCCCAGAGTCTCTGGTGAGTGCAAAGCATGGATACGAGCTTGGTCGACCTGTCGTGGACCTGTCAGCCTTGTACTTCATGTACGACTTTTTCAACATGCCGTGGAGCTCGGGCTGTGCTAAAAGGGGTGATCACTGTGACTCCTCTCCCGTCGCCGGCGTTTTGCTCGGACTCGGCTCGTTTATGCTCCCTGTCAAAACGTGTTTGTGTTTTTGTGGTGGTGTGTTCCTCTGGTTTGGGCTGTGTCGATGGTGTCGGTCCCTCTCCCCCCTCCCTCACCCTCCTCCCCCCTCATCGCCTTCTACTTGATCCTTAGGAGGCTCCCGCGTTCATCGTGAAGGCCCGGGAGTCGTACGCGGCTGTCGACCCGGAGGCGGAGGCGGAGGCGGAGGCGAGAGCCAACGAGCCGATGCTCGCAACGATCTGGGCCCAAATCGGGCCTGTGGTGACCTAGTGTTGCCAGGTACTTCTTACCATGGAAAGACAGCGCACGCACATTCAAACCTATAGGGAGGAAGGACGGGGAAGGGCAAGGAGATGAAGACGCTATGAATAAAGGTGCGGGTTATCTAATCCCGAGGCGGGCTCCCATCCAAGCGGGGACCCCCATCCGACAACACACACACCCATAGCCCCCACCTCCCACCCCCGGAATCCCAGGGCTAACATAGATATGAGTGCTAGTTATCAGCTCCAGATCTTAAAAGCACAATTGCTGCCGCCCCTTCCATCACGTCCCCCTTTCTCCCCCTTCCTCCCCCTCCCGCCTCCGCCTCCGCCTCCACATCCGCCTCCGCCTCCTCCTACTTGTCCTCCTCCTCCTCCTACTTCTCCTCCTCCTCCTCCTCTTCCCTCCTCCTCCTCCTCCTCATCCTTCTCCTCCTCCTCCTCCATCAACTATTAACCATTGTCCATATCTCTCTCATTCTCCCTCCCTCCCTCTCCTCCCTCCCTCATCCCTCCCCCCTCCCTCCTTCCCTCCATCGCCCGCCGCCTCCCTCCTGCTTCACCCCATTCTTCCTGCTCGTCCAAGCCTGTCATCATCTGCCATATTATCACTCCTCTTCCTCCTCCTCCCCCTCCTCAACCGTCTTCTGTCCGTCTTGTCCATCTTCCCCCCCTCCTCCTCCGCCTCCTCCTCCTCCTCCTCCTCCTCCAACCCCCCACTCCTCCTCTCCCTCTCCTACTCCACCTCCCCTGCGCTTCTTTTCCTTATGCAGAACTCTCCCCTGTCGCACCACCAGACGTGCCGGTAGGGCGGTACGGAAGCTTCGCGGGAGACTCCCTCACAATTTATAACCCTGAAGTTTGAGACTTCCTGCTGCTCCAAGTCTGGAGGGTGGATCCTTTGCGACATGGGGCTCTTGCTGTAGCACCGTGAGGAAGGGCGGTCAAAATCGCTTCGTGGGTGCTCGTCTGAAACATGAAAATCCAACGATGGATGGCAGACTCAGACCCTTTCCAAAATGGGCTCTCTTCTCAGCGCCGCGCACACCTAATATGATATAAAGCGGTGTCTGCGAGGCGGTCTTCCTGCCGCCAACAGCATAATCAACGAAAAACAGCGACAGTGAAACTCGCGGCAAGATGACACAAGACTCAAAGCCATTCCAACTGCGATACTGCTCCTCACACAGAACCAAATCAAGTCGAGCTTGCCCTTGAACCAAGCATGTGCTCGATCCACTCTATGCGATGGGAAAACCACGGTTCCCCGTCTTCCACCACGTCTGCCCGAGGGACAACTTGCAAGGATGCATGAGGCTCTCCCGTGAAACTTCGTGGAACTTTGACGACGCAGGCTCATCTGGTGCTCGTCTTTCAAGGGAGCGCTTCGTGTAAGGACATACGAGGGGGCTAAGGACGGAGAAAGGATTGCAACATGGTTTAGGCATCCGGTGATTACAATCGGAAATGTCGCGACGGCGGCCCCGGCGAGACGCTGTGCCCTGCGAGCGAAAAGCGTGTCGCTCCGTTCCGTGGGACAGGAGGCTGGGCAAAACTCGAGACGTCGACGCTCGGGGAATTGGGACCTGGACAGCGTGCCGCGCCGAAGCGTGGTGGACCAAAACCGGTGGCGCGACGTGCTAAGCCAAAACTCCTGACCGCACTCTGCCCTCCTCCTCATCCCTCGTCCCTCATTCTGTCGCGATGCCAGCTGATGTGTGGGCTCGCTTCCGCCACGCCCCTTCGGGCCGTTGTCAGCAGCTCCATCTGCGACAGCTGCAGCCTACAGCCCAGGTTCGCGCGGTCCGCAAGCGCCTCGTCGCGGCTCCAGAATAGATCCGCCTCCTCCTCCTCCTCCTCCCGCACGAGGGTCACCCTCTTCCCCCCTGCTCAGATTCTGGTCCCTCGTCCCTCCCGCCCTCTTTTCGCCTCCTTCCTTTCACTCCCCCATCATAGATGCTCTTCCTCTTCCTCCACCTTTTCTGCCTGCTCGTCCTCCTTTCACTACTGTTCCCTCCCAGGGTCCTCCTATCGCCTTTCCTCCCTCACTTTTCCTCGTCCTCCTTCCCCTTTTGCTCCTCCTTCTCTTCTTCCTCATCTTCTTCTCCTCGTCCCTCTCCCCATCATTTCCTCCCTTTCTCTCCAGTTCCTCCTCGTCCTCCTTCTTACACTCTTAGCATTCCTCCTCCTCCTCCTCCTCCTCCTCCTTCTCCTCCTCCTCCTCCTCCCCCTCATCCTCCTCATCCTTCGCTTTCTCTCCGAAAGGACGTGCTGGCATAACGAATTGCTTTGCCACGGCCAGCTGCGTTGTCTCTTGGCTTCGCTCAGTGCTGGAGGATCGGTCAAGATCAAGCCGAGCCATGTTGTTGATCGGTTTTGCGTGCTCTTCGGCACACTGGCGGGCAGTTGACACACCTCTTCGTTCGTCAGAGCTTGCGACTGTCGAGTGTTTTCTTGGAGGAGCTGGACATCAAGGTCGCGAGCTTATGGAGAGTTCAGTGAATCAGCGTCTGGGTTGAGAGATCGGGTGGGGGACACCTGCTTCGGCAACGCCGGCGTCCCCAGCAAGGTCGATTACAAATTTAGTCAAATGGCATAATTGGGATTGGCTTCGACGGTAAAGCCTTTTCGGCGAGTGATGCGTCTACACCCCGAGACTCCACCGAGACTACCTTGAGTCCACATATCTCACCATTGCAATCTGAATTGATCCGTCTTGCCGCTTGAGCAACTGACTCCGACTCGGGTACATTTGAACTTCGACACGATGAAAAACGCTGAGGCCAAACAGTCAAATGTTTCACATGTTTCTAATGATTTGTGAGAGTGGGGGCTGAGCTTGAACATCTGGCCAAGGCTGGCAGACCAAATGTTGCTCGGACTGTGCAACCTTTTTGCCGAAGAACAACCAACAGAAATGTTAAAGCGGAGCTTTGCTGAACGGTACGGAAACACGAGAAGAACAAACGCAAACACATAACGTTTTTCTTTCAAACAGGTCCAGTATCCGCGCTAACATGGCTGGCGCTTCCACGGAATTGGAGGAGGAGATGGTGGAGCAGCTTAAGCAAATTACCCATCAATGTCAGCAACTGAAAAAACAGCGGCTTAGGAGTTGGAGGATGAAAGCCTGGCGTAAACGACACGCGAAAGGGGCATATTATTTGTTCAAAGTACTAGCATGCCGTGGACGAGCCCCCCCGGGGTAGAAGTTAACATTTGGAGGGTGCGCCTCTTACTGCACAACAATGGCTGGAAGTGTGGGAGACTGAGGGGCCGCAGGGGGGCATGGAGGTGACGAGGGTGGTGGAAGAGCCCGAGGAGCAGCAGTTTTCTGGATATTATCGAGCTTTCAGCCTCGAAAACAACAGTGGGCACTCTAGTAGCAGGCAAGCGTTTATGAAGTGACCCAAGCATCGACCATGCCCACCGTGAAGGTGGAGCGTCCGTGAAGAAGTCTGGGACATGATTGCGGACCCATCTCTCTTTGAATACTGTTATGACATTGGCTACTCTGTGGAAGCTGTCGCTGAGCATGTGCAGGCCGTGCGGCAAGCTTGGCTTGCTGTTCATTTCTCGCGCATTTGGAACCGAAATTTTGGCTGCGACCTCCCGGAGAACCCTAATGCTGGTCCGAGGGCAACCGGGCCATCCATCTGTCGGACCCCCTGGGTAAGGCCTGGGCGGCAGGTGCCATCGATCGAATTCGACCCGCGGCCTGGGTCCCAACAAATACGGCTTCTGAGAAGGAAGGAGGGAGGAGGGAACTATGTTGGTGATGCTGTTGATGTCACATCGACTTCGGCTCAGTGGCTACAGCTTCTCAGGGTCCAACAAGGACCTCACTGATGCGCTTCCGTCGAACTCTTGGGATCTGCTGGAGGTGGCGAGCTCGGCTCTTTTACACCATCCGAGCAAAATCGAACACGGCTGTTTTCAATTTGCTGGTACTTCTTTCCCTACTCGGGATCGTGCACCTGCTGTTCGACCTAAGTGTGGAACACTCAGGGCCCTGATGCGGTTGAACGCTCTGGTGAAGCTTGTAAGTTTCCTGCTTGCGATTGGATAGGGAAGTTGCCCACAACGTTGAGCAATGATGATCTCTTAGTAGCGCAATGTCCGATCACAGGCATCATGGTAGATGTATGTCTGACAAACTATGCCCGCGATCTAGCCAAATTACACATCCATGGAGGCCCGTCTTCGGCTGTGATGGGTGCCGGCCTTGCCGAAGTGAGCTCGGGCGTGGGTATCTCATGAGTTGCTGGATGATGGGGGATTGGCACTGCACAGGAGAAGGCATAACACCATTGACTGCCTCGCTGCCCAAGGCTCGACGCGCAGAGGGGCCTCGACTATCAGAAGGTGGAGTGTCTCCGTCTGTGGGGGTGGGCGAGTATACTGTCTGCGGGATCCAGTGCGCCAGAGATGAAAAAGCGCCTGACCGAGATCAAATCGTCCTTTCACTCCCTGGGAAGATTCTGAAACACGCCTGGAGCTTCGTTCCGACTTCGTTGCCTGGCACTGCTGGGAGTTCAAAGCGGAGGTGATCAGGACTTAGAAGCGTTTCCCGTAGCCGAGGGACATGTAAGAAACTTGACTTACTTATGGCAAGCTGTTGTAGGATGGCTATGAGAGAGGCTAACTTCGAGGTGGGGGGGAGGTGAGCACATCGAAACACGAAATAACGAGCGGATCCTCCAGCACTGGAGAAGTTTGCCAGCCTTTCTTGAGATACGAACCCGCTACTTGGGCTGGCTGGTCCAGCTTGTACGTTCTCCGGAAAGTCACACGCCTGATGAACGGCCTCAGTTTGACTGCCTAGGGCGTCTCACCGAGTGTACCGATCCATGTGCGCGTCAGTTTTTTTCAGATGTACAGGCTCTTGCTGATACTGGGGAGGGGGATATACTCTTGATCTACTTCAGGGATCGTTCCTCGCACTGTCTGGGATAAGGAGTTGTGAATGCCGTTCTACCATCAGAGTTCTGCCTGCTGCATCGGCGTCTGCAGACCGTGGCGATCAAACATCCCGAATTCGATGGTCATCTTGGCAGCGTGCTTTCGACCGAGATCGTGCATAGCGGTGCTGTGAAGTGGGCGCCACGGATGTAGGGTATACGAACAGCGTCGTGATCCCGAGAAGTCAGTGGGCCGTGGTTGCAAAATTCAGCGATAAGGAGTCTGCGCTGAATCAATCACGACTTCATCATCAGAATCGGTGTCTGGGACATGTACTTCGTCGGTCTACACATTGTCCGAATTACCTCGAACTATTATCTAGCGCGGTGACGGCTAGGAGGCACCTTGTGGGTTATATGATACGGGAACATTCGTTATGTAGGGTTATGTAGGGGGTGAAAGAACTCTAGAGGCTCTACCTGTGCTCACGATCTCCAGTGCCCACTCTGTGAAAATCACGCGTGGGACTTGTCTGATGCCCAAGTAGACGTCCATAATCATTCACTCCCCTCGGGTGGCACATATCGTGAAACGAACACGTTCTCGTCTTCGTATCTGTCGGGCATCTGTTGCTACACGCGATGTCGAACACCAACCTTCCGAAGTGGATGGCGCGAGACGCCGCAGCACCAGCAGCACAGGATCCCCGGCGTCAGGCCTCTGGCGGCGGCGGCGGAGGCCCGAGGCGGTCAGAAGCCTTGGGCCCAACGCGCAGGCAAGAAGCACTCGATCGACGAACTCGTGGTGGTGCTGACCAAGCTGTTGTTCAGCGACGAGTTGGAACTGCAAGCGCTCATCGGCACAGTGCGTGACACTGGACAAGAAGACGGTTCAACGCATGCTGGAGGCAGATCAAGCTTTCAACGCGGAGGCTCAGCAGAAGACGCAGAAGGAGAAGGAAAAGCCAGCGGAGCGCGAGCCGCACCGCACACCGCAACTCAAACATCGAGGCAACGGTCATAATCTACAGTGCAAAGAGCGGCAGATGGTTTCCATGAGGAGACCGAAGACGAGAAAAAACAACGGAATTCAACCCTTAAGATAAACAAAAAACAAAACGTGAACTTACCAACTGATGGGACGGGGCCTCCACCGCGCAAGAACTGGCCGGAAAGAAAGGGAAAGGGCGAGGAATAAGAAAGGAGGGAAAGACGAGGGAGGACGCGAGGTGGAACTGTGTCCGCATGTTCAGAGATCAAGCTCAAGGCGGGAGGCCAAACATGGATCACCACAGAAATCCACCGTAATATTAATTGCCGACATGCCGACGACGTGAGTGGCGCGCGCGGTCGGGCCCCAGAGCTGCAATGCTCAGACTTGTTGGAGTTGAAAGGATAGTGGCTGACTGCAACTACCACTCAAAAGCGTCGGCGGCCCGTGCTGGAACGCGGATTGCCCCCAAGAGCAATCCCAATCGCCTCCGGTCGCAACAGCGTCGTTTCCCGCCACCCAATTTCCGCAAGGGCGCCTCGACACGGGCAGGGAACTCCCGGTTTTAAGCGGCGGTGCCACGCGGCGGCGGTCATGGGCCAGGGCCTGGGACGTACGCGATACCTTGAGGCGGCCGTTGCACGCGCGCATAACGTCCTTCGGAAGGTTTCCCGAAATACGATGCCCAGGGCCCTCCAGCCTGGAACCCGTGGACAGGGCCACTCCAATCTCGGGCCGCGGCGCGCTTACAAGCCAGGGCCTGAGAATGACGGGATGCCTTGAGGCGGCCGTTTTGCGCACGCAAAACGCATTCCTGAAGGTTTCCATCAGTTTTTCTCAAGGCCTGGTGCCCACGTCCTGGGAATCAGAGGCAGCAGCGTGGAATAGGGATTCCCCGCTGCAATGTCCCGGCGGAGAACCGCGGGCAACGCGTCCTCCTCCTCTTCGTCCTCGTCCTCGTCCTCGTCCTGGTCCTGGTCCTCGTCCTCCTCCTCCTCCTCCTTCTCCTCGTCCTCCTCCTCCTCCTCCTCCTCCTCCTCGTTGGCTGCCGAAGTTTCCCTGCCCTTGTTTGTGAGCTCCTGGCTCTGGCCCCCGAACACGGCCATGTTTTGGCCAGCACCCAGGCCGAGAATCAGGAAAAGCCGCTATTTGCATGAGCTGTAGATATTTCCCCCAGCGGCGAGTACGCAAACTGGCGAATAAATGTTTACGCCTGCAGGATGATGATGAGAGGAGCATTGCTGGAACGACGGCACTGAGAAGGCTGACGCGAGGCCTCCATCCTAAGCGTGATTGGGTCGTCAGTGGCGCTGCGCAGGAGGCCCCTCTCACATGTTCCGAAGCGACGGCATGCGACCAAACCTCGAGACCGCAGCCAACGTCTGTATCCGCCATACCGCTCGACTGCCTGTCGGCCATCTGCGCCCGTGCTGCGACAAAGGAGGCTCTGAGTAGTGGGGTGGGGGTGGAGGCGGGGACCTCTGGGCGGGAATGTTGGATTCGATCCCGATCCCAGCGATGCGGGGCATGCCTGCACCTGGGGGCGACATCTTCGATGATGAGACTGAGGCGGAACAAGCTGCCGCCAACTTTTTGTTTCCGAGGGAGGTCGGGGCCATCGAAGTCGTGCAGTCGGTGCCTGTGCCCATGGCCTCCCCGTCGCCAGGTCCGAGTGCAGTGCCGAGGAAAATGTCGCCCTCGCTGAGGGGCGAGGACGGTGAAGCTCCTTCGGTGCAGAATCATGATGGCTCAGGCACAGGATCTGACTAACGCCAGGCGGACGGGTTGCGGGCCATGGAGCCGACCCCTGTTTCGGGAGCGGGCTCAATGCCGACAGCGTGTCCTCTGTTCGGCGTTAGTTCGGGTCAGGCCGCAGCGGCCTGCGTTGAAACTGGCTCTGTCAAACGTGGCCCAAAAATCCTCCTCCGCCTCCACCCCTTGCTCCCCCCCCTCCCCCTCCTCGTCCCCATCGGTTTCCTCCTCCTCCTCCTCCTTCTCATCCCCCAAGCCCTCAATCCTCTTATCGTGCCATTGAGTTCCCACTTCCATCGGCACCTGATCCCGCAACCCCCTGGAACACGACCACCTCTGCATCCCCGTCCTCACCGTCGTCGTTAAAATATGGTGAGAGCCTTTTTATAAAAGAACATGGCACATGAGCCACATGTCAGCGGTAACCCTAACACCTGATAGCGACACGGTCGGCTGCGCCCATCACCCAATCGCATGACCAAGTTCTGGACCTCCCCCCCTCGGCAAGGGTGGCCGACGAACCCGACGGGTGAAGAACCCATGTGGGCGAACCGGGTATCGGAAAGTTCTAAAAAAACAAACATGTTCAAATCAGGGCCCCATCCCAGCCAGCCATGGAATGAAGCAACGGCGATTAGAAACCCAACTGGTGAAAAAAGGCGGTTGCGATTTGGGCGTACACGTTTAGGGGCTTCCTCACACGCGATACACTGCTTAAGTGTCGCGAAGCACCACGTCACGCAGAATGAACAACACATCATTGATTGTGTGTAAACGAGAACCTCAATCTCAACTGATCCTGAGCTAAAGTACCCGCCACAATGGCACGCGATGATAATCAGGAAATGAATCAAGTTAGCGCTCCGTACCGTAGCAGGCGCCAGCTCATGCCTCCCGCTAACAACGTGTTGTTTGCTACTTCGACTGTGCCTGGACACATCGTCCCTGCCCGCATATTCGGTTGAAGCTTCTGCAAGATCCCCATGGGTGCCTACTCTTGTCGCTATGATGCCTCCTCGTCGTGCCTTCTCTTGTAACCAAAGTTGACAAGCCTCGACGTGCATGACCTGTCCTTGTCCTCGCTGGCGCGTAACAGCAATGCCGTCCATGAAATCATTCTACGAAGCGGTGCTGCAGTCAACATCGAAAGATGATAGAAGCGATCGTGATCCTAATTCGACTGGTCCGCCGCTTACCATTCCGTAGTACTTCGCTCCTCCATAAGACAATGCCACAACACTCTGGGTCGAACTCCACAACTTCATCAAATATGATCCCCACAAAACGTTTCCTCTACTTGTTGAGTTACGAATTTTCTTACGACCCGTATAGTCGGCGCCAGCCCACGCGGTTAACTCTGTAGGGCATTCGCGACACAAATACCGATGCGCACACCTGGCGTGGTCCTTGAGATGCGCGCCCAATTTGGTTAGGGATGTTTCATGCCCCTCGGGTTAAAGCTGACATCAGGTGTGTAAGCTCCTTGACTGAAAACTGTGTATCTGAACGATCCTGCGCAAGATAATTGGCCCGGGCCACCAACACTTGGCATTTCTGAACTTCGTGAGTGGGGCGCGCCCCTTCATCTTTCTCCTCGCACATTTGCTTTCCGCCTTAAACTTCACGTCTCTATTTGTATTGCTCCACGCACAACCCTCTTACGCATATTTCTGCGTGTCTCTGGCCCGCCTCATGCCATGCCCCGTCCCAGCTCCATTCTACGATTCGGCTGAGGAACCGGGCAAATTTTCTGGCCTGGGCCAGGGTCTGCCTCGGATTTTGAAATCCGAATATCATTATTGACCTTCTCCTTCGAAGCAATCAAAAAAAACATTGCCAAATACCACGGGATCATCTCCACGCACCGTTGACCTGATTAGCCCAGTCTTGTTCTCAAACGCACGCGGTGATGCCTTTCCATTGTCAGAACTGACGTCGCGCGCGACGTCCATGTGGAAGTGCACCCAGTTGCCGGCAGCGCCCCGCGTGCAGCGCGTCGACGTCAACAATATTCCACGCATGCCTGGTTCAACATCGGCTTCGGGCAACCGGATGGATATGTGATTCTTGATCTATGAGCAAAAATATGCCCACCGATCAATCCCAGCATGAGTCCCTCCTCGCGGTCCCAGCGATCATGCCCTATCACCTCGGCAACGGCCATGGAGAACATGCATTGTTGGGCGTCCAGCCGAGGCGCGGCTGAAAATCTGTTCTTCCTTGAAGTTGCGCTTAACTTGCTGCGGGATCGGTGCTCGGGATTGGCCTTGATTCCTTTGTTAGATGTGTATTCGCCTCGTACCTATTGGTGCTTTCCTGGCAACAGCCACGCACTCCTCTTTTTTCCATTTATGTAGCTCTCATGGTTCCTGGATTGCGCCATCTACTCCGCCAGAGCCCTCGGCGCGAGTCCTGACTCAAGCCCGCTCCCCGGCGCGTCGTTCTACGCCCGTGCAGTGCCACTATTGCAACGAAAATGCATATGTCCTCCCAGTTAGCTGGCCGTACTTCATCAGCGCTTCCACGCGCTTCGCGCGTTCCTGGAACTCTCGGCCAGCCCTGGCGTCGGCGCGTACCGCTATTCCACTGATGTGGCAAGATGTCCCGGGTAAACCGGTGAGTGAATCGGGCGGCGATATTGCGCGGGCCATCTCCGAACACTCTCCTCCGCTCCTTTCCGTGAACCTCAATTTCATCGAGCATGTGACTGGCGCCCAAGTCCCCAGCGACGCGAACTCCATGTTGGCCCCGAACTTTCCTGGGGACATCCGGCGAGAGGCGCGGCCCCTTCTGGCCCAAATTAACGCGGGCCTTTTGCCCCACTCACGTCTCTCATTCCCGCTGTTGTGGATTTCCGCACATGTCCCCGGATCGCCGCGCTTGGCCCCTGGGCCACAGGCCTCGACGGAACAGGCGCCCTAATCGATCGTCGGCAGTCGACTAATTGGCCAGACCTTCAAGCGTAGCTCGACAGAGTCGACCTGGACAGACCTTCGATCCTCTCGCCCCGCCCCTCCCCCCACGCCCCCCAGGTAACTCAACGCGCCGCTGCGGACCTTGACATTTCACGCTGAGGGCTCTTCCGATGTAGGGGCTGTTCGGTGTGAGCCACGTGGGCTTCTGTATGAAACGATGCCCTCTTCTCTGTTTGCCACCCGCGTCAACTCGCATGTCCCGGCGTCGCCGCGCCCTGATGTTCTGCGTTGGCGACGCGGTCCAACTTGAGGCTCCCGCGGGAAGTGCGAGGAGAAGAGATCATCCACTATCCCTCTGGAGGTCACGTGCCCCCAGCGCGAACCTGAGACGATCATCTCCGCCATCGAGAATTTGCCTCATCCTTCCCGCCCCAAGTCTCTGCGCATTGAATGCTGAAGGCTGCGCGCATTAGGCTCGCAATGGTCAGCAGGGCCGCTTTCCTCTCGAATCTGTCCTCTGCGTATGCGCGCACCCACTCGCAGTTGACTCCCCGTGGGCCCCCGTGTTCATCGCGAGTGATAAAATCCACGGCCAAAGCCGGCACGGATTCCAAATTCCCCCCGCTACGCCAGCAACTCGGACTGGCAAGCGAGACTCAGTGGCGCGCGCGCGCCGTGCTGATCCTTGCCGCGCAGCCTCACCGATGTCATTCAATTTCTTAGAAGCGCGCAAGTTTGCGCCGAGCATCCACTCTGCGACTGGCTCCTCGCCTCCTCCGACTCCTGGACTTCCTTCCTGCGTCTCTCCGCCCTCATTTTCTTCCTCTAACTTCTCTGGTCCTCTCCTTGTGTCCAGGGTCCTCTGCCGTTCTGCTTGCTGCTGCTGATCTTGGCGGAGTGACGTTGGCCGGTCGCCCACTGCCACCGCCGCTAGGGGTGGCGCGGAACGCAGCGCATCCAATCCAGAGTCTTCGCAACCCCCTTCTCACCTTCAAACTTCAGGTCGTCGGTTACATCCCCTACCTCACCAGTCGCCTGGTAAATCACATGTGCGCGTCTCTCATTGCCCAATCGTTTTGGCACACTGACCTCCGCGAATCTAGGCGCGCGCCTCTTGGTTTTGGGTTCGCAATGCAGTCGAATGCCTGACTCGTCCTGAAACGCCCAGGTGGCCATGAATGGCCCCCCCCTGTTCTTGTCTTGCCCGGCGCAATCGGGCCCTCGGGCTCGGTCCTCACAGGGGCCGCCGCTGAGCCCCCCCGAACGTTCGACTCGCCTTGTCCTCTAATCAGCCAGCGCGGCTTATGCGCAGCACGGCTAATCATGACAGCGCAACCGCGGCGACCGGGCGGCGGCCCCGCGGCCGTGCACTCCGACTTCTGCGCGGCATTACCTCGGGCCACGATCGGCCCGGAATCAACGCGTCGAGTCGCGGTTGGCCGCCGCGGGCGACATCGCCATGGCCTCAACGTCCGCTCCTAGTGCGATGGGGATTGGTCGCCAAGGTAGCCATCTCATATTGGCAAGTTACTCTAGGCCGTTCCCATCATTACCTTCGCGTCTGAACTCGCGGGATTTCACGGCCCCGCCCCGAATGCCGAGAATTAACTCCTGATTTGCTTCGTGCGCCCCCAAGCATATGCCACTCCCCCATCTTGCGTCGACGTCGATGCCTCCCCTTTAATGGGGATCATATGCGTGGCGAATTCCCAAAACTGGGGCAAGGCCTCGTTGACTTCTGCGCCCTTGGCACTTCTCAGGGGCCGTCTGTCCGTCGGCGTCAGTCGCGAACTTGCCGACGAGGGAAGATGCGCGAGCCGCGGGCCGAGGTGCGAGCGCATGCCCTTCCCCGAACTCAACTTTGCACCTGTCGTCCGACGCACTCCCCTACCGCTCAGACGCGTCCTATCGCGGCCCGCGTCGCCCTGTCGAATTCACCGTATGCTTGGGGCTCTCCAGCGAGGCTAACCTCCACTCCTCAGTCTAGGTGGCGCGACGCTTTGACAAACCCCTTGAGCGCTGCAATGGATGACTCACCATCGCTTTGAAGATTGCTCTCTCGCGGCCGGGGAACAAGACGACCTCGATCGAAGATGGGCCCACTCTCTTCGCAAATGAAATGAAGCGCGACCCCAGATTACCGTGGCACCCTGGCAGCACGCAAATACAAATGGGTTCCCCCCTCCCACCTTCACCCTCGCCCTTCGCCGCTGAGCCACGCTTAGTCGATCGAGATCGCGGGCGCCCCATGCCCCTGCGACTCCACCCTCCGTTCGCGCTCTCTCCTTCATGCCTTCCCCGCAGTGCAGCGGGGGCGCCAACTCTGGCATGGTCTACGAGCTTCAATGTGCAACTCCAATTTCCGCGCGCTCGGCCTCGAGTCTCGCGCGATTCCCCCGGGCGCCTCAGCCTCGTCTCCAACAAACACGCCCCTGACAACGCTTAACTCGTGGCCCCCATCCTGGCCCTCTGGGTCGCCCCCCCAAATTCACGCTGACTGGGCTTGGACTGGGGCTCACGGGCTCGTCCGGACTCAGCAGAACAGGTCCGCCATGAGAAGCCCCTGCCTAGGCCCCCCCCCGCATCTCTCGGCGCTAACTTCCTTGATATTCCTCTCGTGGATCGTCGTCTTCTGCCACATTGCGAAATGCTCAAGGTAACTGCAGGATCGCCCATCGTTGTCTTGAACTACCGCTATGCGATTTCCTGCGCCCGCTATTTCACGCGCAGGCACGAATACCTTTCTATCACCAGCTACTTGGATGAGCATGCTCACAGCGGGCCCCTTTCCATTCTGACCCACAATAACTCTTTGCCCGCGGCCCCCGATAACTGGCCCATTGGCCGCGCTGCAATGCTTGCCGCCCCAGAAGGCCCCCGCGAGTTTAAAGGGAAGTGGGCCCCCGCGTTCGGGGGCCCAACCGCGCTGCGCGCTTCTGGGTCCACGGCGACATTTATCTTTTCCACGCCGCTCTCCTGGCCCCTCGCGGGTACCTCGTCGGCTCCCTTGTCGGGCCCCCTGATCTCCACAGGCTGCCAGTCCGCGTACTTGCCCAACCAACTTCTCTCCTTCGGGATGCACTCTGCGACGCGGTTGCCCCAGTGAGCGCCGCGGTCAGAATTGGCGCTGCACTCGTGAGGCACGTGCCTTTCCTCAATCTCTAACCTCGCCTCCACGTTCCTCCTTTTTGTTCCTTGGCGCTGCGCCCACCAGTCCTGCGATTCCTGAACTTGCCCCGGTGCCGCGGCGTTGCCGGCAACTCCACCTGCGTCGATGGCATCGTTGATTTCGACGCCGCAGCATCGCGGTCCCGATCGGAGTTGCCCTGACATCTGGGCGGGCTCTCCTACGCCTCCTGCCCCCGTGGCCCGGGGTGGCCTCGCTGGCGTTCCTGGGGCAGCCTGCTGCGATGTGGCAATTTTCGCCGCAATTGCAAAACTCCCTCTCCATGATCGGCTGTGGAAGCTAGGTGCGTCTAGCTCTCGTCCTCGCTCAGCTCCAATATCAAATCCTCCCTGTCTGCTGTTTTGCGCGGGTAGCACCACGCCTGGTCGAAGTTGGCGGGGACATCATTATCAAAGTTTGGGTCAAAGGGCGAACCGAAGCGCACCCGGAGGTGCGAGTCCACGATCGCGCGGACGCGTTTGAGGTAGCGCTCGTGGTCCACCCATGGATTAGATCGGGCATGGCGTTTACCGGTCTGAGGGATGGTGATCGTTGGTTGTTCCATCACTGCACTAGCGATCGGGTGCTTGAGCCAAAATGGTGAAGGTGCTTTGCCCTCACCATTCGTCCTTCTCGCATGCTACGCTGCTCATGAAAGTGATGGAAGGAGAGGAGGGTCGCAGCACGTCGCCACGCGCGCGCCCGGAGGAGGAGGGAGATGGGAAATACATCGAATTAGCGCCTTGAGCGTAGCGCCCGTCTCTGGATGAGCTGATGTATATATGACATGCCGTGCCGAACGACAAGCCGAATGCTGCTGCTCGCTACGCGCGTGGCGGGTAAATACGGTGACGTTAACCTGGTCGGCTGCGGGTTCTCGCAGCTTGCGTCTAAGTCTGTACTCGGCATGTGAGCTCAACGCAGAGTCCCCCGACTCCGCCTGGGGATCGCTTCACTAGGAGCTGTGGCGGAATACCTAATAGGCCCATCTGATGTGCGGCGCTACGATGCGGCACACTATTCTCATAAGCACTGGCGGACAACTGTGCGTGGCGGCATCCGGGTTTAGGCATGCACGGTGCAGAGGCATTATGTCGTTCCCGACTGCGGCCCAGCATACCGCGCCCTACACGAAGCGCAGAAGATGGGAATATTTGCACACACCCCTCGCCACGGCGACCAAAGGCTCGTGCACTGGCTCAGTCTTAGGCCCCGTCTGCGACGCCAAGCCCAGTCATGTCCAAGAACGTCGCGCGCCGTGCCGAGTCCAACGTCTTCGTGAACAGGCCCGCTTGCATGACCAATGTCGGGCTATGTTCCATAGCGATGCGCAGGTCGGGGTTTGCGGCCATCTCGTGAAGCACTCTAAGACATTTCCGCTGGGTGCGCGGTAAGTGTCTGCGCTTCTTACTGTAACCTGTTGCTACACACGGAATAATTTGCAGGTTATCGATGCGACAAGATATGGATATGCTGACCAAGAACCTCTTCAAGTAACATATGCAACGGGATCGCCTCCTGGCGCAAAGCGTGACTGAAGGCAGCCGTCTCGGGTTCGGCAGTGGCCGAGATGGTCGGTGCCTGTGTCGATACTCCCCAGCTCAGCGGAAGCGTGTTCCCACTCTCAGGAGAGAAGAGCTCGACCCACCAGCCCGAGACAGATTTGGTGGTTTCCGAGTTGCCAGTCAGGCCAGCGCCCGAAAAGCAGACGAGTAGCAGCGCGGCCAGATCAGATGACGACAACGTCCCGCGCAGCACAGCCTTCGCCGTGCAGGCGGCATAGAGCATGAGCCTGATGACTGATGAGGGCCTTGTCTTGCACGACGGTCCAAGCGGATACCTTGCTGCACAGGCGCTGGGTGGCCGCGGCTATGTCCGGCCTGCCGACGCGGTACAGGAACGCGGCGGAGGCTGCGTGGGAGGGCGCGATCGATGCGACGTCGTCGTTCCACGTCTCGTTCGACAAGTGCGGCGTGCCGACTGCCCTGTTCAAGGCGATGCTGGTGTCAGCCATAAGCCGGTCGCGCATCTTCGCGGTGCACCCCGGCATCGAGATCTCCGTGCGACGCGCGGCCCGCGGCTCCTCCTCCCGGAACGGGTCGAGCAAGTAGTGCGCCCCCACGAGCCGAGAGATGTCCGCAAAGTCGCCCTTAAAGTCGACGGCGTCGAAAAGGCCCCTCCAATGCGCGGCGGCCCCCCGGTAGCCGCCGCCAGGAGCACGTCGTCGACGCGCGCGTCGAGAATGCTGCCGCCCGGGCGAAGGAAGACCCCAGGCCAGGAAGCCAGGGGCCCCCAGCGCAAGGCCTTCAGGATGCCCTCGAACAGGTGCTCCCAGAGTGCGCCTGCTTCCAGGTGCCCGTGCAGAGCTCGGAGCAGAAAGCGTACCGGTCGAACGAACCTGGGACGAAACCGGCCCCCGTTGTGGTACCAGCTCGACGGCCACCACTCCGCTCCCGTGAGATCTCGACCCACGTGGGAACTCGCCCTGGCCGGCAGATCGATGCCTGAATGTACGCCTGCAGGGCGTCGCAAACCGACACCTGGAGCTGAAGTAGCACGGCGATCGCAAGAGTGCAGCGTACCGCTGCGAAGCTCACCGGGCTGCTCGAGACCACCTGGCACAGGACGACGGCGTCGACGCCCGTCTTCGCCCTCACCTGGCTGCCCTGGAAGACTTGATCGAGGCGTCGTCGCCCTCGGCGTTCTTCTCGCCCGTGATGCCGAAGACGCCGCCGTGGAAGACCTCCGGAATCGCTGGCTCCTTCATCAAGTCCTTGTACTCCCAGCCCTCCGTCTCGGACAAGTCTGCCGGCCCCTGTGGCCATCGAGCTCCTTCTCGGTGGCCTTCAGAGCGGCCTCGGATCGAGCCTCGGCTGACTTCATATCGATCTTCCAAGTAGTCAAGCACGACCACGTAAGTGGCTCCGCACAAACCTCGTCATCGCGGTGGTCTAATCTGGGCACAACCTTGACGCTGCTCCAACAAACCTTCGCCGACTCCAGGGTGTAGTTGGCGCTGGCCTTGGCGATCTTGCCCCTGCGCTCGATGAAGCTGCTCTCGGGGAGGTCTGGAACGTCCCGGCACGGCTCCACCAATCGTCGGAGAAACTCCGCGCGGTTCGACATGATCCCCACTTCTGCTTGAGATATTTCTCGATCTCCTGGCCGCCACGCTTCACGGCAAACTTCATCCCGAGCGCTGCTGTCGAGACGTCCCGGCTGCCAGCCTCGAGGTATAACACGAAGTCGATGACGTCCTGGCGGCGCCAGAATCTGGACGTAGCAGGCCGCCCCCAGAAAATCCAGCCACCGCATCTCGCCGCGCGCCTGCAAATCGAAATGATGGTCTATAGGAGCTTGTCGGAAATATCGACGCCACCACAAGCATCGCCAAGCTCGGCGTCGACGCGCTGCCACGGGCCCCTGGCCGCGCTCGGCGCCGACGCCCAGACGTAAAGTGCACGCCAGATCACACCACGCAGGGCACGGCGAGGTCTCCTTCAAGGATCGGTCTCCTCGGCCAAGCGGATAGCCAGGGTACCCGGAACAGCTCCTTGAGATAATACTGCATCCATTTCGCAACAAATTTCAAGAAAAAAGGCATTGATGGCGCCCGAGCGAATCTTCGCCCTGGCGCACTTGAGTAGATCAGCGCGCTCACCAGCTTCATGCAAGGCCGACAAGCTAAGAGAACCGATCAATCGTTTATACCGCATGCCCCGGTGCCTCGCGATCAGCACCGGCGCCGGCGAAGCAGAACCAGCGCGCCGCACGTCCCGATGCACTGCCGAGCTGGACTCCCAGGTGCTGCAACTGCTTCTGGTTGTTGGTCAGGCTGTCGGGCGGCTTCCGCTGCCCGAGCCGCCTCAGGCGGCCGGGGCCCCCCGCCCCCGGACCGTGCCGCCGCCGGCTCCTGGGGGGCACCTCCCCCAGACCGCGTCGCCGCCGCGGCGGGCATCCGCCTTGCCCTTTTGGCTTCCTGGCAAGCACTTATCCGATCTTCCTGCTTCCTGAATCCATATGGATCCCTCTCCTTCCACTCGTCCCTCAACTTGTTCTGGCCCCCCTTGTTCATCATGGCCCACGCCTCCGGGTAGATGGTAGGAGGCCTCCGCGACCATGGCGGGGCAGGGGCTGCTCGGCTGCCGAACGCGTCGATTCTCCAGCCGGTCGGCGGGCGCCCCCCTGCAGCCTTGGCCTCGGGGCCCCGGCTCCGGCCCCATGCCAGCGGGGGCATTTTCAGCGATGAGCTGGGCGTCAGCTCCCAGTCATCTTGGTCGCCGCCGGAATCGGCCAGGTTCTCGGAGACCAGCACAATGTCCTCGATCAAGTTGCCCGGCACCAGCTTGGGCGCATTCTCCGCGAGCTCGCCGTCGCACTCGTTGCCTGAGCCAGCGCTGTGATCAAACTCCTCGATGTCCCTGGCCCCCTTCTCATCGCAGACCGCCAGGGCAGGGGGGCGTCGCCCCTGGCCGCCCCAGCACGGCGAAAGCGCTGCTTCTCTGGGAAGGTGACCCCCATCGGGGAAGAAGACCTCGGCATAATATCTTATAGTTGGCCGTGTTGGCCGATAATCGCTCGACAGCCTGTGGAGAGGGACGACAGCGCACGTCTGGTTCCAGTCGAAGCAAGGGCCAATCCCAATGCCGACAAGCACGTAGGGCAGCATTTTCTCCTGCCATTTGGGCTGCCCCGCGGCGCCACGAACGCGAGAGCGCCGAAGGGGTGCTGCCGGAACTCAGGATGGCGGCCAAAACGTCGAACATATGGGGCGAGGCCGTCCTCGCCGATCTTGAAGCCGCTCTGCATCATACACCACATCGTCAGCGCTAGCGGCCACCAGGTGACAGGAACGGCCCCATTGCGAGCAGCGCCAGGGCACCCTCCAGCAGCGCCCAGTTGAACCTCTCGATGGTGCCATTCGATTGTGGCACGCGAGGAATGGAGCAGAAATGCCGGAAAGGGTCGAGCTCCCGAAGCCTCTGGCTCGCCGTCTTGAACTCCGGGGCGTTGTCCGCCCACAAGCGCCTGATCTGCGGAGAGACGTCGTCGAAGAGGTGATGCGCTGCAGTGACGACCTCCGCCTTCCTGCTCGAGCTCGGGGGCGCGCCCCCGCGCCGGGTCATCTTATCAAGCATGTTCTGGCTGACCTTGGCAACCTCCGCCGCCGCGCTGCCGCGAGGCATGGCGGCGCGGCCCATGTGGACGCAGGCGCCGAACGGCCGCTCCTCCGCACCTGCCGCCTGGATCGCGATTCCCCTGGAGGCAGGGCCACGACGTCGTGAGTGGGGCTTGCAATGCTCGCCGGCCCCGCAGCCGAGGCAGACGTCTGGCGTCGAAGGGGCGCGGCGCGACAGGTGCTCGATCGTCAGGCGCGCCGCCCCTGAGTCGAGAACGACCTCGTCGGGCGACTCCGAAACCTCGATCTCCCGGAACACCGCAGGGTCGGACATGGCATCCGCGTCGAAGCCCGCCAAGCCCCCCTCCAACACTCGCGCGACGTCACCAACCGACTCCTGCTCGACAAGCGGCGCGCCGAGCTCTCCAGCGACTTCCGCGACATCATGTTCGGGGGCCGGCGACTCGAAGAGCTGCTCGAACAGCGGGGGCTCTTCCCGATCCATCCCAGCGATCTCCTCGGGCTCTGGGGACAGCGCCGCGACGTCGGCCAACTCCGCAGGTAGCGTTGCCAATTCCGTCGGTGGCGTGGGCGGGCCCTCAGATCCGACTCCGGTCGCAGTCCCGACCAGCACCTTCCGGGCAGCGGGGCCAGCCTGCCTCGGCGACGCGGCGAGGTGCGGCACGTAGTCCCGGCCACACCACACCTGGCACTCCTCGCCAGACGGCTTGACGAACTGTGGCTTTGGCGCCCAAGGGTACCAGTAGAAGCCGTACCCAACCTCCGCACAAGGCTTGCCTATAGTAAGGATCTTGGCGGTGGCCGACGCGTCCGGCAGGAGCGCGGCCTCGACGTCCTCCCCGAGCTCCTCCAAGTGGGCCATCACCGCACTGTCGATGCGCGACTCGCCCTTGCCGGTGTCGATGGCGCCTGGCTGCGAGATCGCGCGGCTTAGCGCCATCGGCGTGGCCGGTCGCATCCAGCGCGCCCCTGGGGCCCAGCGCCCAAAGCCCACCCATGAAATCGCCGAGCTCGGCGCCGATGCGCGGGGCGCTGGCGAAGAGCACCTTCTTCTTCCCCTTGCCGCCGCCCTTCTTGCTGGCCTTTTCCCGCGCGATCTCCTCGACGCCCCTCGCGTCGCCGGGCCCGCGACGACGCGCGCATCGATCGCCGAGGGGGCGCTCCAAGGGAAGTTCGCCGCGCGGCGACGACCGTCGCCAGGCTGGTTCCCAAGCTTGACCGCGGCGCCCGCGGGGTAGCCGGCAGCGGGCGCGTGCGCCTTATTCTATCGATAGCGCATGAACTTGCAGTCCCCGTCAAACTTGCACGCCCCCACTCGCTGGAGGGCGCGAGGGAACTGCTTGGGTTCCTGGCTCGCCGCTCCGGCCCGCGCGTCCGCCTTGATGGCCTTTGCCTCAGCCATGGTATTCGCCTCGGCTTTGGCCTTCGCCTTGGCGAGCGGCTGCGCCTTCTTCGGCGGCGCCGCGAGGTTGTCCACCGTCTTTTGCTGGCGCTTGCGGGCGCAGGAAGCCCTTGCAGCGTCGTGGAGGTACTTGAGGGTCTGCTCGTGGCTGCCCGGCGTGGCCCCGTCGCAGATCTGGAACTCGAGGGCCAAGTCTGGGCGCGTTGAGGCCCAGTAAAGCGACAGGCGCGCTGACCCCCTCCCCCCCCCCCCTTCGCGACAGGAGGTGCGTCGCGCATTCGTCGCCCGTGCGCCGCCCGTGCGTCGGCCGCCGAAAAGGCCAGCCGCCCTCTCGAACGCGCACGTCGCCCTCGCAAGGGGGCAATTTGGCGAGTGCGTCGCCAGCGCGGCGGACACCCACGGGGCGGATCGCACGCGCGTCGCCCTCTCCACGGCCGCTGAAAAGGCCGGTCGCCTTCGAGAAAAAGAAAGTCGCCCACGCTGCGGCCCTCTTGGCGAGAAGAAGGCGGCCGCTGGGCGACCTCGGCAGATCAGCAAATCCCTGTAACATTACAATGCAGCGACGCTGCTGAACGCAGCCCCGGCGATAGGCCAGCAGGCCCCGCAGCCGCCGCCACAGCCGCCGCAACCGCCGCCAGCGCCAAAACTACCGCCACCACGATCACCACAAACGGATGCGACCGCAATCACATCCACCGCGACGATTACGACCAACACCATTTACCGCCATCACCACCACCACGACCACCACGCTTCTCGCGACCACCACAACGACCGACACCAGCACGATCACCGACGTGACCACCACCAGCCCGCCCACCACCAGCGGCACGACCGCCGCCAGCGCGACCAAGGCGACGAACGCGACCACGACCATGATCACCAACATGACCATTACAGAAGCACCCGCCCACTCCGTCCTCCCCCCCTCCCCCCCATTCCCCTGCCGGGCCGCCCTTGCCGCCGCGCCCGCCTCGCGCCCCTGCCCCTCCCCCCTCCTTTTCTCCTCGTAATCTTCCTCTTCCACCGCCGGCGGCGGGGCCGTTCGCGGAAGGCGGGGGCGCCGCTCGCGGCGACGCGCCGCGGCCGTGGAAGGGGGGCCGAAGGAGAAAAGAAAATGAAGAGGGACACGGGGTGGCAAGGGAAAAAAACAAAGACGAGAGAGGAGGGGGGAGGGACAGACAGAGGGAGGCCGGTAGAAAGGAGGAGGAGAAGGGGAGGAGAGAGGGAGACGAGGCAGGAGAGAGGACGAAGGAGGAGGAATGACAAAAGAGGAGGGACGACGAGGAAAAAAGGGAAATAACAGGGGCAAGCACCGCCCTTCCTGGCGCAATGGAGGACGCAGCCGCCGCCACTTGTGAACAGCGCAAGCACGGCGGGCCGACGGCCGTTGCGCATTGCTGCTCGGAGAAATGCTAGGGGCGGGCAAAGTCGCGACTGCGTCGCGCATGCGTCGCGCGTGCGTCGCGCGTGCGTCGCGCGTGCGTCGCGCGTGCGTCGCGCGCGTGGCGCGTCGCGTCGCGCGTGCGTCGCGCGGGTCGATCGTGCGTCGCGCGCTGGCAGGGGTGCGTCGCGCGCGGGTCGGGGTGCGTCGCGCGCGCGTCGCGCGTGCGTCGCGCGGGCGTCGCTCGGGTCGTTCGCGCGTCGCGCGCAGGTCGCGCGCGAATCGCTCGAAGGGCGCCGCGGGCTCCCGGCGGCGCGTGAACTGCACGGCCCGCCGGCGAAACAATCATGGGATGCGCGCGAAAATCGTGGAAATAGCGAGACACGCACGTGAGAACTACGAACGCGAGGAAACCAATGGACGACATGGAGACGCAGCGCGCGCGGACTAATCCACGTCAAGCGCACCCCCCGTCAGATTTTGAACATCGGTCCGTCGCTGCAGCAATTTGGCGACGTCTCGCCCGCCGATGCATTGGGGGGGAAAAGAGGGTGGAAGTGAGGCGAGGGAAGGGCGGGCGACAATGGGAACGGACGGGCGAGGAGGGGGCGCGCGGGGGCGGCGCAGCGGCGGCGGGAGCGATGGAAGGCGATCGAAGGGGGGCGGCGGGGGCGAGGAGGGCGATAAGAAGTTCCAGGAGGGTGGAAGGACAACGGGGGGCGAGTAGGGAGGCGGACAGGACGGCAGCCTGACGCAGAAGAACTGAATACAAATTTCGCAAACGGGACAAAACGCGCAGCGCGTTGGGCAAAGGGAAGAGGAAGGAAGAGGGGGGGGGCAGGAGGATTGGCGCGAAACGGCATGGGGGTGCGGGGCGCGATGCGACGGGGCGAAGTGGCGCCGCGTCGCGCGACGTGACGCCACCCCCGCCGCGGCGCGACACGCACAGCCCCCAAGCAACGCGAGGCGTCTTCGTCCTCAGCAACGGTTGGCGCCCCCGAAAATGAGCACCAGCAAATCCTCTTGCGCCGAATTGGGAACAGAACGCGTTGGTGGACCGTCGAACTAGAGCGCGCCGCGACCGCCAAAATGGCTGCTTGTGCACTGGCGTCGGAAACCTGTATATCGCCAGAGAAATTCCGAAGTCGCGCCATATGTCGCCCACGCACTCTGGGAGGCCGGGATTCGGGACAGAGACGCAAACCAGGGCCGGCGCACGGGCGACGCTCGGGCGACGCACTGAACGAAACTTAAAGGGGGGGGGGTCGCTTCGCTGGGCCTTAACATCTGGGCGCTGCCGGGGCTCCGGCACGACGATTGCCGACAACAGTGCCTCATCCGGCTCCTTCATCATGATCGACAAACGTGAATATCGAGGGCGTCCACATATGCCTCCAGATCGCCACTGAACTTCAGCGCCTGAATCGCGGACAGATCGACGTGGAGCGCCTGGCCACAGTACACCTCGCACCGCTTCAGGATGATGCATGCACAGGCCTGCCGCCGAACGGGCGGATCTCGCGGGCGCGCCGCTCCTGATAGAGCTGCACCTCTCTGCCCACGCCTCCGGTAGCAACTTTTTCAGCGCGCTCACAAGCTCGGTGTCGAGCGGGTCCCACCTAGACGGAATCGTCTCTAGGGCCTCGACGTCCGTCGCGAAGAAGACCTCCCTGAAGTACTTCTGCGCCCTGGTCTTCGGCCTGTTGGAGCACGCCTCCGACGCCAAGTCGTTCGCCCACTTGCGCGGGCCGTGGGCCGTCGGCAGGGCCTCCAGCTTCATCTCCTTGACCGGCGCGCGCCGTCGCATGGAAGCCTCGCCCTCGCTCTCCGAGGCCGAATCCAGCGAGAACATGACAGGGGCAGCAAGGTTCGTTGGCAGCCCTGCCCGCGGTGCCGGGCCCGGGGTCGCCGGCGAAGTCGGCGCCGCAGGCGGCGCCGTCGACGGGCCGGCCCGCGCCGCGCCGTCGCCAATCCGATAGCCCCCGGCCGCAATCGCGAATGCGACTCCGCGGCCGAACGGAACGGCAAGGGCCCCGGCTGGGACAGCAACTCGAGCTGGACATCCGCCCCACCAGCTGCAGGAGCGGCCGCAGGAGCGGCAGCCCCAAGCGGGGCGGCGGACCCTGGGAGCACCGACCGCGGGAGCCTCGGTCGAGCAGTCACCGCTCTGGCAATCTCTGCTTCGCGTCGTAGTCCCAGCCCCCCTTCTCCTCAGCCAGCGCGGACTCCTCGCACCTCGCCCGGGTCTCGGCGGCGAGGGGCTCCTCCAAGTTCTCGATGGCCCCCGCGACCTCATCGATGCAGGTGTTCGCCTCAGTCGAGAACTCCTGCATGTGCCGGTTGGCTTCGCGGAGGTGCTCGGCCTCAGAAGTGAACCTTGCCTGGGCCTCCAAGCCCTGCTCATTCCACAGCTCCAGCTCGTGGCTCCAGGTGTCGAGCTCGTCGCTGAAATCGTCGACCTCCCTCTTGAACTGGACGACCTCCGCGTCGCCGGCCTCGCGCCGATGCCGTAGTCGACGGAATCGCGAGAAGCCGCAACCTCTGCCTGCTGCGTGCCTTCGGCCCTGGCAGCGCCGGCGCCAGCTACGGCGACCTCGCCCTGAAGGGCGGCGGCCTGCTGGTCCACAGCCTGCCCGGCCATGGGCACTTCGCGCTGCGCCTCGGCCAGGACAGCCGAGTCGCTATCAGCCGTCTCGCGCTCGACCACCCCCCCGAGCTCCGCGAAGGCTCTGTCCCGGGCGTCGATGTCGAGCCTCGCCTCGCGCGGGTAGACTGCCCAGAAATGCGCCGCGATCTTCTCTCCGCGGCCCGCGGGCCCGCTGCGCCGCGGCATCCGCGGCGGCAGACTCCTCGAGCGAGACCTCGTAGCCACGAAGTTCATCCCGAAGAGCAGCGTCTCGTGCGAGGGCCTTCTGGGCAACCTGCGCGCTGGCATTCTCAACGAAGACTGCTGCTTGCTGCCGACGGCCCTCCACCAGATGTTCGGCTTGCCGCCGGTGCATCTGCAACTCCTTCCTGCCTGAGCTGCCGCGCGTGCTCGGCCTCAGCCCTGGGCAGCCCGCGCCGGTAGCGGGCCTGCAGCTCGCTCTCCAACTCGGCCGCCCGCTCCTCCATCGCGGCAAGGTCGTCGACGATGCGGCTCAGCTCCGCCGAGAGGCCGATGTCGGTGTCAGGGAACTGCTGGCCCTCCACGGCCAGGCGCCTCGGTGACCTGCTGCGGCCAAGGCCCCCCGGGGCGACCGCCTCGGAAGGGGCCGCGACGGCGGCCGCGGCGGCAGGGCGCGGTGCATCAGCCATCGGCACCAGGCGCCGTGCATCAGCAATCGGCACTGGCCGCAACAATGTCGGCCTGTACGTCACTGCGTAGACGTCGAGGCTCTTAGCCTGTGAAAGCTCGGTGAGTCTAGCTCTCGCCCTCGCTTAGCTCTGATATCAAATCCTCCCGGTCTGCTGTTTTGCGCAGGCAGCCCCGCGCCCGGTCGAAGTTGACGGGGAAATCATTTCCAACATTTGGGTTCAATGGCAAACAGAAGCGCCCCCGGAGGTGCGAGTCCACGCTCGCGCGGGCGCGTTTGAGGTTGCGCTCGTGGCCCACCTGAGGATCCGATCGGGCATGGCGCATGCCGGTCTGAGGGATGGCGATCGTTGGCTTTTCCATCACTGCAGTAGCGATCGGGTGCTTGAGCCAAAATGGTGAAGGTGCTTTGCCCTTGCCATTCGTCCTTCTCGCACGCCGCGCTGCTCGAGGAAGGGAAGGGGCGTCGCAGCACGTCGCCGCGCGCGCGCCCGGAGGGGGAGGGAGAGGGGAAAGACATCGAATTCACTCCTTGGGCGCCCGTTTCTGGATGAGCTGATGTTATTGCATGCCGTGCCGAGCGGCAAGCTGAATGCTGCTGCTCGCTACGCGCGTGGCGGGTAAATGTGGCGACGTTAACCCGGCCGGCTGCGGGTTCCCACAGCTTGCGTGGAAGTCTGAATTCGGCGTGTGAGCTCAACACAGAGTCCCCCGACTCCGCCTGGGAATCGCTTCGCTAGGTGCTGTGGCGGAATACCCTATAGGCCCATTTGATGTGTGACACTACGACGCAGCGCAATATTCTCAGAAACACTGGCGGAAAACTGTGCGTGGCAGCATCCGGGTCTTGGCATGCACGGTGCAGAGACATGGTGTCGTTCCCGGCAGCGGCCCGGCATGCCGCGCCCTAGACGCAGCGCAAAGGATGGGAATATTTACACAATCGGCGCAGGTCCTATCTATCTCCTATTTTCCATCCTGGAACGGGGCCCCCTGGGTAGCCTCCTGAGGGATCCCTTTGTAGCCTCCTTGGACGTGAGCCCCTGGGCGGCCCCTGGTGCCCTACTTTTGCATCCTCACAACTGCGCCCGGAAGTAACTCCTTTGCATTCCCCTTCAGGCCACCTCATTTTCTCTTGATGTTTCCTTTGGTGGCGCAATGTTTGGCAATGTGCCCAGATCCTCCACACTGGTAACACATGGGCCCTCTACCATGGCATAACTGTCTTTGCCACCTTCGCTCCTGTCGCCAATTCCACTCATGTCTCCCCCATACCAAGTCCACCAACTTCCACCTTCGCCAGAGTAGCCGGACTCGTTCACGTTCGTGCCCCACTTCCCAATATCTGCCTCGTCAACTTAGCCGATATCCATGAAGTCGTTGTTTGCTCGCGACGGCGTCAATTTTTGCTGTGGTCCAATCCTCACACTTGATGATGAGTTCTGGTTGGTGACAATGCTTACCGGCTCTGGCGTCTTGCAGCAATCCTGCAGCCAGTAGATGAACTAGTCACCTGCGTGGGCCATAACAGCCCGCAAAGCAGCAACCTTGAACAGGAAAAAGAAACGAGCACGCATCCCCATAGTTCTCTAGGGATTCGACCAACGCGCTCCACTGTTCCAGCTGGGCCGCCCCGTCGATAACCTTCATGGTGTTCTTTTGGGATTCGTGGCCAGGTTCATCCCGCCTGACAGTGTGACTCCTGCAGCGGCTGAATGCCATGCGTCTGTTCTCTGGTAGGCCATTAAGCCGTCTCCCCCGTGCAAGCCCTTGAGTTTCCCCCGTGGCTCCGTCCGTTCAAACTTGTCATACATAACACAGGTAATCATCCAACTTTGCGTGGCCTTTTTCATCGAGCCCACGCTCTTCTTTAGCGCCGTCTTCTTGTTTCTTAGTTAGCGACGCTTTGGTGTATCCACTCAGCGTTAACCTCCCGCTCATGTGATTGATTAATTTGTTTTCTTCATCACCCGGCGACGCCCCACCCATGGTGTAAAATGTGTTGCCCAAGCATCCTGGGGTTTTCCGATAACCGCGCTTCAGTGGGGCGAGCGCGTTCAGCAACTTCTCCTTCCACACCATGAATTTGGGTTGGCCACCCGAGAACATCGTAACGGCGTTGTATTCGCTAAGTGGTTTGCTTGCACCTCCTCCGGCCCCCGTGTTTCCAGCGGTCTGTATACTTTCGGCGATATTGGTAACATGCTTCGGCGCGCTCGCTTGACGTTGGAATTCTGTCCTCGCGTGATCAAATTGTCGAACTGCTCCTCGCAATGCATGTTGCGGCGGATGGCCGATATCAGAGGAACATTCATCTTGTAGCTCATCCGCAACATCGAGAACGCCACGCCATCGTAAACCGTCTGGGTACCGAGCGTGGCATTGCGCTCGGATAGTCGCATCATCCCTTCGTAATTGGCTTTTGGGGCGGTGCTAACGCACAGCTCCGCGAACCGATTCGTGCCGAGACTGTACCAAGCTTCACGTACTTCCGGTAACGATACATTGTAAGCGGGGTCGTTGTTGCCGGGATCCAATGGGGTCGCCGCTGCGGCCGCCGCTGCAATCTCTGCTCTGGGACCCGTGGGGCGAACAACGGGCTCGTCTACTATGACAATATGGCGGGAACCAGTTTCTGAAAAGGTCAGATGGTACTTGGGCCGAATGCTAGCGGCAACGCTAACACCTGACAGCGAGACGTGCGGCTGTGCTTCTCACCCAATCGCATGACCATGTTCTATCACGTCGTCGTCGTCCTCCTCTTCCTCCTCCTCCTCTTGACCGTCCTGCCCATCCTCCTCTTCCCGCTCCCTCTTTTCCTCCTCTTCCTCTCCGTCTTCCTCCTTTTCCTCGTGCTCATGCACCTCCTGCTCCTCGGGCGGTTGAGCCCGCAGGCGGGCTGAAATGTGTCGCCTGGTTGCGGTGGCGGTGGCGCCAGCGGGAGGGTTGAAATGTGTCACCTGGTTGCGGTGGCGGTTGCGCCCGCGGGCGGGCTTGAAATGTGTTGTCAAAAGTGCCCCTCCAATTCAGCCAGTGCAACTCAGATGAGCCGGTCAATCAACGGAAGGTGCGGAATTTCACCCGGCCCCGCCGGCAACTATGGGATGCCTTGAGGCGGCCGTTCTGCGCGCGCAAGGCGCACTTTCATACCCAGGGCCCTGAGGTGTTCCGCACTTTCATGCCCAGGGCCTGGCGCCCCCAGCCTAGGGCTTTCGGGCATGGCCACCCAGTCTCGGGCCGCGCCGCGCCGCGGCGCCGCGCGTCGGCGCCGCGCGACGGCGCCTGCGAGCCAGGGCGGGATGTCTCGAGGCGGCCGTTTTGCGCGCACAAGACGCACTCCTGGAGAGTGTCCCGTATCATATCCACATGGGGGAACTCCAGGCCCCTCCCCCTCCCCTCCCCGGTTCTTCCTGTGGACAGGGGTGACAAGGAGTGCGTCCCCCTGTGGCCGGGGGGAGCTCCAGACCCCTCCCCCTCCCCCCCTCTCCCCTCAGCCCCCCCCCAATCAACAAGGGAGACAGGGGGTGGTCCCAAGGTGGACAGGGGAAACTGAAGACCGCTCCCCCCGCCTCCACCCCGGTGGATAAGTGGACAAGAGGTCCACCCCCTGTGGGGAGGTCGCCAACGGGGTTCCATGGGAGGTCCCGCCTTCAGGGTCGGCGGCACCAGTCGTAAGGCCTTCACAACAAATTATTGTGGGGACCTGTGAAGGGGAAACTTGGAGGGAGGGTGAGTTGCAGCATCGTTGATGCGTCTTGGGTTTGCACTTGCCCTCGTCCTGCTCCTCCTCCTCCTCCTCCTCCTCCTCCTCCTCCTCCTCCTCCTCCTCCTCCTCCTGACGTCCACCACGGCCTCCTCGTGGCTCCAGAGCCCGTCCCCGTCGACGTCCAGCTCGTTCCAGCGGCCGATCCGCCGACCCCCTCCGCCCGTACGACCGGGGCTGCCGAGGGTGGCGCCCGACGCTGCCCCATCGACCCTGCCTGCGACCGAACTAAGGCGAGCCTTCCGACCTACCGATGGCATAGCAGGGCCGCAGGGCCAGCCAGAATCGAATCGAGAAATCGGGTCGGCTCGGAGCGTGCGCCGGATCGGGCCGCATCGGTACGGAGTCGAGATCGAGCTGGTTCGGTCGTGCCATGATGCACAACAGCGCCATGCACTACTCGAGCCGCATCGGATCGAATCTGATCGAACTGGCCGAACTCGACATCGCATCGGGTCGACCGGATTGAAATGGGCCCTGCAGGGCCGTCGTCCTCCTGCCCGGGGACCTGGCCCGCTGAGATGCCACAAGAAGTCCAGCGCCTTGCCTCCCCAAACATACGTCCTCGTGGCGGGTCTGCTGTGGTCGGCGAATCACTGCCTTGACGGTAGGGGCCCTGGTTGACGACCCCGCTTTTACCGCTCAAACTTACACGGACAACTCTCTCTGAGGTCCCCAGAGGCCCTCGACATCGTCTTTCGTGCTGAATTCGTGCCGTGGGTTGATTTCTGTGGGCCCCTGTGCCCGAGAAGGGACCCTGGAGAAAATTCAGCCGTGAACGCCCATGCTGGCGTCGTCGCCGCGTCCATTATCCGAGTCTTCGAATGTATGCTTGTCAGGCAGTGCCACCGCGAAGCGCCAGGAACAAGCTGGAATGACGGTGGGCCGCAGTCCAGGCCATCCCTGTCCTTGTAGCACACGGCGCTCAGGTGCTGCGGCTTTATTCGGGTTTCATTAGACCATTCCCTGTTCTTGACATTCAGATCAGGGTCGCAGCATCTAATGTTCGCCGAGCACGACACGGCGTGGCAGCACTCCTGTGGAGCCAAATCCTGCCCCACGATAGGCTTGACCCACTCTGGGGGGGATTGTCCGACGAGCATTTTCCATCCATCGATCAGTCCCCCTTCGCTTTCCTTCGCTGAAAACGTCTGGACACTCAAGCGATACTGGTTCAGGCTCTGGGTCAAAATGTGGCCTCCAGCGATCTGGACAATGTAGGCCTGAAAGATCCCCGTCATGGCCAGCAGAAGGATTGCGACGCAGACGTCGCAAGAGTAATAGGTTCTATGCTTTATCCTGTACAACTCGGGATAAACGATGGCGAATCTGTAGATGCTCTCTCTGCTGCAACCGCTCGGGCAAACGCCTGGGCCGTCGTCCCTGGCCTCGTTCTCGTCCTGTTCAGCGCTCTCGGCGTCTCGAAACGTTCCGTGGCCGTCGCGGGGGGACGGTCGGGGAGAGTACACGGGAAAGTGCCGCGAGAGGAAGGTCCCGCTGTGAGAATGTCGTCGTCCTCCACTTGCGCCCAAGAGAGGTTCCCATTCGCTTGGGGCGGCACTTCGGGGCGGTGCTCGCGCAGAATGCGATCCCGAAGGACGACGATCGACCTCACTCATACCACACGAGGTGACGGCGCATAAGAGGCTGAAGGACTTATTGGCAAGGCAATACCTCCTTGTAGCTCACCCCCAGCACTATGAATGCAACCAGGCTCTGTTTCACAAATACTGAAGACACTTCATTCGGAAGACAGAATGGGCAGCCTCAGGCGGCCTGAGCCGAGATGGTGGCAAGAGGTCTCGAGAGCCCCGGCTCGAGGATCCAGGATTCGGTGCCCCGAATCCTGGATCCTGCAAGACAACAAAGTCGGTCCCAGTGGCGGGTCACGGTGGCGGGAGGCGGCGGAGGCGGAGGTGGAACAGGACTGGCAACCCATCTCCCATCTGCAGGGCTGCCAACTCGAAGCGCACCCCGAGCACGCAGATGCAGCAGCCAAGATGTGAACGCACACCACGGGAAACCGGATCAGGAACCAGCACACTTCCGAGCGATAGCCAACTGTTGCGGGCACCCCGTCTTGCCCGGGAACGCCTGGACCCGCTCGGATCTCGCAGGGAACCCATAGCTCCATAGCCTCACCCAGAGACCACAACGTCTTGAAGTTAGTAGCGCGACAACGATAGGAAGAGAGCATCCTGAGACACATGTTTTTCAGCGCAGTTTTGTGGGAGGGGGGGAAAGGGAAGGCAAGGGATCACGCGAAGCACAAACCAACGTCCACAGCTTGATGTGTCCACAATCAGGCTGCCGGCTGCCAAACGCACGCGCCCACGTGCTGCCCGCCAGGCCCGAATCACAAATCCTGGACTGGGGCAGCAATGCAGATGCATGTGTCATGGAATCGGTGCATGGAAGGGCGAGCGAAAAAGAAAAGGAGGAGGGGAAGAGGAACAGTGGCGATGCGCGTGCATCCCCCATGGCCAAGGCGACCATGAATATTATAAGGCCCGACGCAACGACAAGAAAATGGTGGGAGCAGGAAAAGGAGACAAATGTTTTAGCCTTGAGCCAAATTAGCTACGGAAAACAATTCCTAAAACTGAACCTTGACTCGACTGAGTGCTCTCCCGAAGCAGTCGTCAAGGTTTCTCCTAGGTTCAGCTTCTCTTTGGTGTGAGAGGCCGCAACCAACAGGATACTTCGAACTAGCAGCCCGCCAGGGAGGGAGAAACCTGCATGCCCCAGCCGTCCCTGGATCGGCTCCTGGTGAGCCTGGCAAGGAAGAAAAGCAAGAAAAGACAGCAAATCACTGAAACGGAACTTGGGCGCAAGATGGGCTGGCCGGCCGAGGAAAAAGGGAAAGGGAGAGAGGGGGAGCACCAAGACCACCTACCACCGGCTCCGGGCCCAGGAACTGTCTCGAGGTGGCAAATGTGGACTCTTCCTCGAACTCTTTGCGGGACACAGTTCGGAATTTGCCCCTTCAGTGTGGGGGCGGACCTCCGACGCTCCACCTCTGTACTGCCGCCCACGAGCAGTAGTCGCCCGTGAGACATAATGTCGAAACGAAGCAGCATTACGTTTGGCGACGCCTGTCATCAGAGGGTCTTCTGCCATCCGTCCGTGAAGGACCCACCGCACGCTCCCGCGCACTGGTGCTAGTGACTCGCAGATGATGGCCCGGTTTAGGGCGGCCCTGCAGTCTTTGGTGCTGGCGTTATTTTTGTTTCTGCATGGTGTCGTAGATTGATTCGGCATCCACGACATGCACCTGATCCTCTCGGCCTCCCACGGAACGATGTCTCCGCAACACGGTGGTGAACGGGCCGGAAGCACGGTGGCATTCCGGAACATCCAGATCCCTGAACTTCCTCGATAGAGGACCTGGAGGCAGCCGACCTCGGCCACCGCGACCGGAGAGAGCCAAGGTCTCACCTGCTAGAATAAGCGGCGCATTCCTATCAAGCTTGCTCGATCTCCATCCCAAAACTGAAATTTTGACTGAACTGTTTGAGGGAACTGATCGGTCCGTGGCCAAAACCATCCAAACACCCTGTGCCGGGTCTTCGGGTATGCCGCGATCCTCGTCAGTACTCACGTTCGCTCCTACCCCTCGTGCATATCAGAAGAAAACGAAGGCCATCTGGTCCAGGTCCAGGCGCCAAGCGGCGATGCCTCGATAGGCTACTGCCTCGATGTTTGACCAACTTGTTGGCACACGTGACATCATAGATGGTGGCCTGCTTCGGACGAGTAGCCAGAATGCTGGCTATACTCGTGGTTTCTGGTCGGGACTCCCTACCGATCCAGTTGAATTTGTAGACCAGGGATATGAGAGCCTTAAATTCCTCCGGGGGAAGTGGCCCCCTCTCTTAGACATCCTACCTTTAGCGAGAGTGGGCGGCCTGACTTCCTCCAGGATATATTTTTTTGGTCCACCAAAATCTTATCGGGGTAGAAGGTCGGCGCCCAGCGAAATCCAGGCCCCAGGCATGACAATCGCGGTACTTGCCGAAGTGAAACCTCGACTCGAGCAGCTTGCGCAGCCAGGTCCTGGACTCACCATCGGCATTCCCGATCATGCAATCATCTACTTCCACGGGCATGGCGTTCAGGATCCCTCTTCGGGAATCACAACGGGTCCACCAACAGGGTTCCAACAGGCTGCGGGCGAACCGAGCTTCTCAAAGAAGCTCACGACCGTCCGTCTCCACGCCATTTGCGCGTCGTCCAGCCCATGCAAGTTCGCAATGAGCTGGATGAGGAACCCCGGGGCCAGGTCGATCCCCCCGCAAGGTTCGACGCAGACTTCCCTCTGGGAGCGACGCATCGGGTCAGACTGACAAAACGCGTTCCTCACGCCCGCGACATCCCCGACAACCCCCAAGATGGCAACCACCTGGAGAAACATCATGATCGAAGACGTCTGGGGGGTAGGAACGCACGCGGCCAAGGCCCACGAGTCGGGATCGCGATGCCCATGGGCGCACCAGCGCGACTTTGGCATCCGGCTCGGCGAGCGCCCCCTCGACCGGCTTCCACCTCCTGACCATCCAGCTCGAGATGGCCCTCGTGATCCAGGCCCTGGGCGGCGAGATGACCCCGACGGCCCCCGCCTGCATCATGGCGCCCCACTTCCCTTATCGGACGCCGCGAACTTAGCCCTCTCAACGGGGGTCAACTGCTTGAGATGGACCTCTCCCCCAAGTATTGACGAGTGCCCCATCGCCGTCGAGAGGGCCAGTCCCCGCGGGAGGCCCCGGCCCGCCCTCGCCCCGGGGAACGGCCCTCAGACCACTGGCCCCAGCAAGGGCCGCCGAAAACCCCCCGAGAAACTCATCCTCGTCTTCGCCCCGCGGCGAAGTGCTCGACCTTCCCCTGCGCTCGATCTCCTGCGCCCTCTCAGCAACAGTGCGTTTGCCCTCCTGCCCCGAGCCAATGGCCCCCGAGTTTCGGGGGCCGCCGGAGGGCCAAGGCCAGGAAGGGAAACTCCTGGAGCGCTGCTGCCGCCACCGGCGCCACTGGGGACCCGGGGGGCAGAGGGAAAGGTGGGTGCCGCTTCCGGTGGGGGCGGCTCCGCGCCGCCCTCCGCCCGCTGCCTCCGGCCTCGCGAACGTCCTGGCGGGCGGCGCGGATGCGCCGCGGCACGCCCCGAGGCTGCCGGAGGCGGCCTCGCTCCCCTCGGGGGCCGGATGGGGGGGGCCAGGAGGAGGAGGGGCGGGGGGGGGGGGCAACGGGGAGAGGAGAAGCGATGGAAGGAGGAGGAGGAGGAGGAGGTCAAGGGGCTTCCAGTCTGTCACCAGCTCCGGGCGACAAGGGATCAGGCGGGCGCCGCACCCTGATCCTGCTCCGAAGGCGCTCGGGTCTCCAGGATCGATGGCAACCTGGATCCCGGCTGGGCTCGGATCGACCGCTCGAGAGCCCCCCCCAGGGCCCGGGCTAGCCAGCGGCCTGATCACCGAGGGATGGAGTCGAAGCTCTGCTTCGCCATCCACCTGCGGCCCCCGCCCTCGACCATGGGCCCGAGGTCCTGGGTCTGGGTCGACCTCGAAGGGGGCGCCCCGCGCCTCGTCCGGCGGGGGCCCTTTCGCGCTGCACGTCCAGCGCCGAAGCCCTACGAGTGCGGGAGGCCATCGGGAGCCCCTGCCACTGCGTGGGGACTCTGGGCTGGCCCACCACGCCCGCTCAACACTAAATTTCCAAAGCCTAGCACGGACCGCCACCCAGACAGTGGCCCCCTCACTAAAAACCACGCCTCCAAGACCCGTTCACTCATCCCGGCGCCTACCCAACGCTTCGGGCCGGGAGGGCGCGCGGGAAAAATGCCTCCGCGCGAAGACCCACTGTCCCGGCGTAAACGCCCGAGCCCCTGGAACCCTGGCCCGGGAGGCCCGGCTGATTTTTTTCCCGGGCGGTGACTTCCATGGCCAGGCGCCTGGCCGCAGTTCGAACTTCCTGGGCACGAGAGAGTTCGGCCCCGACGGAGTCCTGGTCGGTGGATGGCCTCACCGCGCCCTGCCATCCAGGAAGCCCTTTGTGGTCATCGGACAGCACTTCGCGTGGGAGGCGCGGTTTTCCTCGAAGACAAATCCGCCGACCCTGTCGGCGTGTGCGAGGGGCTTGGCTGTTCGAGTCGTCGTCTCCGTCGGTCGTCGCCTCCGTCGCCCCCTTTCCTTGCAGTTTCCTTCTCAAACTCGTGAGCGAGAGAAAAATCTAGCAGTGTCGCAATCGAGTCGAAGGGAAGCCCCTTCCCTTCGATCCCTTCCCCAGAGGGGGGGGGGTCCCGGGGGGGGTCCCGGGGGGGGGGGGGGTGGGGGGGCAGATTCATTTCCCTCGGGCGGCCTAGAAACTTCGAAAACACTCCAAATGAAGTCCGATGGCCCCCGAGACGGGCCAAGAGGGCCCCGAGTCGCCCAAAGTTCGGCCGAAAACGCCCACGATAACCCCAAGACCGTCCAAGAAGCCTCCAAGACGTCCCAGGCCCCCTCCAAGAGACCCCTAGGAAGCCCCAAGAGGCCCCCACGAGGCTTCCAAGCGGCCCCTGAGAGCTTCCCAAGAGGCCCACAAACTACCCCCAAGAGGCCCCCAAGAGCGCTCGTCGTCGTCGTCGTCGTCGTCGCCATTCAGGGTCGGCGGCACCGGCCGTAAGGCCTTCGCAATAGGAGAGGTGAGAGCCTTGGTCTATACCAGATCAATTTCTATACGCTACGAGCTCCGCGATGAGGTCATCGAGCTCCAGCAGATCCGCAGGGGGGAAAGATCCAGTTTCGAATTAAGACTCGACTCTGTCCTTAATCCGGTCCCGTGGCGCTCCGCTCTCCCATTCGCCGCGGTGAATCCGCATCGAACGCGCGGCGGTATGTATGTATGTATGTATGTATGTATGTATGTATATGTATATGTATGTATGTATATATATATATGCCCCAACTGCTCAAGCCCTTGAGCAGAGCGAGCACCGAACTCGGAGCCACCGTCGGTGATCAGAAAGCGCGGAGCCCCTAAGGGCCGGACCCATGATCTGACAAATTCGGACCACGCGGAAACAGACTGAGCACGCTCTAGCCGAGTGACGACCTGAAGGTTGGACCCGCGGCCCACAATATTGAGAAACTGTCGAGTGACCCCCTGGAACTCAAGAAAGAACAGGTCAACATCAACGATGCGGTCCGAGGGGGAAAGACTCGCATGTAAACGCCGGTCCGCGCTCCCTCCAAGCACTCAGAGCACTCAACCGACGCGTAGATCCCCCAGCCCTCAAAACTCCCGCGAGCTTCCTGATGCCAGGGCGGCCCATGTTGACATGTGGCTTGAAGATCAGACGGTTCTCATCTTCGCCAGGCCCCTGGTCTTGGGCCTAGCTCGCTCAGCGGGGCCCGAGGAGGGGCCTAACTCTGGGCCCGGTGTTCTAGGGCCGCTCGCACCCGGGGCCCGCGCGACGCGTCGCGGTCGACATTGCACCAATCGCCGCCCGGCCACGCGGGGGGCCCGAGCTCGCCCCGCAGACTTGGAGGGCGAGGGGAGTGAGTGGGGGAAAGAACGGATGGTGATGATGACGAGCGGGGCCCATGATTTCCCACTGCCCTAGACGGGCCGGACGCTGCGCAGGCGCGCTGCGCGAAGCACGAAGACAAACTGAGACGCCGCATGAGATCCTGACCTCCAGCCCCGAATTGGCCTCCAGCGCCTCCCACCGCATCGAGGGTTCCTCTGGGATCGTCTGCGCCGGCGAGGTCTGGATGGTCGCGGCGGCCCGTAATGGTCGGGGTCGTTGCCGAGTGGTCCTGGCCTGAGGGCGGGCCCCCGCTCGGGCCTGCCCCGCCGCGCGTCGCCCTCCGCGAAGTCCTGGCACTGCTGACCGTTGCTGGCCAAGCTCGCCGCGGCATTGCCGATCTGCGCCATCGCGTGGGCCAGCCGCGCCAGCGCGGTCTCCGCATTATTGTTGAGCAAGTTCGCCATGGCGTTGTCTGTCTCTGTCAGCTGCACCTGGCCCACGACTTCGCCAAGCCCCTCGAGCCCTCCGTGAGCCCGCTGGATCCGCGCCATGGACTGGAAGATCTGCCGCAGACCCTCCTTGACCCGGCGCGGGGAATTCTGGTTCCGCGATCATCGGGATCATGCGGTCCATGACCCCCTTGGCCCGACCCATCTCGAGAACGTTTTCGGCCGTCGCATGGGGCTGCCACTGTAGACTCTGCAGCAACGCGCTCAGACTGCCCACCGTCGTCGGCGCCGCCCCCCCGGCGAGAAAGCGAGGGTCGTTCTGCGAGATGTCGACGGCCCCCGGAGCTGAGCTGGCGGCCGCCCTGGCGGCCTCCGCTGTGGATTGCCCCGGGCGCCCTCCGCCGCCCTGCCCGGCCCGATGGGGCCCGGGCCAAGCGCTGCCCACGCACGGGGCAATTGGAGCCACTGCCGCGCTGGCCCCCGCCGAACTTCGCGCGGTTGGACGGGCGCTCGCACTCCGGGGCTGGCCCGGGCGGAGGCTTCGTCGGCGCGCCCCCCGCGGCGCCCTCTGAAGGGACTGGCGGGCCCCCCGGGTCGACCGCCGGAGGGTGCCCCGAGCTCAGCGGAGGCGAGCTGGCGGCGACCTGCAGGGGAGCGGCGGCGCCGCGCGGGTCAGCGGCAGGGGGGGGGGGGGGGCTCGGTGGGTGGCGCCAGAGGCCGATCGGCAGCTGCCGCTGCCGATGGCCCGCCGCTGCTGGAGGCTGCCCCCGAGCTGCCCCTCGGCGCCGCCGCGTCGGGCCGAGGAGTTGGCGCGACGGGGGCTGCCGAGGCGGCGCCCGACATCGCGTTCTCCGAGCTGACGAAGGACTCGGCGTCGGAGTTCGCGCCCGCCGCCCCGCGCCTCCGAAGCGCGTTCTCGGTGGCCTTCTTCGCGCCTGGCCCCGCACTTGCTGGCTGGGCCCCGCCGCCGTTCCTGCGACGAGCGAGGCCAGGGCGAGGCGCGCCGCCACTTTCCACGTCGGCGAAGGACGCTGCCTCGGAATAGGGAAGACCGACCCATGGAGAGTCGCCGCTTGGGGGGCCCTGGACCGAACCCAAAGTTGCTATGCCGAGGGGACTAGCGAGGGCCCAACTTGTCAGGCTGCCCCCTGCCTGATGTCCAAGGTATTGGAGCGCGCCTTAACTGAGCTGTCGGACCCCGAGGCCGCCGCCCGTTCAGAAGCCGCCACCTGAGGCTGGGGCCGAAGAAGGCCAGGCTGAGGCAGTAGAGGCTCGGAGAGGCTGCTGGAGGCCCCAAGGAGGCGCGCGCCACCGATCCCCGGGGGGGGGCGACGAACATCCTGACGTACTTGGCTGGCTGGCAGGCCCATGCGAACCCTAATTTAAACCCGGGGAGCCCGAGGGCGCAGAGGCCGAGAAAGCAGAGACCCGCCATGTGGGCGCACGGCGGCCCAGATCGATCCCCCTTCGCGGCAGGCAAAGGCCAGGCCATCAGAACAATCCGGCTCGAGAAGGGGGCGACGTCGCAAGGCGGCGGGCGGGGCTCGGCGCCCGGCGGAGAGAGGCTGCGCAAACTCCACCATGCGACGGCCAGAAGCGAGGCGCGCGAGCGGCGAAAACTGCCAACGCACTTGAATGCATATCATTATCGGGAGGGGGGTCGATAACGCGCCCTCGAAAATCAAGATGATCGACCGACAGCATGTGCGGAATATTATCATGCAGCGCGCTCGCCTCGGCGATCTCCGAAACGCCTCCAACGCGCAAAAAAAAAAAAACAAAAAAAACACGCCGGCGACCTTGGCCGCTCCGCCCACTCCATGGGCGGCCTTCCTGGATCACTTCGCCTCGGGGATCTCCGCGTACTCGAGACCAATCCCCGCCAAAACTGCGGGCTCCCGATCTTGAGCTCCCACCAAATCACTGCCAGCGCCTGGATCTACCAGGCCCCGAATGGCCTTGGCGGAGATGAAGACAGAGCCCCGCGAGAACTCTTTCTGGGCACCCCCCCGCAGTACGTCACAAAAGGGGGGCGTCGCTGGCGGCCGCGGCTCCTGAGAAGGCGCAACCGTCGAACGTTTGGGCCGAGTCGCTGGCGCCCCTGGGACTGGGGCTGATTCCCCGGCCAGCCCCTGCCCTGGGCCTGCTCGCTGAACTTGGGGCAATCTCGGCCCCAGTGGCCCTTCTCGTGGCAGAAACCGGCACTTCGTGATTTTCATCACCTGCTCCTGGGTGGGCCAGCGCCAGGGGCGAACCCCGCCTCGACGCCTGGCCTTCCGCCATCTCGGTGGCATCCTCCACCTGGTCCTCGTAGAGATTCATGTCCTCTAGCTCTGCGAGGAAGGCCTCCTCGTCGTCAGGGTCCTCGTCCTCCACGTCATCGTCGTAGTCATGGGAGGAGAGAGGGGAGAGGACTGAACAGCAGCACGGCTGGTCAGGCTAGCCAGACCGAGGTCCTCAGGAGTGGCAGCAATCATGGCCCATGCGCCCGCTCGCCCAGGGAGTGGGCGCTCGGAGCCGCCCGCGTCCATCTGACGTAGGTGCCCAGAACATGCTGGAGAAGTCGAGCTGCCCTTCAGTGAGGGTACGCATGTTCTGGGTGCCCTGCGCGGTCAAGCCCGCTCTAGGAGGATGCCCTTGAGCTTCTCCGACATCCATAGGTAATGTCCCTCTGCCTCGAGAAGCTGAACCTCTCGACGTACCACGAACTGGGTGAAGTTCTCACTTGCTTCCCTCGCAGCTTCGAAGAAGGCCTTTCGGCCAATACGCCTCAGGTATCTCCTTCACGTTCTCCGACCATGAGGCCCGCGCGAGAAAGTAGAGCGTCCAGCCAGCCCTCTCCCGTCAGCACTCGCCCCTCGATATCATCGAACTTTGCCTGGAGCGCGTAGCCGAATAGCTGGAGAAACTTCGCAACACGAGGCGCCATACCTGCACATGCGTGTTGGTGTTCCAGCAGCGGATGGACTTCTTCCACAGCCAGAAAGAAGTGTGCCCAGCCGGGCCACGCGGGGGGGTCGCTGAAATCGCCCCGCCCTGTGGTCCAGCTGCCAACGCCGCCACCCCAGGCGTCCTGTGCTCAAGGTGCGCGCGCCCAGCCGTCGCCTCCGGCACCCCAGGGGTTGTCGCCCTTGGAGTCCCAGCTGCCGCTGGACCAACCATTCGCTCCTGCTGCACGCCACCCGCGGGACTCTTCAGATTCAGGGTAGCCCCCAGGCTACGTCCAGGGGTCGAGGCCGGACGTGGACCACGGGCCGGGTTCCTCGGAGGTCTTCTCCTGGGCGCCCTGGGAAGCCGGCGCTTTCGGAGGAGTGTATGTCGACGAGATGGTCTCTGTCACGATCCCCTTGATCATGTCCCTTAACTCGTCGGCGGAAATCCCGAGTCCGCGTCCTGGCGGGGAAGAAGCTGCTGCGTTCCCAGAGCTGGCTGCGGCTCCGTTCCCCTCGACCGTCCTAGGGGCCATCATCGTAAGGTCTGCATCCGTCCCTCATGCCTCGTCCGCAGGCGCGTCTGCCGCGGATTCCTCGCTACTAGCGTCAGGCGCGGGCGCGATCGCTGGAGGCTCGCAAGCGCTGGGCCGCTGCCTGTCATCACTGGCAGCGGCGAGCGCCCATGGCCACCCAGCGAATCACGCTCCGCTACCAACTGTGGGAGCAGGAGAGGAAGACAAATGTTTTAGCCTTGAGCCACTTTGGTTACGAAAAGCAGCTCCGAATGCTGAACCTAGACTAGGCTGAGTGGTCTCCAGAAGCAACAGAGAAGCGAAGCAGAACTAATCATCGCAAATCCCATGCCAATCGCAAGTGAGAGAGACATGCCCAGGATCCAATCACGCCGACGGCGGGATTACGAGGAGGAGGGGAGGAGACAGAATGGGAAGTGAAACGTGGGGTGTATGTACTCGCCAACTTAAGATTTTGGAGCAAAGAGGCACATAGGCCAACAAACGTCCGAGCACACTCCAGGCCAATCATGCGTGCACAACTCGATGCACGCGCAAATAATAAGACATGTTCGAGTTTCGTGAAGGTGGGGCTCGCGCCAGAAACCTGCCACCACCAACAAAAACATATATCCTTTAGGGCAGCTGTTACTTTTACAAGCTTCTGCTCGCCTTCTGTGTCGGTTTCCGCGGGTGGAACCGCCCCCGTTTTGATTCAGCAGGCTTCCACCGGCTTCCTCTGATCTTCCACCACCTTCCGCCGAAAAAGAGAAGTCATGCATTGGAGGCGAAGGCCACTCTGGAGCGTCCCATGTCGAAGCAGCTGGCCCGAAAAGACAATGCATCATCCGACCAGCGCACACTGTGCTGCATCACCGGGTAACTGTGCCGCTTTCTGCCGCCTGGCGCGAAAATCTGGTCCTGACAAGCCGCACTATGCGTGCGAGGTGCGAGCACGGGGATAGCAGGACGGGGTAGGGCGGAGGGGGCGGTTGATCGGACGGGATCGCATCGGACTCGGCGTTGCGCTTGTGTCTCAAACCCAACCTGCCACTATATACTGCGATTGCATGCGTGCTTGCAAAGGAGACCGTCAACAATCTTGCCGCCCCTACGTGTAACGAGGTCCAGGGCAAAGCGCACCGTGCGGCCACTTTTGTGCACTGATCTTAAAGCTGAAAGAGAGGAGGAGGAAGAGGAAGATGCGGAGGGGAAGGGAGCAGCAGCTGCATAGCTGTATCGCCAAGGCGATACGTCTAGACACCATCTTGAACGAACTTGAACGGCGCGACCTCGCGGTTTCCACGATTCCACCTGCTAAGCTTCCTATGAGTACAAAGTATGTCCCAGACTTCCCGAATGAAGTTATGAATGCCTGGTGCTTGCAGCGAATCGCGAAGCACCTGGATGCTCAGGAGTTCGACAATGGGCCTCTCCTTGCGCCCAACTTGTCTGGCGTGCGAGCTCTGGAGCCCCACGGAAGGCGTATGGTTCCCGCCCCCGACGGGCCTCAAAGCCGTCAGTGAAGACTGGTCCCCTCCTCCAAGTGCAGACGTTAGTGCACACTTTTCGGTTGGGGGGTAGTTTACACTGCCGGGGAGGGCCACTTTTAGACTTCGAGGGGAGGTCCCTGTAGACTTGGAGGGGGGTCCAAGTCTACAGCGACCCGAACTTCAGCTTCAAGTCCACAGTGGCCCCCCTCCAAGTCTACAGTGCCCCCCCCCTCTCCATGTCTACAGTGGCCTCCCTCTAAGTCTACAGTGGCCCGCCCCTCCTAGTCTACACTGGCCCCCCATCCAGGTCTACAGTGAAACCTCCTCTAAGTTTACAATGCCCCCCATCCAAATCTGCAGTGCCCCCCTCCAAGTGTAGAGTGGCTCCCCTCCAAGTCTAAAGTGACCCCCCACCAATTCTACCCTTGAGAGCGGTCTCCAATCGAAATTGCATGATGAACTCAGGAGTTCTGCCCATCGTATGCTGTCACAGCATGAGTTCTGGAAAACAGTGGCCTCAATAGCGAAATCACGCACGCAACCTTCCAGCTGATTTTGAATGCAGGGTTTTTGTAGTCTGCGCCAGGCAATCTCGCATACTGAAGTCTTTAGCGTCCGAGGCACGAGGACGCGTCTAACATCTCACCGCTCGCACTTGCAGGAGGCGTGCCACGCACTTCGCGAAGGCCAACCGAGACCCGCTGGCCTTGAACCACAACATGTTTGTGCCCGTTCGCTGACAAATAGCCGCGGTGACCGCGGAACTAACTAGCAGAGTTCAGGGCAAGCAGGATGTTCTCAGGAAAGCTCGCCCACGCATGCGCTGGCCAAATTCGTGGCCTTCCGTACTGGGACAGACCACGACGGCGTGGATTAATGGAGGCGGGATTTGAGGGTAGGGCTGGTGATGACGGTGATGACAAAATGGTGGTGATGACGGTTATGGTGATGGTCATCATAATCAACACCATCATCACCATCAGCAATTGTGAGCACGCAGACGACACAGCACGAAGAGTGGTCGAGCGGCAACTGTGTGGAGACAGGGAGCCGCCAACGGCCCGCCAATACCGAAACCACTTCGACACTGCATCTGTGGACCCCTGGATCCCGTCAGCGCCTCCCGCAGAGGGAGGCGACTCACAGAAGCGATGGGTCGCAGCATTCATATTGGCAGGCCGCTGGCCCAACGCATGGAGTGTGGGCGGCAGGGCCAGGTGTGCGGCCCTCTCAGAAGGCACAGGGCGCGTGGTTTCTATCGGGCGCACGCTGATATGGATTAGTGATCAGCGGATCTGGCGCGCGGGCGCCAGATCTACAGATCGGGGAACGTATCCTCTGGAAGCCCGGCCCCAGCGCCGAGTCGTGTGGCGACGGAGCGCGACGACTTCGAGTGGGAGGAGGACCTGTCGCTAACCCACACGCCTGAATCCATGCTTGCGGGCCCCAGAACTCTGAGGGCCAGGACACCTCTCGCTCAGAAGCTCCCTGCGGTCTTCGAGGGCCGCCCCCCTCGCCCTGCGAGGACTCCAGCACGCGTCCGAGGAGGGGTGGAGGCAGCAGGCCGTGGCAGCGAGGGCGGCGGCGGTGGCCACGGGCCGCGCGCTGCACGGCGAGCGCCGCGACCAGTGGGGAGGCGGGCCGGGGGGGGGGGGGGGGGCACAGCGAGCAGCAGAAGCAGCGGGAGGAAGCGGCGAGCTCTGCGATCAGCGGCAGCGGCGGCGCTTGGCACGAGGGAGAGGCGTCCATGGTGGAAGCAGGCCCTGGGCCCTGGGTCTACCTGCGGGGCCTCGGTACCTCTCTGGCGGCCCCTGGGGGCTGGGCAGGGCCTGGGAACCCGACCGCGGCCGAGAACCTCAACGGCCGCTTCACGGTCGAGAAAGCTTGCTTAGCGCGTCGCGGCGGTGGCACCAGCGACACGCTATGCCTTGCAAGCGGCTAGCGTGTCGCTCCGCTTCGCGGGACGGGAGGCTGGTAACAGCTCAGGACGTTGACGCCTGGGAATGGCAATTTGGATAGCGTGTCGCGCCGAAGCGTAGTGGGCCAGAACGGGCGGCACGACACGCCAAGCCAAACGTTCCCGACCATAATTATCCCAGTCGGGGCCAGTCTGGCGGCGCCTCGTCTCCCATTCGCCTAACGGCAGCGCAGGTAGGGCGACGGGATCTTTACAAATCCAATGCCCCAGGCCTGGCCCCCCGGGGCCCAGGAGCGGTATACACGCCCTCCTGGCTTGGCCAGGGAGGCACACACACACACACACACTGCTCCTGGGCCCAGGATGGGCCAGGACTGGGGCAGTGGATACGTGTCCGCCGCTCCCTGCTTGCCGGGGGTGAGAAGGCGTGTGATTGGCTGTTCCCCTCCCCCTTTCCCCCTCCCCCAAAGTCCAAAATCTCGATTAGGGGTTTTGGGGGATCTGGGCTACCTGGGGGCGCTCTGGAGCTTACAAATCTGCCTCAGATGGCCTCGAAGGCGTTCCGAGACGGTCCCCCGAACGATTGGCCCAAGACACTTACGATGGCTCCAAGACGCCCCAAGACGCAGTCGAGGCGCCCCAAGAAAGGCCCAAGAGCCTTCCCAAGAGCCTTTCCAAGAGGGCCCCGAGAGGCAAAACACAATGGTCCTCCTTGGGTGTTTCATTGTTTCTGGGGTTATCGCCATCTCCAGCTTTCGACGCTCCAAGACGGCTCAAAAAGCCCCGTAGACCGCCCCAAAACAGCCCAAGAGGCTACGAGGGACCCAGGACGGCCCAAGAAGGTTCCAAGAGGGGCCCACGACGGCCAAAGCTGGCCCCAAGAAGGCCCCAACCCAAAACCTCATCTCTCCGCCCCTGGAGGGCCCCACAAAGGCCCCAAGAAGCCCCCAAGCGGCCGAAAAGCAGCCCCCAATGAGCCCCAAGAGGCCCCCAAGAGGCTCAAAAGAGGCCCCCCAAGACGGCGCCCAAGACGCTTCAAAACTGCCTCCAAGAGGCCCCACGAGGTCCCCAAACAGCTCCAAAGACGCCCACAAGTGTCCCCAGCTAGTGCCCAAAAAGCCCGCGACGCCTCAACCGTGGACTCCCCGCCTCTTCTGGGGGCCAGCGGAATGGCGCAAGCCTCTTGGATGAATCTCGCTGCCCTGGCGGGAGCGTCGACCCGTCGTTACGGTGGAGCGGGCTCGCAGACATTTTCTGTACGGCGAGGCGCGTCGCGCGCGCCGCTCCAGGGGCGAGCCCGGCTGTACTGACTGTGCGAACCTTGACGTCCGCCGATGTGACTCTTCCAGTCCGCACCCCCACCGGCACATGCAACGTCTAAAAAAAACAACGCGGCGCTTTTTCACAATGTTCTACCTCTGGTGGCTCTACCAGGCCCCGGGACCGTCAACAAAAACAACTTGGCATGAACAGCCGACACTGGAAAAAGGGCCTGGGCATGGAGGTCCCGACCCTTTCCCTGGGGGGCAGACCTGCATCCCGGGTCCATTTGTGACGGCCTCCGGGGCCCCACAAAGCGGCCTCGAAGGCCGAGATCGAGGAAAAGCGCCAGGATCGAAACAATCACATCGTCTGGGATCTGCGAGTGCAGCCACCTCCGGCGCGCCCGAGCGCGCGCGCCCAACCCCGCGGGAACCAGCCGGGGCCCAGCGCCCCACTTCGAGGTCTGTTGCTGGTCCACGGCGACGCGGGAGGAAAGGGGCGCAGGGCCTCCTCTCCGGCCTCCTGCTCGCTCCTGCTGCCGCCGTCGCTCCCTCCCTCCCTCCCTCTGTTTCTCCTCCTCCACTTCCTGCCTCCTGCGCTGCTGCTCCTCGTCCTAAGCCTCCTCCTCCTCCTCCTCCTTCTCCTCCTCCTCCTTTCTCCTGCGTTTCTTCTCTTCCTCCTCCTCACATCCCTCCCTCCTCCCTCGGCCTCCAGAGCCGGCGCATGGAGTCGGGGAATGCCCAGTGCACACCTGCACTGAGCTCAGTCAGGGCCCTGCTGGGCCTCGCATTGGCCATGAAGGCATTTACACCGATCTGGGGCCCAGGATCGTCCTGGTCAGGATCGGTCTAGGTCGTCAGTGTTCAGTCGGCGTCTTCTCGAAGGATGAGGGGGGATTGGAGCAATCAAGACGCCCTCTTCCCGCACCCGACTATACTCAGGAAAACGCCACAGAGGAAAACAAAAACATCACACCTCTGCGGCAGAAGACCCGAAAAAGCTTCCCACAGTGGCCCGATCTTGCAACAACAACTCCTCCTCCTCCTCCTCCAACTCCTCCTCCTCCTCCTCCTCCTCCTCCTCCTCCTCCTCCTCCTCCTCTTCCA
>CAUYUJ010015094.1:368018-378018 GCA_963575745.1 Prorocentrum cordatum | reverse complement strand
GATAGCCGTTTGCTCCACGAGCGCGCCCATGTGAGCGGCGAGCACACGCGCGCGCAGCGCGGTTGCACATCCACAGCGCGCACGCATTCATGAAAATGCATATGCCCGCGCCTCTTTGCCCCCATATTCTAAGATGGGGTTGTTGTTCCCCATATCCTAAGTATGGGGCTCCTGTTCCCCATATCCTAAGTACGGGGTTCTTGTTATTGGCGGACCGCGCCGGAGGAGAGAGAGAGAGAGAACGCACCACTCCTCTCACCCAGACCCACTCACTCATCACTCAGACTCACTCATCACTCAGACCCACTCATCACTCAGACTCACTCATCACTCAGACTCACTCATCACTCGGACTCAGTCATGACTCAGACTCGTGACTCATCACTCAGACTCACTCATCACCCAGACTCACTCATCACTCAGACTCCCTCATCACTGAGACTCACTCGTACTTGTACTCATACATTCGCTGCACTCACTCAGGTCCACTCATCGGGTGACTCACACACACTGATGTTGAGGATGTCTCAGGCGATTCTGCGGCTTCAGCACTCCTAAGGGGAAGGGCGGGGGGGTATTTCACTCGGCCCCTTTCGCAAAATTGTGAGAGGATGTCTCAAGCGGTTTGGTCATTTTCTCTTCCAACATGTTTCACTTTCGGAGAAGATTTGGAGGATGTCTCAGGCGATTCGCTGGTTTCAGCATTCCTGGGGAGAGCGGCGGGGGGGGTATTTCACTCGGCCCCTCTCGCGGGATTTTGTAAGGATGTCTCAGGCGGTTTGGTTATTTTCTCTTCCAGCATGTTTCGCTTTCGGAGCATATTTGGAGGATGTCTCAGGCGATTCGCTGGTTTCAGCACTCTGAGGGGAGCGGCGGGGTTGTATTTCACTCGGCCCCTTTCGCTGGATGTCGTGGGGACGTCTCAAGCGGTTTGGCCATTTTCTCTTCCAACATGTTTCGCTTTCGGAGCAGATTTGGAGGATGTCTCAGGCGATTCGCTGGTTTCAGCACTCTAAGGGGAGCGGCGGGGTGGTATTTCACTCGGGCCCTTTCGCGGGATGTTGTGGGGATGTCTCAGGCGGTTTGGCCATTTTCTCTTCCAACATGTTTCGCTTTCGGAGCAGATTTGGAGGACGTTCGCGCCCAGTTTGCGGGGATGTCTCAAGCTGTTTAGCCGTTATGATGCTGGGCATCTGTCGTTTTCGGAGCAGTTTTGGGAGGATGTCTCAGGCGATTTGCTGGCTTCAGCACTCCCATGGAGGAGGAGAAGGAGGAGGAGGAGGAGGAGGAGGAGGATGCCTGCTGCCGCCGCTGCCAAGGCCAGGGGACTTCTTTTCTGCGGCACCTCTGGGCGCAGACGAGCTTAGGCAAGGACGCGCCGGCTCTGGAACGCGATCGGTTCGCGCCGGGCGGAGCCTGGGCGCGAACTGAGAACATTAGCCAGAGACGAGGGCTCACAACGCGCGCGGGGTGGGAGGGACAGGGAGCGCGAAACTGAAAGGGCCTAAATGGCAACGGAATGCGGCCTCTTCAACTCACAGCATTCGGCAATCTCCAACGAAGTAGGGCCCATGCCTGCTGCCGCCGCTGCCAAGGCCAGGGAACTTCTTTTCTGCGGCACCTCTGGGCGCAGACGAACTTAGGCAAGGATGCGCCGGCTCTGGAACACGATCGGTTCGCGTCGGGCGGAGCCTGGGCGCGAACTGAGAACATTAGCCAGAGACGAGGGCTCACAACGCGCAACCTTGCCACACTTTCCAGTTGGTCATCTCGATTAATTAGACACTGCAGGGGGAATCACATTCACGTAAAAAGGGGAGAGAGCTGTTTCGTCTTGGCGCTCCCGTGGGCTTGTTCGAAAGCGGCCGCGAGCGCACTGCAAAAGCGAGGGGGGTAGCGCTCGGCGGCTTTCGTCTTGAAACCACCTGCTGCTGCTAACCCGTGAATTGACGTGTGAGGCTTATTAGTGCGACTACAGACTTTCCCTGAACAAAGACAGGCAAGATGTGCGAGAGAGATGCGATCGCCTAGAACACCTGTAGGTTTCTTCCACGGCGTTCCCCATTGACACATGTCTGTAATAATGAACGAAGAGGTAGCCCAGCTGCTGGCCTTTAAAAGACGAGGGAGGAGCCACAGACGCGAGCGGGCAGGATTCTCGATGGCGACAGGCAGAGCTAGAAGGTGCATGAGCTCGAAGATGCTACAGCAGAAGGCGGCCAACATATTGCCTACTCTCACAGCCTCGAGATCGCTGGGATGCTTGAGGTCATTCAAGCCCATCAACTCTTGGTCACTGCGAAGACGGGATGGCAGGCAGGGTCGAGGGTTGTCAGGATCTCGAAGGGGCCCAGTGCCCCGCGCCCGCGTCCAAGTCTGACATGGCGTGCCCATGAACACGCCCCACGCGAGCCCGGCCAGAATCCAGCCTCTTACCTTCAGCGTGGCACGCTGGCTCAAATCCCACTGCGGCCCGCGCGTCTTGCCCCACTCAAGGACGAAGAAGCCGCGCGACCGCAGGCTGTGAGATAGGCCTCCGTGCCCGCTGAACAGCTCTATAAACGCCTGCGGCTGGACGAGGCGGGCACCCCTGGAGGCCAGGGTGTGAGCAAAGGCCTCCCGAGGTCCGACCAGAGCGCTGCGGTCGAGCCGACTGCTCGCTCGCGGGCGGCGCTCGGCAGCCTCTGCAGCTGCTCCCCCAGGCGGACGTCCTTCTGGTACCTGCGCGCGCTCGAGTCGCCGTGCCACCGCCCCCGCAGCTTTGTCTCCTGCAGCGTCCGCAGCATGCGCAGCTCCGGGCCCAGGCACTCGACTCTGGCGCGCACGGCCGCGGCCCTGACGCTGCGGACGAGGTCCGCGTGCAGGAAACCGAAGACAGGCTGCCGTGGCGGCGCGCTCCTCTTGAGGAAAGCGAGCACGCTGTGGAAGACGCTGAACTCCGCGAGGTCGACCACCACGGCCGCGTCGAACTCCCCCGTCTTGCTGCCCTCCTCCCCCTCGGACGGGCGCCGGACAAGGCCCCTGCTCGCGATGTGCGTGCCCTGGGAAGGCGCGACGATCATCTCTGGCGTGGCCCGCCCCAGCTCGCTGGGCCGCAGGTAGCAGTGGAACGCGATGACGACCCACGCAGCCATCGCCCAGAAGCCCGCGGCGACCAGCTCGAGCCCGAGCAGCGACACCACCTGCGCCGCCTGCGGCAGCGCGAGGCTGCCCATGCGGCTGAACTGCGGCCGGAGGACCTTCACCGCCGCCAGCGCCTTGGTCCAGCGCTGCGACAGCTCGCCGGCCAAGTGCTCGCGGTCCATCCAGCTGGCCCGCAGGCCGTCCATGTCGTCGTCGCCGAGCACTCGGGTGGCGCCGGTCACGCGCGCAGTCGCTGCCCACGCCCGCAGGATGCTCTGCCACAGCGCGTCGCACTGCGAGACCGTCCTCGGCGTCCCCCAGGCCCTCTGCAGAAAAGTCCCCCCTGTGGCCAGAGGCGCGGCCCGCGCCCGCCAGCGAGCCGTGCGAACAGCTCTCCGCGCCGGCGCCGTGCGCCCCTGCTGCCGCGCCGCGGCAGCAGCCGCCCCGACGTGGCGGGGCCGGCGCACCGCCGACTGAGCAGGATCGCTCCCGTCGGCCGCCCGCTTGCCCCGCAGCCGCCGGGGGGCGCCGGGCGCCCCGGAGGGGGCCGCTGGCGGCGCCACGGACGGCCAGCTCCTCGAGCTCCGCCCCTGCGGCCGCGACGTCGGCGCGCTGGCTGCGGAGGCTCCCGTCTCGCACGTCCCAGCGGTGGAGGTCTGGCTCACCGCCGCCCGCGCCCCCGCCCAGCCGCGCGCCGAGGGGGATGCGGCGGCGCGACGGAGCATCTGCAACGTTGCGCTCCGACGGGATCCAGCAGACGGAGGCCTGCACGCCTCCCGCCAAGCACCAGGCAGCCCATTGCCGGGTGATGCGGAGGACCCCCCCAGCCGACGAGCGTCCCTTCTGCAAGGCACATACGAGCCCCATGTTGTCGGACAGGAAAAGGAGGCCAAAATATTTCGAATCTCGAAGAGCGCGCCTGAGCGAGTGAACGATAGCCCGACCCTCCAGGACGACGATGTTCTCAGCCCGGGCCCATCCTCCACTAGACACCACCTGCCACCTGCCCCCGTACAGCTCGCTCGAAACCTCCTGCACCCCCCACCTCTCGCCCTCCGTGCACACCCCCACGAAGTCGTCGACGATCACCGGCTCCTCCGCGGGACCCCCGGGGCCGCCAAGACAATCGCGAGGCCGAGAACCTCTAGGATGTCGAAACCTCCACCTCTCCTCATCACGACCCGCAGCCCTGACAAGCTCGACGTTGGCCTCCTTCTGGCAGACCCCCCCCTCCTCGCTCGCGTCGCTCGCATGCACCATGGAGCCCCAGGGCGCACGAAGGTCAGGCCAAGCGAGAGGGAGGAGTGCGGCAGCCCACTGAAGTTCCGAACCGAAGGCGGGATTTTCATGACTCGGGAGAAGTACTTCCGGGAGGAACTGTACACGGCACTGAAGACGGAGAGCATAGGCCTCTGAGCGAGAGCAATGAAAGCATAATGTCCAGCAACCTTTCCGATCTGGCGACCCGTGGCGTACCCCTTCTTCAAGAGCTCCAGAATCCCCAGCCTCAACCTCCAGACACGCCGACTCTAGGGGCGCAAGGCCCCACGCTCGCCGTCGAAGACCCAGCCCAGCTGCTCCGAAACGGTGACGGGCGCCTCGGTCGGGTGCACTGGCAGGCCCACACCCTCGAGAGCTTTTCGAGCTGCGTCCAACATCTCACAAGGCCTCTCGGGCCCCGTGCCGAAGGCGACGAAGTTGTCGACGTAGGCCGTGAAAGCTCCCTCCCTCACATCCGCAGGCGGACGTCCGTCAACGATCTCAGCTGCCCCAGGGAGGTCCCCGTTTTCCAGCACGATCGCGCGGTGCACCCGCTGGCAGAAGTCGAGAGCGTGCGACCAGCCCATTGGCAAGACCGCCAAGCACGGGCGGACCCGGGCCCTGCGCGACACGGACTGGCCCTCGACGACTTTGAGGCCAAGGTCAGCGGCGCGCAATCGAGGAAGAGCGAAGTAACGTCGAAGTTCACTAGGCAAACCCATGTTGTAGAAAGCGTCGGCTATGTCGACCCCCCCTGTCCACAACTGCTCACCCTCTCGCAGCTCCAGGCGACTGAAGCTGGCCCCGCTGGCGAGGCTGGTCTTGTTAGGTTCTGCAAAATGCAAATTAGATCCCCTGCAATCGATCACCAAGCGTTGGCGACCGTCTTTCTTCCAAGCTGTGAAAAGCCCGACCTCTTCGAAGTCGTCCCCGTCGAGCCTGAAATCCAGCATGTTAGCCTTACTCAGTCGGCTGATGAAGGCGAGGTAGTCTTCACGCCGACGGAGAACTGGATCCAGGTACGGCCGCGCAAAACCCGAGTCCTTCTTTGCCTCTGCGGCATCGTGATTTGACAAAACCTTGGAAGAAATGAACCTCCGCACGATGTCTGGACCGTCTTTCCCGAGCAGCTGGTCCAGCGGCACCGGGGCGCCACCGACAGCCGGCAAGGAGACGAGGTCGTGCACGAAGGGGGCCGCCGAGACGGGGTCGCAGTCCCCGTAGGCGGTGCCGACCTGGAGCTCCCGGAGGGCCACCTCGGTCGACAAATCAGAAGGCGGAGCGCCCATCGCCGCGCCAGCTTTCGGCGAGGCGCTCCAGACATAGCTGCTGCATCCTGCTGGGCTCGCCCTCGCACTGCCTGCGAACGAGGTCTGAGCCGGCATCCAGCTGGTTGAGCGCGACGACGAGCTCGGTAAGAAGCTCGCCCTGATGCGCTCGATGCCCACGACGACGTCGAGCAGAGCGCGCCCGCGAGGCGCCGCCAGGGGCACGGCGCCAGTCCGGGACTGGCAAAGGCAGAAGCGACCGCTGCACATGTCCGTCGCTGTCCACCAGCCTCTCCAAAGGTTCGCCACCGGGTCGAGGCATCCCCGGTGGCGGCCCCAGCATCATCCCGTCTTGGGAGGAGCGCCCTTGGCCTTAGCGGCGGCGGCCTGCTCCTCCCTCAGCTTCCTGGCGTTCTTCTTGACGCCTGAGATGCGTTCCAAATCCCTCGACGCGGCGTCGAGCACCTCGGGGCGTACCATCGAAGGCGCGCGCGCCCCGCCCATGAAGGCCTGGCTCTCCTCCAAGGGGATCTTGCTGTTGTTCTGCTGCTGCTCGGCACTGCGGTCGCCCCAGTAATGCTCAATCAACTGGAGCTTGCGACAGCCGATCTCGGCGCTCGCCAAGTTGAAGGCGCCCAGATGGTACGACACGCCCATGGCCTCAATCATGCGCGAGAGCGTGTCGTACATGTCGACGCCGAAGTCCGTCGAGGTGAGCCTCCTGCGGCTTCTCCACACATCATGACGGAACGCCGGATCACCTTCCTTCACCTGGTACTTTGCACACCATGCGGCTGTCCGCGGCCCTGGCACCGCGAAGTCGGCCACCGGCTCCTGGTGGCACCGCTGGACCACCTCGCGCCAGTCACGTGCCGGCCCGCTTGACGCCGCCGACGTGGCGGGCACCTCCAGCGTCCGCGCGTCGTTGCCTCGGAACTCCTGCCTGAAGTACGCCACCTCGTTCTGCTGCAGCAGGACCCCGAAAGCGGCGCCTCCAGCGGGGAGCGCGAAGCCGCCTCGGCGCCCGGAGCGCCAGACCAGCTGCACTCCCCTGGCGACACCCCCCTGTAGCTCCGCGCCGAACGCCACGAGCCCGTCGACGTCCTCCGCGACCACCCACACCCGGCCTGGCGGCGCAGCCCCAAAGGGCAGCGGCGGGACGGGGGCGCCGTCAGGTACGGCAGGCGCACGCCCAGGGGCAGCCGCCACGGCCTCCCCCAGCGCGGCTGGGCCGACGGCCGCGGCGGCCACTGGCGGTCCGACCACTGCAGCAGGCACGGCCTCAGCTGGCGCCGCCGCTGGGCCCGCGATGGCCACCGCAGGGGCCAGGGCCGCGACTGGGTCCGCGACCCCCAGCGGCCCGGCAGGATGCCCCTCGCAGTTCGCGGCCGAGAGCTCGAGCATGTAGGGCGAGTCCGGGAGCACGCCGAAACCCGCGGCCGCTCCCCTCCGCAGCGCAGCCCACAGCTCCGCCGGCGACGGCAGGCGGCGGAAGCGAAACGTCTGAGCCTCCACGATCCCGCCGGCGCGGCCGCCCTGCCCCGCGAGCGGCCGCACGCCGTGGATGTCCAGGTCCGGCGTCGGCCCTTCTCCGTAGTCGTCCATGTCTGGCGTCAGCTTGTAGCCAGTCCCGTAGAGGAGCACCCGCTCGTGATGTGCTTCGACCCCGCCGACGTTGTACCTCGTGAGGCAGAAGCCTCCAGCACCAAGCGGCGCCGCCATCACTGCCCAGCCGCCCGTGCCCGACGGAAGGCCCTCGCCTGCGCCGCGGCCACCGCCTGCACGTGTTCCAACGCCTCCGCCTCAGCTGGCACCGCCAGCGCCGTGGCGGGCGTCCCAGGCGCTGCCACCGGGCACGGCGCGCTGGCGCTCGGTGCAGGCCAGGGGTGCAACGCCCAGAGAGCGCCCGCGGCCCCTGCGGCGGCCCCCAGGAGGAGGCAGGTGCCGGCGACCACCGCCAGCGCTGCCGCCGAGCACCCCTCCGCGGCGGTGGGGCTGAGATACCCCTCGCCCCCAGGGCAGGTGCAGGTCAGCGGCGGGCACGTCAGCACGGGCGATCAGACACAGTCGGGGCACGACGGGACGCCTGACCGCACCACCAGCGCTGTGGTGGCGGCCTGCGTCAGGTCGCGCGCCAAGGCGTCCAGCCCCCACGGCATGCACAGGCGGAAGGCCCCTGTTCAGCGCGAAACTGAAAGGGCCTAAATGGCAGCGGAATGCGGCCTCTTCAACTCACGGCATTCGGCAATCTCCAACGAAGTAGGGCCCAGGAGGAGGAGGAGGAGGAAGAGGAGGAGGAGGAGGAGGAGGAAGAGAAGGAGGAAGCGAGGAGGAGGAGGAAGAGGACGAGGAGGAGGAGGAGGAGGAGGAGGAGGAGGAGGAGGAGAAGAAGGAGGACAGCATGAACACGATAAAAAAAAACAGAAGCAGGAGGGGGAGGATGATGATGATGATGAGGAGGAGGAGGATGAGGACGTGGGCAACTCGAGTAGCCAGGGCTCTCCTTCACTCTTCTGCATTCATACTCACTCATACTCAGACTCAGTCACACGCAGGCTCACTCGCACTTAGACTCGCTCATATCCATACTTAAACTTACTCACGCTCAGACTCACGCTCAGAACCACTCATACTCAGACTCGCTCCTGCTCAGACTCATCATCCTTCGGTCCGCTCAAACGCAGACCGACTCACACTCAGACTGCCTCATATCCATACCAAATCACACTCGGCTCACTCGCACTCATACTCATTAATACACACTTTTCTCACACTCGGACCCACTCAAGCCCAGACTCACTCATGCTCAGACTCATCATGCTACGATCCGCTCAATCACAGACTGGCTCACACTCAGATTCGTCCATACTCAGACCCACTCGCACACAGACGCACTCGCGCTCATATTTACTCACACGCATACCCACTCAAACCCAGGCTAAATCGCACCCAGATTAACTCACACTCAGAATCAGTCGCTCTCAGATTTGCTATTGGTCGCACTCACGCTTGCAGACTGTGGGAATGTCTCGAGCGAGCGGTTCGCCCTCGCACACAGGCTCTCATTGACAGATATCAAGAAAAAGACGTACCAAGATAATGAGATGCACATATGGGGAGCCGGACCGCGCCGGAGGAGAGAACGAGAGAGAATACACCACTCCTCTCACTCATACCCACTCACTCATCACTCAGACTCACTCATCACTCAGACCCACTCATCACTCAGACTCACTCATCACTCAGACTCACTCATCACTCGGACTCAGTCATGACTCAGACTCATCACTCATCACTCAGACTCACTCATCACTCAGACTCACTCATCACTCAGACTCACTCATCACTCAGACTCACTCGTACTTGTACTCATACATTCACTACACTCACTCAGGTCCACTCATCGGATGACTCACACACACACACTGATGTTGAGGATGTCTCAGGCGATTCTGTGGCTTCAGCACTCCTAAGGGAGCGGCGGGGGGGTGTTTCACTCGGAATTTGTGGGGATGCCTCGAGCGGTTTGCCTGTTTTCTGTCCCAACATCCTTCGCTTTCGGAGCAGAGTTGGAGGATGTCTCGAGCGAGGCGCTCATTTTCACGTTCCTAAGGGGAGCGGCGGGGAGGTGTTCCACTCGGCCCCTTTCGCAGGATTTTGTGGGGATGTCTCGAGCGGTTTGCCTGTTTTCTGTGCCAACATCCTTCGCTTTCGGAGCAGATTTGGAGGATGCCTCGAGCGAGGCGTTCATTTTCACCCCCCAGGTGGGCCAGATTTTGAGGATGTCTCGATCGGTTTGCTTGTTTTGGTGGCCAGGCTCGTGGGCGCAGATTCTTCTCAGGATGCCACAGGAGGCTCCAACAGGCTCCGGGAGGCCCCAGGAGGCCACATGAGGTCCCAGGAGGCATCAGGAGGCCACAGAAAGACTCAAGAGGCCACAGGATGTCCCAAGGGGCTCCAGGAGGCCCCAGGAAGCTCCGGAATGCCTCAGGAAACCACAAGAGGCCCCAGGGGGCAACAGGAAGCGCCAGGAGGCCTCGGAAGGCAACAGGAGGCCCCGAGAGGCCCCAGGAGCAGGAGGCCTCAGGAGGCAACAGGAGTGGCTCCAATCCCATGTGTTTTACGTATGCTCCTATCGATTGGGCCTCACCTGGAGCACGATTCTTTGATGTTATACATATGTTTCTATATATTGTCCTTCTCCTGTGTACACAATCCTACATGTTTTACGTTCCTATATATTGGGCCTCTCCTGGGGCACGAATCCTTGGTGTTTTACGCGTGTTTCTGTATATTGCCCTTCTCCTGTGGCTCTAATCCGCAATGTTTATGTACGTTTGTTGCTATGT
>CAUYUJ010015094.1:325518-363018 GCA_963575745.1 Prorocentrum cordatum | reverse complement strand
GAGCCATGCCGGGACATGCGCGCGCGAGGGGCCCAAATGGTAGCAAATTCTGAAAAATGAAATTCCATGGTTGTCTCAAGAATTCGCAAGGAGCCCGAGCGCGAGCTTCGTTTGAACGTTAGTGTTGCGATGCCGTTTTGTTTTTGGGACACTCGTTTGTGGAGTCCTTATTCGGCCTGAGGTTTTGAACTAGTTCGGCACGCGCGCGCGACGACACGCGCGTGCGCTCTTCGTCCCATACGGTGCATTTTTCCCCATATCCTAAGGATTGGGGTTCTTGTTCCCCATATCCTAAGGATTGGGGTTCTTGTTATTACTCTGACGCCTCCCACTCCTCCTCCTTCCTCCCGCCTCCCGCCTCCCTCCTCCCACTGATAATCACCAGATAAGATAAGACATGATATAAGATAAGCTAAGACAAGATAAGAGATTTCGATATAAGATAAGATAGATGGTAATAAAGGTAAGATAAGATAGGACTCGATAAGATAAGATGAGACTCGCTCTCACTCAGACTCACTCACAGTCACATTCACTCACACTCACACTCTCTCATGATCACAAAACGCTGCCAGGGGCATCATTTGGGAGCCCCAAGGGGGAGCCACCCTGGCTGATCTCACGAGCCCGTTCGCGCCGATTTTGGTGGGACGTCTCAGCTAGAATTGCCGTTTGGCGCCCCCAACATGTATCTCTTGAGAGCCTCATGGTCGCAAAACGCTGCCAGGGGCATCATTTGGGAGCCCCAAGGGGGAGCCACCCTGGCTGATCTCACGAGCCCGTTCGCGCCGATTTTGGTGGGACGCCTCAGCTAGAATTGCCGTTTGGCCTCCCCAACATGTATCTCTTGAGAGCCTCATGGTCACAAAACGCTGCCAGGGGCATCATTTGGGAGCCCCAAGGGGGAGCCACCCTGGCTGATCTCACGAGCCCGTTCGCGCCGATTTTGGTGGGACGCCTCAGCTAGAATTGCCGTTTGGCGTCCCCAACATGTATCTCTTGAGAGCCTCATGGTCGCAAAACGCTGCCAGGGGCATCATTTGGGAGCCCCAAGGGGGAGCCACCCTGGCTGATCTCACGAGCCCGTTCGCGCCGATTTTGGTGGGACGCCTCAGCTAGAATTGCCGTTTGGCCTCCCCAACATGTATCTCTTGAGAGCCTCATGGTCACAAAACGCTGCCAGGGGCATCATTTGGGAGCCCCAAGGGGGAGCCACCCTGGCTGATCTCACGAGCCCGTTCGCGCCGATTTTGGTGGGACGCCTCAGCTAGAATTGCCGTTTGGCGTCCCCAACATGTATCTCTTGAGAGCCTCATGGTCACAAAACGCTGCCAGGGGCATCATTTGGGAGCCCCAGGGGGGGTCCACCAGGGGCTTCATAGTCACCAAACGTTGCCAGGGGCAGCATTTTGGCTTCCCAAAGAGGAGTCGACCCGGGCCTCCTAGTCGCCAGACACTGCCAGGGGCACCATTGGGATTCAGACTCGCACCCAGACTCACTCATACACAAGCTCACTCACACTCAGATTCATTTCTTCAGAGTCAGGCACACACAGACGTACCCATACTCAGACTCACCCACACTCAGGCTCACCTAACCCAGACTCCGTCAGAAGCCAGTAGCGAAGAGAGCAGAGAGGAGAGAGAGAGAGAGAGAGAGAGAGAGAGAGAGAGAGAGAGAGAGAGAGAGAGAGAGAGAGAGAGAGAGAGAGAGAGAGAGAGAGAGAGAGAGAGAGAGAGAGAGCGGGAGAGAGCGAGAGAGAGAGAGAGAGAGAGAGAGAGAGAGAGAGAGAGAGAAGCGCGCGCGAGCGCGAGCGCGAGCGCGAGCGCGAGCGCGAGCGAGCGAGCGAGAGAGAGAGAGAGAGAGAGAGAGAGAGAGAGAGAGAGAGAGAGAGAGAGAGAGAGAGAGAGAGAGAGAGAGAGAAGAGAGAGAGAGAGAGAGAGCGGACAAGTAGGCGGACCAGGGTCCGTCCGCGAGGCGCACTGCGGTGCGACAACTCGCTAAACACTATTTGCGGCGGTGCAGCCTTAAGAACGAGGGCGGGCAACAAACCCCCTCCCCCGGCGCAGTGCGACAGACGCTACAGACGGCGGACAGACGGTGAAGATCTCACCTGTCAGACCGCGTGAAGAAAGAGGCCCCAACAAGAAAGGCGACGTGCTGACACGTGGCTAGGCGGCTTGGCAGACCGCCAGTTGGGCGCTTGGCCGCAAGGCGGCGCGCAGTGACGGGGCACCCCCCGCCCCCACGCCCTGACCCCGTGGACGCGGAGCCACGCGTACACACGGGCAGGCAGAAAGGAGGAGATTAGTGCGGGGCACCAGGTGGAGCGCCGCGGAACGATGACAGCATAGCTTGGATGGTGAGTGACGGCACGGCACCATCGGGCGAGGGCGTAAGCAGCTCGGCGAAGGCTCGCCCGGCGCTGTGGAGGCGCTGGAGTAGAGGGCCTTGACGGGCTTGAGCGGCGGCAAGGTCCGCGGCGAGAGCAGCACACCTCTGCTGGAGAGCGGCCATAGCCTGGGACAGCTCGGTTTCGCGGTCGGTGAGGGGAGGTTGCTCAGTGCCAGCGGCTGCGGGCCTCGTGACAGGGGTGTGGTCCTCGGTGCGCCTGGCCAGGTGGTGGACTAGCGTAGTACGGCACCCCGTATGCTGACGTACGTCACCCTTGAAAGGTGACTGAAGGGGAGCACGCGGCCCCAGGGCTGGAGCCGCTAGGGTCAAGCCCCGAGAGGTCGGAAAAGCTGCGTCCTCTCGCTCAGCAACGATGGAAGCGTGGGCGGGGTGCGAGGGCCTGCCTGGTTCAGTGCCCTGCGGGGGGGCTGAAGCCGCCCCCGCGGGCTGCCGCTGGTGGGGGGGCGGAATGGTTTGCGCGGTGGGGCCAATCCTGATGCCGTACGAGGGCTCTGAGGCCAGCCGCGTAGTAGGGTGGCGCCTCGATAGGGCGGCATGGTCGGCAGTGTGGGATGTCGGCGGTGCGTCGTCAATGCCACTTAGTCCGCGGGGGTCACCCTGGTCGTCGTCGGCGTCTTGGCGGTGACCGATATCGACATATGGGAGCGATGTCGCTCTCGGAGACGGAGTCGCGGTAGGCGTCGAGAGGTTGCCCGACGGGGCAGGGTTGTCGCTGGCTGGGCCGTCGTCCAAGACGTCCAATCCCCCACCGAAGCTGAACGGGTCGTCCTCCTGTTCGTCAGCGTCTTGGGGGTGAGCGGCGTCGTCATGTGGGTGCGGTGCCGCACTCGGTGGCGGCATCGAGGGCTTCGTGCGGATGCCCGACGGGGCAAGGTTGGCGCTGGCTGGCCCGTCGCCTAGGAAGTCAAGTCCCCCGCCAAAGCCGAACGGGTCGTCCTCCTGTTCGTCGAATAACGCCCGTTGGGCCTCGGCCCAGAGCTCGTCCGGGTTCTGTGGGATGTCTGGTCCAGCCGCGGGTGGTGCCTGGTCCGACAGCAGGGGGTTTGGTTCCATTTTGTTGAGTTCCGCAGCTGTAAACCCAGCCCTGCGGTGTGGGAGCGGGAGTGTGCGGTGTCTGCGCTCGTAGATGGCGACAGCGACCCCGTGAAGCACGGTCGCTTGGCGATGTAGTGTTTTGGCAGCTTCGACAATGTCGTCTGGAAGGTTGTGAGTGCGTGCCGCCGTTGTGGCGAGGGCGTCAGCCTGACGATTGAACTCCTCCGCAATGGGCCCGATGAGCCCGAGGTCGATGCCCCTGTCTCCCAGGTGGCTGGCGATTTTCTCGACGCGGAACATGTTTGGCTTGGCCCTAACACATCGGTGGATCTTTTCCCAGAGGTCCACATGCGTGCCCTGCGGCGCTGGATGTCCGTCGATGATGCTTTGGAACCCATCGACCACTGCCTGGTTGTCGACGAAAACGTGCACGGGTCGTTCGGCACATGCCGTAAGGTGGACGATGGCGAGGGTCTCCGCAACCTGGGCGTTCTGCGTTAGGCCGTGGACGCGTGCACTGTAGTTCATGCGATGGTCGATGCCGTAGTAGACGCCGTAACCCGCTCGTGCTAGCAAAGGGATGGCTTGGTTGGTACCTGCACCGTCTGTGGCAGCGTAGACCCATGTCCAACCAGTGTCGTGGTCGAGGTAGGTGGTGTAGGTGTCCTGGGCTGAAGCCGCAGGATCTCCCTCAGGGGGGGGCCGCGGTATGGGCTGTGGCAGCGGGTCCCTCGCGAGGTCAGCCTGCAGGTCAAGGAGGGCTGGGTCTTCGTCGAAGAGCCCGCAGTGTCTTGTGTGCGGCGGGAGACGGGCCCACTGGTCGTCACTGATGAGGATGGTGAGAGGGAGTCTTTCTCGGGCCCAGCACTTGCAGTCACGAACAGTGTGCTCCTGAGTTTCCTCTTCCTCGTCGCAGTATCGGCAGATGGGGCTGGGGTCGGCAGACGCGTTTGATCGGGATCGTCGCTGTTGGGCGTGGTCTCCGCCCGACAGGTAGTTCAGGAGGAGCGCCAGCTGCCAGGCCGTGCATTTGGCCGCTCCTTTGGTTCGGGCGAGCCACGTGCTGGCGAAGAGGTCGAGGCCTTGTTTGACAGAGGCAAGGTATCCAAGGTCGTGTCGCCGTGGCTTGATCTTCCGCAGGAAGGCTCTGCGTTGTGAGGCCCGCAGCATGTGAAGGAAAGCGTTTTGGGGTAAATTCAGCCAGCTGATCTGGCATCCCCAGTCGTCGTACATGATGCCAAATGTGGGCCAGGTCCATCGGAGCTGCTGGAGCGACTGGACGAGTCGTCCGACGGGTCCACCACCACACAGGGTCTGGACGTGGTGTTGAAGGTCTCTGGCGAACCCGCAGACGTGGAGGTCCGCGGGTCTAACCTGTTCGCCGCAGGCCACAGGACTATGCTTTCACGCCTGCTCGAGGCGTCGATTCTCCGTGGAGTGTCCTGGGACGCAAACGGCCATTGAGAGTCAGAACGTCGACACACTTGTTCCCCTGCAGGGACGGCCGATAGCCGCCTCTTGAGGGCGTGGTTGTAGGCATTTTTGGCAAGGGCCCCGATGCCGTGCTTGAATGTCGCGTTGCCCGTGGTGCTCCTGCAGACAATGGCCGCACAAGGGAACGGGCGATTGCCGGCCTGAATAAGCACACGGTAAGGGGAGCATTGCCAAATGCGCGGCAGACGAATAGTGCGAATAGTCTCCCTCCGAACACGTCGCAGCTCCAGTCTGGTCGTGGCCGTCTGAGCTGTAAGCGGCCGGCTGTGGAAGCCGGCGCTGCCTCTGCGTTGATGTAACTCCCGAAGAGCTTGAAGGAATCGACCACACGTAGGGGGCGATCCGCCAGTGTGAGCTGGGTAACGGCGGCGTGAAGCTCGTCGGTGAGCGCCCACCCTGCCACTTTACCAGGGTGAATGCGTTGACCTGAGAATCGATCAAACTTGGCGGTTTCGTCAAGAGATTTCTGCAGCTCAGACGCGGTGTGGGTGGTGGAGTTGCTGTCGTCAACAATGGTAGTGCTGAGCGATCGAGGGACGTATCGATGCTGCCTCTTAGTCCACACGCACATGAGCAGCTTGATGTCGTCCAGGGACCACGAACTTCCCTGGAGGTGACCGTTAGTCCTGGCCAAGTCCTTAGAGTACGCTCCGTTCATGCGGATGTAGCGTTTGTGGTGGTTGTAGAAGTTTCGGCGGACAGTAACGATGTCTTGAGGGCATCCCGCGTGGAGTGCAAGGTTAAGGCAGATGTCCGTGATGAGGTAATCGAAGCACTTCTGTCGGTCTAGGGCAGCTCCAGCTAAGGGGAGGAGCAGAGCCCTGGCGTGCTCGATGCGCAGGGCGAGAGAGGTGCTGACATCCCCAATGGTAGCTTTGGGAACCGCGCCGAAACTCGTGGCGTGGGTCCATCCTTTCCGCCAGTCCGTGAGGCTACGGTAGGCTGGCGCTTCCCACGCGTACATCCAAACGGAGAGAACCGAGAGGAGTCGTTGGTCCGTCGGAAGTTCCCCTCGGCCTTTTCTGAGGCACGGGTTTGGCACGTGAAGGAGGGGTTCTGGGATGTTGCCAGTGCGTTGCATAGCACGTAAAACGCTGGCGAAGAGGCGAAGGATGTCGTCGGGTAACTCCTTGGCCTCCTTAGTTGTCCAGCCGTCGAGTCCCCCCGTGCGGCACGGTGGACGGTTGCGAATGAAGTGGATGAGTTGGTCGTCGGTGAGGTGGAAAGGGACTGCTGGTGATGGCGTAGGCAGCTCTTGTCGGTACTCGTCATAAAAGTCTGCCCACGTCGGCATGGCTTCGGCATCATGACCAGCACGAGCGCGGTACCTGCCCAAGATGGGCTCCCAGGTGTCGACCATGAGCTTAAGCATGTCTTTGGTATTGGCCACAATGGCGTAGGCGGGAAGGGCGTCGGGAACCTGGGCAGGTGGTGGGTCACAAGTGTGGCCTTCGTCGTTGTCCGTGTCGAGCGAACTACCGTCGCTGGGGCTGAAGCCGCCAGCGTCGGTGTCAGCATCACTGTCGTCCGTGCAAGCTTGGTCAGGGTTGAAGGCGGTGGTGTCGCAGTGGAGTTTCGTATCGTCGGGAGTGGTGGGCGTGCGGAGGTACGCCGTGGGCGAGCAGTCAGCAGCCCGTGCGTATATGGCTGCCTTTCGCCCGCTTGGCTCGCGGACACCCTCAGCCCAAATCTTGATGCGTTCAGCTTTGGCTCGGTTTGCACGTCGCGCCAGCTCTGAGTCAAGGTTTTGGATCAGACGGTCCAGGTGCTCTCCGTGTGGTGCTGACTCGTCGGGGTTCCAGGCCTCAGGAAAGGCCAGGAGGACCGCGGGGCGCAGCTTGTGGCAGAGAAGGCGGGCCGCGGTCCACGTGCAGTCGATGCGCTGCGCCAGGTGAGGCGGGATGGCACGGCAGTCGATATGGTGGTGCTGTCCGATGAAGCGAAGCTCACAAAGTTGCCGATGGAGCTTGCGAAGGCGGTTCATGTGAATTGTGGAAGCTCCGTAGGTGGGAAAGGCGCGGGGGACAGCGGGCCGCTCCTCGAACGTGGGAGTGAGCCCGTGCATGGTAGGGGCCTTCTTTTTTTTTGGGTGGTCTGGCGGCGGAGGTGGCAGGTCGCGCAGCCGAGTGAGATGGTACTCATGGCTGGCCTCGTTTGCCAGGGCGAACATGCGTTCCACATCGTCGCGTGTGTCGGCCTGCACCATGCGGTCCTGGTATCGCCCTGCGATAAGGGTCCCTAATGCCTGAAGTTCGTGGTCCTCATGAGCTCCATCGTTAAGAGGGTAAGGCGTGGGGGCAATAAGGCGTCGGGCCGTATGGTCGAGGCGGCTGAGGTCGAGCGTGACCTGGAGGCCAACGTGGGACTTCGCTGGCAAGTCACGCAGATAGCAGAAGTCGGTGGCAAGGGATCGCGCCGCTTGGTTGGCGATGATGTAATCGATGCGCGAAGTGTGGGGACACTTGGTGACACGGTCCCAGTCAGGGATATTGCCATATGTGTGCATGGTGTGGTCAGGTGTGCCTTCAGCGACGTTAGACCATCCGTGTTGCATCATGTGCAGCAGGTGAGGATTGTCATCGATGTTCGTGTTGGCGTCCATGCAAATGAAATACGGGGCTGTGCCGACCCTCGCGGCGGCGCAGTCGGCTAGCCGAAACAAGTCGGTGTTGTCTCCTCCAGCGACCCCATAGAGGCTCGCTATGTAGATCCCTGCGGGCCCGTGGTTGTTTCTTCGCCGCCTGCGGCGGTGCTGGGTGCAGAGCGGGAGGAAGGCCTCGTGCCATCTTTTCTTGGCCTTGAGTGTGGCGATACAGGACGCAGTATCGTCGACGGTGGAGTCGACGATGGCGTCCTTGGAGAGGATGGCGACCCCACCCGAGGCGCCGGTGTTGCCCTGACTGTTGCTGGTCTTGTTGCCGCCCCGTTGGGCATGCTTTGCGATGGGCTCGCGCCAAGCATCCAGGTCAGGTCCCAGACTGGTCGATTATCCCCCTGTGTGGGGATGTGGGGGTTGGCAGGCGTGTCTACGATGGTCTTGCTTGGTTTATGCTTGGCATGTCGGGTCTCCTGCAGTGCTATGACTGCGGCGTTGTGGTCGAACCTCGAGCGGTTGATAGTTGGCCAATTCAGCGGGAGACTCGTGAAAGTGATTGTTTGAGGCCTGACGAGATGTTATGGAGCGACCTGGCCAGTCTCCAATCAGATGGAGATGGGGTTGGCCGCCCCGCCCGGGTGGATTTTTTTTTTTTTGGGCCGCCTGGCCCTTATCCAGGTAGGAGGCTTGGCCACAGTAGGCGCTCGTGGCGTCCCTGCAGATTGGCTTGAACGGGGCTGAAGCCGCCGTCAGGCCGTAAGTATAGGCGGGGCATGGTCGACACTGCGCCAGGGGGGGTTCATAAACGTCGGCAAAACTGCATCGAAAAATCCTCCTCACTCCTGTACCGTGGGGGACAAGGGGAGGAGAGGTGAGACGGCAGCAGAGGGAGAGGGAGGCGACTCCTCGATCCGTCCTGCCGAACACAAGAGCAAAAGCAGACCATCGGCGGCAGCTCGACGCGGCGGCGGCGCAACGCGCGCGCATATACTGCGCACGCGACACCGCTGGTCCGTCCTGCAGTGGCGCGCCCGCCCCGTCAGTGCCGTGATGAGCAGCATCAGGTGGGACAGCTCGAGCAGCGCGGTCAGTGGCCTGGCGCTGGGCCTCGTCCATGCCCGCTGCCGTGAGGCAAGCGTTGCGGACAGGACTGACTCCACGCGGGGCCGCCGCTGCCGCGGCTGCGGCTGAGGTGGCGAGGGCGCCGCCACGACTCTGTGGAGAGAGCGGTGAGCCGCCGCCGAAACCCGCCGCGAGGTCCTTGACGCGGTACTTGTTCTTGAACGGGTCGAAGGTCGGCGCCTCGTCGATGGGGGTGACCGCGCGGGTGGGCGGCGGCAGCTCCTGGTCCGTGGACGGCGTCGGAGAGAGGTCCACCTGGCCAGGTTCGATGGCGCTGGCACCAAAGCGTGGCACCGCTTCGGGGGCTTGGCGATCAGCCTGAGTCTCGCGGGGCGGCGAGCTCGTGGAGCTCCCAGGGGCCTTGCGTGAGCTGTGGCGACTGCAGGACCTGCTGCGCGGGGCGCGCCCGCCCGTATGGCGGTCGCGTGGCGAGGTCGCCTGGGCGTTAGCGCGCGCAGAGTCCGCCCTGCTCGGGGAGCGGATCGGCGCTGCGCAGGGTGTTGGACTGGGCTGGCGGGGGCCGCCTGCGCCGCCCGCCGCCGAGGCAGCAGCCTGGTTAGGGTCGACAGCATCAGAGCGGGGGCTGATGTGGTGGGCACTTCCGTCGCTGTGCCGCGGGGAGGCGCTGTGGTGCGCCTGGGTGTGCGTGAGGACGAGCGGGACGAGCGGCTGCCTCTCCCGCACAGGTGGGGCAGGTTTCGCCTGGGCAGGGCGCAGCGATGCGGCCACGTTTGGCGGGGGCGTGTGTTGGCGCGGTTGCCAAGCGCGCACGTTCGCATCGCGCCATCCTTCATGGCGCCCTGTCCTGCCACGGCTTGGTGCAGCCCCCTGGGCTGAAGCCGCAGGGGTTAGCACTGCGGGTTGGTTGCTGGGTGTGCTGTCATGGCGGCCTGGGTAGTGGCCCCAGGCACGCGTGGACCCTGGCACGGGCGAGGTGGCCCGTGGGGGAGACTGCACGAGTGCCCGCGAGTGACCGATGGCCGCTGGATGCACCCTGGCGCGGGGGGCATGGCCGTAGCTGGAGGCGGCTGCTCCAGCCGCCGCGGGCCTGGCGCCAATGGGGCCACGGTGATAGGCGGCACCCCCGCCGTACACCGTGCTGTCGCCTGTCGGGACGCGCGCGGGGGAGCGGTTGCGTGGCGTGCTCGGCTGACCTGCGTCGCGTTGGTCGCGCTGCTGGGTGCGCTGCTGGTGCTGTTGGTAGCGCTGCTGGTCGGCTCTCGAGAGCGGGCGGGTGTCGGGGAGGACGGTGGGCACGACGGGCCGCCGCCAGCCCTGGTAGACGTGCTCGAAGGCGTGGTCTGGGTAAGTCTCCCCGACGGGTGAATATCGCCGCACATGCTCCATGTAGTCAATGTTCTGCGGCTCGGGGAGCGCCGTGATGTTTACAGCGCGCTGGTGTGCTGGTCCATAGAGACAGAAACTACCACGGTTGCTGCGGTCGTGATTCAGCTCGGCTTCGGTCGTGGCTCGGCTCACCATGGCGTCGCAGAGGCGCATGTCGTAGTCGAGAGCTTGAGGCCCAGGGCCGCCCTCAGCGTCCCAGTACAGTACCACATCTCGCCAGCGGGTGCGGGTAGTGTGGATGCGCTCGGCGATGGACTCGCAGACGGTCCTGACTGTGACACGATCCCTTTGCATGTTGGTGATGGCTAGGGAGTAAGGTCGGCGGACCGTTTTGTTGAAGGTGAAGTCCTCCTTGAGGGCCTGGTGGGGGGCCGAAGAGCACGTAGCCTTCCCTCCACAGCGGTTGGTCGGGGGACGGGTCTTCAGGCATCCCCGTTCCTGTGAACCCAGGTGACCGCCTCGTGCCGTCGGGCAATCCCTGCCTGGGGACGCGCCGCGGCCTCGGTGGAAGATACCATTGACCCTGGTAACCAGCTTGGCCTGGTTGTGGAGGCTCCCCCCCGGGGCCTGAAGGCGCTCGGGGGGCTCCTTGAGGTCGTGGTGGGCTGGCGCGTTGCCATATTGGCGGGCAAGGATGTGCGGCGGCATCCCTGTGGCACGGACGTCGAACAGGCTGTGCGGACTAGGCGGATGGGGGCACCTGCTGGAGAGGCAGCATGTGTCGGAGTCCCTGTTGTCGGTGCTGTATGCACACGTCCAGCTGTTGCAAGAGTAGTCCGTAGACCAGTCCATAAGTGCACGTAGTCCGCTGAGGGCGCAGTCTGGGCACGTTGGTTGGCCCGAGGTGCCGAGCTGCGTGTTGCGGCGGGCCGCACAGTACTGACAGCATTGGAATCGGCACTGTAGGCATGACCAGCGTCCTGGTAGGGGCGGGAGCGCTTGCTCGTTTGTGCCTGGGTCGTCTGGGTGGGGTCTGGGTCGATCCCACAAGGGCCAGACGTCGGCAAACCAGGACTGGCCTGTAGTGCGGACGACCTCGGCGGGGAGGCGAGCGTCGTCGGCATGGCGCTCGATCCACTGGGGCCCCAAGTCCGCTGGTACCATGACCGTGCGCCAAGTGTCGTCCGCCTTGACGTGGACTTGGGTCGGTGCCCAGAGCCTGGTAGTGGTATCGCCATGGTCGTGGTGAAGTATGACCCAGCCGTCGCGACCCGCAACCGCAGGGTCAATAACGCGGTGGCCCACAACGGTCGCCCCCCACGGTAGGTAGGCGCCATCGTGATGCTCGCCCGGGTCAAGCCAGACCTCGACGCCAGGGGCGTTCACACGGGCCCGCACATTGCGGACGTGGAAGGCGAGGACGTGGTAGGCGGTCGGCTCCTCTTCCGTCTCGATGTGCTCCCACGTCTCGATGTCGCTGCTGTCAGAGGTGGAGTTTCCGCCGCTCTGCCGTGACGAACGCGAGGTGGATCGCCGTGAGCGGGCATGGCCTCGGGCGAGGGCGGCGGCCGCGCTGATAAGGGACGGCGTACGGCGGTCGTCGGCTCCCGATGTCGTCGATGAGCGGTCTGGACTGTGTCCCAGGGCGGCACCTGGCTGATAGGTGTGCGATGGGCCAGACGCGGCCCCAGGGCTGGAGCCGCTGGGGCGCGGCGCTTGAACCTCGGACTGCCCCCGCACGGGAACGGCCTGCAAGCCAGTGTACACCAGGTCGATCAGTGGCTGCGGGTCCAGCTGGAGCTTGCGAAGCGAGGCGCGCGGACGGGGCTGGTCGGGGTCGGCCCTGGTGGCTGCTTCAGTGTCGTAGTGCTGTGTAGCCCATGCTCGCGCTGCCTCTGGCGAGTATAGTGCCTGCGGTGGTGGCCACGCTGCCGCGATGCCCAGCCTGCGCCGAGTGCTAGCTTCCTGGTCGTGTGCTTCAGCGGCCTCACGGAGATCTGGATGGTCGTAGCCAGCGATGTGGAGGGCGTGCGCACAGTCGCCCATGCCAAATGCTTGTGGTAAGGCACGGCACCTGGAGGCAGCTTCCGTGGGGGCACACCAGTCCATGCGGATGAGGAGGCCCAGGACCCGAGGGTAGATGAGGCGCGCTCCGTGGGCCTCCCCTTTCACGAAGTTGTGCCAGTTTTCACCGCTCGGTGGTTGGGTGGCCTCGCACATCCAGAGCGCGATGGGTCCCCACGCGGGGGTGTCGTCTTCGAGGCTGTAGGGCGGGTGGGGCGGCACTGCGTACCACGCGGCCAGCGAAGGGTGCACACTCACGTACGTGCGGCCAACGTTGGTGCCAGTTCGACCCTTCGTTTCACGGCGGGGGCCTGGCAAGAGGCGCCCTCCGCTGGCAGCGAGACGGGCCGCAAGGTCGCCGCGGGTCCCATGCCAGAAGACAGTGGGCGCGTCGGTGGTGGGTTTGCGGAGGTCCCACGTGAGGTAGGGGAAAATCGTCTCGCCTGAGTTCCCGCCCGAGTCTTCGAGCACCCAAGTGAGGCGGTTCGGGGGCCTCTGCATGATGTCAGTCCACGGCCCCCGCGCTTGGAGTGTTAGATCATGGGTGAATCGAGGATGGTCGTGGAGTCGCAGAGCGTCTTTGATGTCCTCTGTAGACACGCCACTGTTACCAAGCGCAACGCCGTTTTGGTACAGGGCGTTGAGGATGCTCGTCGGCGGCACGGGGACCGCTGGGTCGCGCTGGATAGTGTTGCGTAAGTTGCGCGTCGGTGGCTTGAGGGCTAGGTGGGGCGTACCAGGGCCCGAAGGCGCCTGGGGCCTGGCGGGCGATGCATAGCGTGCTCGCCGACGTGGTGGTTGGGTGTCCGTGTCGGAAGAGGAACCACGAGCATCTGCATGTCGGAAGATGGACCACGGGCTGTCGCGGGTGCGCTCACGTGGTTCCCTTGCCTCGGCGTCGCTGGCGTGGGCTGTGGCGTCTTCGTGAGTCGGTGGGTTACCATAGACCGCGCCGCTCTTGGAGCCGCATCGCGGAGACGGGCTGGTCGATCGTGGTGTGACAGACGAGGCTCGCGATACGGCGGCAGTGACTTCGACGATGGCGGCGGTGGTGGCGGTGGTGACATCAGCGACTGCGGCGGCAACTGCTGCGGCGTAGTGTTCCTGTAGCAGCGGATGTCGGAGTGAGTGCACGTGCTGGTCCTCGTGTTCGTCGGCAAGCGTGCGCGGCATTGTGTATGTGGCCTCATCACGCGGCCTCCTGCTCGGTTGGCAACAGCGGAGGCGCCACTGGGCCGTGGATGAGTCCAGGGCACGCGCACAGATGCGGGCTCCTACGTGTCCGACGGCTCCTTGAGCGAGGAGTTTGGCGCCGACGAGTAGAAGGCCGCACGCAACTCCGCCAGTGGCAATAGCCCCGAGTTTGCCGCTGGCCCATTTCAGGACACCCCCGAGGCCGACCCCGACTGCGCTGGCTCCGCCCGAGACGATATCACTGAGTTTGACGCTGGTCCACTTGAGAGTAGCCCACAATGCGGACGTGACGTTGTATGCCGTTGTGCGTCGGGGTGTAGTGGGCACAGATGGGCCTGGTGCCGCCGCTTCACGTCGTCGTCGTTGTCGGTAGCTGGGGTCTCGGCTCGGTGTCGGCAGGTACCCATCGATCTGGTCCTTATACGGCATTGCTATCACGATGGCGTACGTGGCTACAAAGAGGCAAATGAGGCAGCCACAGTGTCGTGATGCCGCTGCGCTGTGCTGGGCCTCGTAGGTACCGCTGGCATCTGGGTTCGCGTCGTCGATGGGGTCGTTATCGATGTCGGCCTGCCAGTGGTCGATGGCGCTGAGATTGGAGTCAGTCCCGTTAACACGGCAGACAGGAGTGCGGGGCGTGGTGCTGCCACCTGCGGTCTGGAGATGTCCAGGTCCAGCCAGTGCTGCAGCGGGGCTGAAGCCGCCACTGCGCGGTCTGGTTTGAGCTGGCGATGCAGTGGCATGGCTTGTCGCGTCGGCGGCAGTGGCGCCTTCAGCGTCGTTGAGCTGTGCGCAGGGGTCGGCCTGGGCCGAGTTGTTGGGCGGACTGCTGTGCGACGGGGTGTGCCCTAAGTGAGGTTCGCTGTCACGGTCAAGCTGGGCCATGTCGCCTGGTGGTGTCGTGCCGTCACGATCCTGGGTTTCCATGTCGTCCTGGCTATCGTCCACATGGACCGAGCCCAGGGATATGTTGCTGATATCGTCCGACGCGTGGAACGAGTCCAGGGGTGTGTCGCTGATGTCGCTGGCCGCAATGTGCTGGAGCAGCCATGATACGGGGTCGTCTGCGGCCTGATCACCCGTGGCGTGCTGGGCGAGGCCAGCTGGCGGTGGTGGGTTAAGCGGTTCCATCGGTGCCGCGGCGAGCTCCGCCTCGACCAGCGGCTGCATGTCCGTCGGGTGGTGCAGGATCGCATCTGCGAGGTACGCCATGGCGTCTTGGTCGGGTGGAGGAAGGCCTCTTGGTAGTAAGGCGTGGGCCCGTGAGAGGTATGGCGGCAAAGGTGCCGTGAAAGCCTCAGGGCCGACGAGCTGAGCACGAGCGCCCTGGTATTCCAGAAGGAGGCCAAAGTAGCGGGTGGAGTACTCGCGGCTGCCCTGGATACGAGTGAGGTTGCGGTTGGTACGCTGTCTGTCAGGGCCCGCTCTATGCCAGATGTCCTCACACATGTCGATCGCGGTGCGCTGGCGCAGGGCGTCGTTTTTCTCCTCGGAGTCCTCCTGGAAAAAATGGTCGTACTGTGGCAGATGGAGCGTCGCCAGGATGTACGGGACGCAGTCCTCGAGCCATGCCCAGAACACGTCCTGGTGGTCCTCACCTGGTGCCCACGCCGCAGCGCACGGTATGAGCCGGGCGCGGATCATCATCAGGTGCCAGAAAGCGGGGTCATCCTCGGGTTCGCCCCTAGCGCACAGGGGGGTGGTGAGACCCGTGGGGCTATAGCGGGGCACGACAGCGGGGCTGAAGCCGCCACTGCGTGCCTGGCCTGTATCAACGTCCCCGTCAAGGATCTGCTGCACCACGGTCGAGGCCACGCTGGGGGTGGATTTCGATGCATGTGTCGTAGTTGGCAAGGGCGTGCATGCGCTCACGATGGCGCCCAGCGATCCGTTGCCGCACGGACCCGCGGCGGCGGTGCTGTTCACGATCGGGTCCAAAATGGTGCAATGATCGTGCTTGTAGATGCTGCTGTCATCGTAAGGAAAACGTGCTGGGGCGCACCGCCTGAAGACGGGTGTGCTCCAGCTAGCAAAGGGAGGGCCATGCTGCAGGCAAGGCGCCGCATGATGGCGAGGCCAGGCAGGCGGCGCGAGCGATGAGCCAAAAGCTGCATGTCGGCACACGTCCTCAAATACCCCTGAATGCTCATGTACATTGCAACAATCACGCCCCCTGCAAGACTGCGGGTGTCCCTACACCAGATAGCTTGCGCGCGCTGCTGCCAAAACAGACATGAGGCGACAAGAAAGAGATACAACGCGAAGAGGGAAGAGATGCCTCTGAAGGCGCTTCCTCGGAGGGCTGAGGCGGGCTCTCTGAGGCACCTTCAATAGGGTTCCTGTGTGACCCGCCCTTTGTCTTTGCCTTTGTCAGCCCCTGGGGGCCACGTCCCTGGGGTGACCTGGCCTGGCTGGTCGATCCACCCGCAGACAGCCACGGGATCGGCAACTGGTGCAGCTTCCTCCTGTTTGGTATCGAGGGTGGCCACCTGGGGCAGGTGGATGGTACCCCCCGTGAGGTGCCCGAGGAGGGCCTGGATGTCGCCGCGCAGTGCAGCAGCTTCGGCGGTTGCCGTCTGTTGCTGGGTGACGACGGTGGCAAGCCCCCGTTCCAACCCCGAGACGTGCTCCGTGAGTGTGGCCTGGGAGGAGAGAACGCCCGCAAGCTGGACCTGCATGTTATCCACCGTGTTGGCTAGCAGCTCGTGCTGTTGTTCCATGTGCTGGATGCGGGTCGTGGCAGCATCTGGCGGTTGAGAGGCCGATGCGAAACGCTCACCGAAGGTGTTGAGTTCGTGGGAGGCCTCGCTGTATTCATCGCCTGATGAGAGGATCTCGACGTCCTCGGCGTCGCCTGGTACTTCGGCGGCTGTGGCAGCGTCGCCTTCGGTGTGGCCCCCACCTTCTGCCGCCACCGTGCCAAGCCGAGAGTCATGACCACCCGCTCCTGGGGCGGCCGTTTGTTCAGCGGCTCCGTCCGTGCCGTGCGGGGGCGCAGAGGAGCTGCGGCCTGGGGCGCAGTGTGACCTTGCGTGCGGCGGGACGTCACGTTTCCCACTGGAGGATCGGTGGCGCTTGGCTGAAGGCTCCTCCTTGGGGATCAGGAGCGGTGCGACGCCTTTGCCTTTGGGCGTGGCAGTCATGAGGTCGTGGAGATAAGGGCTCTGGGCCGCTTTGGTGAGGAGTGTGCCGGTGGCGGGGCTAAAGCCGCCACCACGGGCTGGCGGCGTCACAGGCTCTGTGATGGTGGTAGGCGCGACGATGGTAACGTTGTCCCGCTTCGGCACCACCTCAGCCAGCGGGGCCTCGGTGATGCTCCACGGGATGGGGCACCCCGCGACCTGCACCGTATAGGTGAGTGGGGGCCGATGGGCGCGCACTAGGGCAAACTGGCCCGCAGTGGCTGGGTCCCAGGCGGTGTGGTAGACCTCACAGTCCCATTTGACGGACGGGCCCGTGAGAGTCTTGGCGAGCTGGGTCAGCGTGGCGTGGCGTGCCGCAATGCCAGTGATGCGGTAGCGCGTCTTGGCGAGGGAAGCCTCGCAGCCGCGGATGCTGACGGCCGCAGCCCTGGCGGCGTCTGACCCCCGTGGACCACGGATCCCCAGTAAGCCTGACTTGCCGTGCCTGACGACTCCCAGGGCCTTGAACTCCACCGACTTCTGGAACGCATCTGCCATCGTGATGGGATGGTCCTCGGGGAACCACACGGTCTGATACTTGTCAGCGGTGGGCTCGTCAGCACCTACGTTGCTGAGGTCGTAGGTAGCGCCGAGTTGCCCTGATCCCGCCAAGACCTTGTCGACCGCTTGGAGACTGACGCCGAAGGTGGCAGCCAGGGACCTCTTTCCGACGCCCGATCCAAACCTGCCTAGGCTTTTGCAGGGTTCGAGGATGGTGACGGCTTTAAAGTTGCCGTGGAAGAGGGCCTTGATGGTGTCCTGGAGCTGACTATCGAGCTCCTGGCGGCGAGCGTCTTTCTTGGACTCCCTGTGCTTTTGGTTTTGGCGCGCCTTGTCCTGTGGAGCGGATTCCCCTCGAAAAGGGCCCTTGGTGCGTGGACCACCGTTCACGGGGGCACCTCCCGAGAACTGGTCCTCGAAGGCCTGATGCATGGAGAGGACTGCTGCAGGGGGGGTGATGGGGGGGGGGGGGGGGGGGGGGGGGGGGGGGGGGGGGGGGGGGGGGGCGGGGGGGGGGGGGGGGGGGGGGGGGGGGGGGGGGGGGGGGCGATGGCTTCGGTTTCATGTATGGTCACCCGAATCCAGCATACTTGGTCGGCAGGATCGATGGTGGCGACGGCTACTTTTTCCGTGCAGGCGACTTCCTTGGTGCCCAGCTGGTACACGGTCACGGGGACGTGCGTGTGGACCACTTTGGCGCCTTGGGGTGACGCTTCAGCACGGGGACGGCGAGCTCGGTACCGACGTAGTTATCGTTTTTTGGGCCCATGACAGCAATCGCAAGCTGACCCGTGGTACGCTTACCCTGCTCCAGGTGGTGCTGCAGCAGCCGTTCACCGCTCTCGTAGTCGTGGAGGCTGATACTGGGCTTGTACGTCTTGCCGTCGTCGGGGGATGTGGGTTCAGCGAGGACGGGGACCTTCCAAAAGGCCGGGTCCAAGGCGATGAATTGGGCGTCCGCAGTCTGAAGACGTGCGGAACCCGCTGGTGGGTGTGATGTGTCACCGCCAATGCGCTTAGGCTTGCTGCGCTGGTGATGATCAAGCGTGTAGCTGATCTGGTTGGCGGCGCACATGCGGACCAGGGCGCTGCCAAGCTTCTTCGTGTTGGACTTGTGCATGTCGTACGTTGCCTGGAGCTCATCCGCGTTCAGTTCGGCAAGCCCGTTGTATGCGGCCGTGGGGCGGTCAGACCCCGCTTGCTTGAACGCTGCGATGCAGTCCTGCTTGCGTTGGAGGAGAGATCCTTCAGCAGCAGGACGGAAACTCGGAGGCTGCTTGGAAGAGCGACGGCGGTCCGGCTTCTTGGGGGCCATTGCTGCGGGCGCTCTGGTGAGGAGAGGTGACGCGAATCAGTAGGGTCCTGCTGGGGCCCTTCCGGTCTCGCGAGGCCTGGGAGTCTGGCTCCGAGGCGGGGCGCTTCGCGTCGCGGCTGCGGTCTGAGTGCTGGGCACTCTCGAGCCGAGACTAGAGAGAGAGAGAGAGAGAGAGAGAGAGAGAGAGAGAGAGAGAGAGAGAGAGAGAGAGAGAGAGAGAGAGAGAGATCGGACAATTAGGCGGACCAGGGTCCGTCCGCGAGGCGCACTGCGGTGCGACAACTCGCATGCACTATTTGCGGCGGTGCAGCCTTTAGATACGAGGGCGGGCAACAAAAACCCCCTCCCCCGGCGCAGTGCGACAGACGCTACAGACGGCGGACAGACGGTGAAGATCTCACCTGTCAGACCGCGTGAAGAAAGAGGCCCCAACAAGAAAGGCGACGTGCAGACACGTGGCTAGGCGGCTTGGCAGACCGCCAGTTGGGCGCTTGGCCGCAAAGCGGCGCGCAGTGACGGGGCACCCCCCGCCCCCACGCCCTGACACCGTGGACGCGGAGCCACGCGAACTCACGGGCAGGCAGAAAGGAGGAGATTAGCGCGGGGCACCAGGTGGAGCGCCGCGGAACGATGACAGCATAGCTTGGATGGTGAGTGACGGCACGGCACCATCGGGCGAGGGCGTAAGCAGCTCGGCGAAGGCTCGCCCGGCGCTGTGGAGGCGCTGGAGTAGAGGGCCTTGACGGGCTTGAGCGGCGGCGAGGTCCGCGGCGAGAGAAGCACACCTCTGCTGGAGAGCGGCCATAGCCTGGGACAACTCGGTTTCGCGGTCGGTGAGGGGAGGTTGCACAGTGCCAGCGGCCGCGGGCCTCGTGACAGGGGTGAGGTCCTCGGTACGCCTGGCCAGGTGGTGGACTAGCGTAGTACGGCACCCCGTATGCTGACGTCCGTCACCCTTGAAAGGTGACTGGAGGGGCGCACGCGGCCCCAGGGCTGGAGCCGCTAGGGTCACGCCCCAAGAGGTCGGAAGAGCCGCATCCTCTCGCACAGCAACGATGGAAGCCTGGGCGGGGTGCGAGGGCCTGCCTGGTTCAGTGCCTTGCGGGGGGGCTGAAGCCGCCCCCGCGGGTTGCCGCTGGTGGGGGGGCAGAATGGTTTGCGCGGTGGGGCCAATCCTAATGCCGTGCGAGGGCTATGAGGTCAGCCGCGTAGTAGGGTGGCCCCTCGATAGGGCGGCATGGTCGGCAGTGTGGGGTGTCGGCGATGCGTCGTCAATGCCACTTAGTCCGCGGGGGTCACCCAGGTCGTCGTCGGCGTCTTGGCGGTGACCGAAATCGACATATGGGAGCGATGTCGCTCTCGGAGACGGAGTCGCGGTAGGCGTCGAGAGTTTGCCCGACGGGGCAGGGTTGTCGCTGGCTGGGCCGTCGTCCAAGACGTCCAATCCCCCACCGAAGCTGAACGGGTCGTCCTCCTGTTCGTCAGCGTCTTGGAGGTGAGCGGCGTCGTCATGTGGGTGCGGTGCCGCACTCGGTGGCGGAGTCGAGGGCGTCGTGCGGATGCCCGACGGGGCGAGGTTGGCGCTGGCTGGCCCGTCGCCTAGGAAGTCAAGTCCCCCGCCGAAGCCGAACGGGTCGTCCTCCTGTTCTAGAAATATCGCCCGTTGGGCCTCGGCCCAGAGCTCGTCCGGGTTCTGTGGGATGTCTGGTCCAGCCGCGGGTGGTGCCTGGTCCGACAGCAGGGGGTTCGGTTCCATTTTGCTGAGTTCCGCAGCTGTAAACCCCGCCCTGCGGTGTGGGAGCGGGAGTGTGCGGTGTCTGCGCTCGTAGATGGCGACAGCGACCCCGTGAAGCACGGTCGCTTGGCGATGTCGTGTTTTTGCAGCTTCGACAATGTCGTCTGGAAGGTTGTGAGTGCGTGCCGCCGTTGTGGCGAGGGCGTCAGCCTGACGATTGAACTCCTCCGCAATGGGCCCGATGATCCCGAGGTCGATGCCCATGTCTCCCAGGTGGCTGGCGATTTTCTCGACGCGGAACATGTTTGGCTTGGCCATAACACATCGGTGGATCTTTTCCCAGAGGTCCACAAGCGTGCCCTGCGGCGCTGGATGTCCGTCGATGATGCTTTGGAACCCATCGACCACTGCCTGGTTGTCGACGAAAACGTGCACGGGCCGTTCGGCACATGCCGTAAGGTGGACGATGGCGAGGGTCTCCGCAACCTGGGCGTTCTGCGTTAGGCCGTGGACGAGTGCACTGTAGTTCATGCGATGGTCGATGCCGTAGTAGACGCCGTAACCCGCTCGTGCTAGCAAAGGGATGGCTTGGTTGGTACATGCACCGTCTGTGGCAGCGTAAACCCATGTCCATCCAGTGTCGTGGTCGAGGTAGGTGGTGTAGGTGTCCTGGGCTGAAGCCGCAGGATCTCCCTCGGGGGGGGGGGCGCGGCATGGGCTGTGGCAGCGGGTCCCTCGCGAGGTCGGCCTGCAGGTCAAGGAGGGCTGGGTCTTCATCGAAGAGCCCGCAGTGTCTTGTGTGCGGCGGGAGACGGGCCCACTGGTCGTCACTGATGAGGGTGGTGAGAGGGAGTCTTTCTCGGGCCCAGCACTTGCAGTCACGAACAGTGTGCTCCTGAGTTTCCTCTTCCTCGTCGCAGTATCGGCAGATGGGGCTGGGGTCGGCTGACGCGTTTGATCGGGATCGTCGCTGTTGGGTGTGGTCTCCGCCCGACAGGTAGTTCAGGAGGAGCGCCAGCTGCCAGGCCGTGCATTTGGCTGCTCCTTTGGTTCGGGCGAGCCACGTGCTGGCGAAGAGGTCGAGGCCTTGTTTGACAGAGGCAAGGTATCCAAGGTCGTGTCGCCGTGGCTTGATCCTCCGCAGGAAGGCTCTGCGTTGTGAGGCCCGCAGCATGTGAAGGAAAGCGTTTTGGGGTAAAGTCAGCCAGCTGATCTGGCAGCCCCAGTCGTCGTACATGATGCCAAATGTGGGCCAGGTCCATCGGAGCTGCTGGAGCGACTGGACGAGTCGTCCGACGGGTCCTCCACCACACAGGGTCTGGACGTGGTGTTGAAGGTCTCTGGCGAGCCCGCAGAGTGTAACGTCGCGGTTAACCTGTCGCCGCAGGCACAGGAATGCTTCACGCTGCGTGATGGCGTCGATCTCCAGGGCGTGTCCTGGGACGCACACGGCCATGAGAGTCCAGAACTCGACCCACTTGTTCCCCTTGGGGCGGATAGCCGCCTTGAGGGCGTGGTTGTAGGCAGTTTTGGCAGGGCCCGATGGTGCTTGAATGTCGGTGCCCGTGGTGCAGACACTGGCAGCAAGGGAACGGGCGTGCCGCGCCTTGATAAGCATCGGCGATGGGATCTTGCCAATGCGCGGCAGGCGAATAGTCGCCCTCCGAACGCGGGCATCTGCGGTGGCCGTGAGGTTAAGCGCGGCTGGAGCCGGCGCTGCCTCGGCGTTGATGTAACTCCCGACGAGCTTGAAGGAATCGACCACACGTAGGGGGCGCTCCGCCAGAGTGAGCTGGGTGACGGCGGCGTGTAGTTCGTCGGTGAGCGCCCACCCTGCCACTTTACCAGGGTGAATGCGTTGACCTGAGAATCGATCAAACTTGGCGGTTTCGTCAAGAGATTTCTGCAGCTCAGACGCGGTGTGGGTAGTGGAGTTGCTGTCGTCAACAAAAGTAGTGCTGAGCGATCGAGGAACGTATCGATGCTGCCTCTTAGTCCACACGCACATGAGCAGCTTGATGTCGTCCAGGGACCACGAACTTCCCTGGAGGTGACCGTTAGTCCTGGCCAAGTCCTTAGAGTACGCTCCGTTCATGCGGATGTAGCGTTTGTGGTGATTGTAGAAGTTTCGGCGGACAGTAACGATGTCTTGAGGGCACCCCGCGTGCAGCGCAAGGTTAAGGCATATGTCCGTGATGAGGTAGTCGAAGCACTTCTGTCGGTCTAGGGCAGCTCCAGCTAAGGGGAGGAGCAAAGCCCTGGCGTGCTCTATGCGCAGGGCGAGAGAGGTGCTGACATCCCCAATGGTAGCTTTGGGAACAGCGCCGAAACTCGTGGCGTGGGTCCATCCTCTCCGCCAGTCCGTGAGACTACGGTAGGCTGGCGCTTCCCACGCGTACATCCAAACGGAGAGAACCGAGAGGAGTCGTTGGTCCGTCGGAAGTTCCCCTCGGCCTTTTCTGAGGCACGGGCTTGGCACGTGAAGGAGGGGTTCTGGGATGTTGCCAGTGCGTTGCATAGCACGTAAGACGCTGGCGAAGAGGCGAAGGATGTCGTCGGGTAACTCCTTGGCCTCCTTAGTTGTCCAGCCGTCGAGTCCCCCCGCGCGGCACGGTGGACGGTTGCGAATGAAGTGGATGAGTTGGTCGTCGGTGAGGTGGAAAGGGGCTGCTGGTGATGGCGTAGGCAGCTCTTGTCGGTACTCGTCGTAGAAGTCCGCCCACGTCGGCATAGCTTCGGCGTCATGGCCCGCGCGAGCGCGGTACCTGCCCAAGATGGGCTCCCAGGTGTCGACCATGAGCTTGAGCATGTCTTTGGTGTTGGCAACAATGGCGTTGGCGGGAAGGGCGTCGGGAACCTGGGCAGGTGGTGGGTCACAAGTGTGGCCTTCGTCGTTGTCCGTGTCGAGCGAACTACCGTCGCTGGGGCTGAAGCCGCCAGCGTCGGAGTCAGCATCACTGTCGTCCGTGCAAGCTTGGTCAGGGTTGAAGGCGGTGGTGTCGCAGTGGAGTTGCGTATCGTCGGGAGTGGTGGGCGTGCGGAGGTACGCCGTGGGCGAGCAGTCAGCAGCCCGTGCGTATATGGCAGCCTTTCGCCCGCTTGGCTCGCGGACGCCCTCAGCCCAAATCTTGATGCGTTCAGCTTTGGCTCGGTTTGCACGTCGCGCCAGCTCTGAGTCAAGGTTTTGGATCAGACGGTCCAGGTGCTCTCCGTGTGGTGCTGGCTCGTCGGGGTTCCAGGCCTCAGGAAAGGCCAGGAGGACCGTGGGGCGCAGCTTGTGGCAGAGAAGGCGGGCCGCGGTCCACGTGCAGTCGATGCGCTGCGCCAGGTACGGCGGGATGGCACGGCAGTCTATATGATGGTGCTGTCCGATGAAGCGAAGCTCACAAAGTTGCCGATGGAGCTTGCGAAGGCGGTTCATGTGTATCGTGGAAGCTCCGTAGGTGGGAAAGGCGCGGGGGACAGCGGGTCGCTCCTCGAACGTGGGTGTGAGCCCATGCATGGTGGGGGGCTTCTTTTTTGGGTGGTCTGGCGGTGGAGGTGGCAGGTCGCGCAGACGGGTGAGATGGTACTCATGGCTGGCCTCGTTTGCCAGGGCGAACATGCGTTCCACATCGTCGCGTGTGTCGGCTTGTTCCATGCGGTCCTGGTATCGCCCTGCGATGAGGGTCCCTAATGCCTGCAATTCGTGGCCCTCATGTGCTCCATCGTTAGGGGGGTAGGGCGTGGGGGCAAGAAGGCGTCGGGCCGTATGGTCGAGGCGACTGAGGTCGAGCGTGACCTGCAGGCCAACATGGGACTTCGCTGGCAAGTCGCGTAGATAGCAGAAGTCGGTGACAAGGGATCGCGCCGCTTGGTTGGCGATGATGTAATCGATGCGCGAAGTGCGGGGGCACTTGGTGACGCGGTCCCAGTCAGGGATATTGCCATATGTGTGCATGGTGTGGTCTGGTGTGCCTTCAGCGACGTTAAACCATCCGTGCTGCATCATGTGCAGCAGGTGTGGATTGTCGTCGATGTTCGTGTTGGCGTCCATGCAAATGAAATACGGGGCTGTGCCGACCCTCGCGGCGGCGCAGTCAGCTAGCCGAAACAAGTCGGTGCTGTCTCCTCCAGCGACCCCATAGAGGCTCGCTATGTAGATCCCAGCAGGCCCGTGGTTGATTCTTCGCCGCCTGCGGCGGTGCTGGGTGCAAAGCGGGAGGAAGGCCTCGTGCCATCTTTTCTTGGCCTTGAGTGTGGCGATACAGGACGCAGTATCGTCGACGGTGGAGTCGACGATGGCGTCCTTAGAGAGGATGGCGACCCCTCCCGATGCGCCAGTGTTGCCCTCGACTGTGTGGTCTGTGCCGCCGTGGGCAGCTTTGCGCTGGGCTCGCGCCAGATCCAGGTCAGGTCCCAGACTGGCATGATATCCCCCGTGGTGTGGGTTGGCGGCGTTGGTAACGATGGTTTGTCTGGTAGGCTTGGCATGTCGGGTCTCCTGCAGTGCTATGACTGCGGCGTTGTGGTCGACACCTAGAGCGGTGATAGTTGGCCAATCTGCTGGGAGACTCGTGATGTTGAGGCTGACGAGATGGATGGAGCGACCTGGCCCGTCTCCATCGGTGGAGCTGGGGTTGGCTCGTCCCGCACGGTGGAGGGCCGCCTGGCCCTTATCCAGGTAGGAGGCTTGGCCGCCGTAGGAGCGCATGGCGTCCCTGCAGATTGGCTTGAACGGGGCTGAAGCCGCCGTCAGGCCGTAAGTATAGGCGGGGCATGGTCGACACTGCGCCAGGGGGGGTTCATAAACGTCGGCAAAACTGCATCGAAAAATCCTCTTCACTCCTGTACCGTGGGGGACGAGGGGAGGAGAGGTGAGACGGCAGCAGAGGGAGAGGGAGGCGACTCCGATCCGTCCTGCCGAACACAAGAGCAAAAGCAGACCAGCGGCGGCAGCTCGACGCGGCGGCGGCGCAACGCGCGCGCATATACTGCGCACGCGACACCGCTGGTCCGTCCTGCGGTGGCGCGCCCGCCCCGTCAGTACCGTGATGAGCAGCATCAGGTGGAACAGCTCGAGCAGCGCGGTCAGTGGCCTGGCGCTGGGCCTCGTCCATGCCCGCTGCCGCGAGGCAAACGTTGCGGACAGGACTGACTCCACGCGGGGCCGCCGCTGCCGCGGCAGCGGCTGAGGTGGCGAGGGCGCCGCCACGACTCTGTGGAGAGAGCGGTGAGCCGCCGCCGAAACCCGCCGCGAGGTCCTTGACGCGGTACTTGTTCTAGAACGGGTCGAAGGTCGGCGCCTCGTCGATGGGGATGACCACGCGGGTGGGCGGCGGCAGCTCCTGGTCCGTGGACGGCGTCGGCTCGAGGTCGACCTGGCCAGGTTCGATGGCGCTGGCACCAAAGCGTGGCACCGCCTCGGGGGCTTGGCGATCAGCCTGAGTCTCGCGGGGCGGCGAGCTCGTGGAGCTCCCAGGGGCCTTGCGCGAGCTGTGGCGGCTGCAGGACCTGCTGCGCGGGACGCGCCCTCCCGTGTGACGGTCGCGTGGCGAGGTCGCCTGGGCGTTAGCGCGCGCAGAGTCCGCCCTGCTCGGGGAGCGGATCGGCGCTGCGCAGGGTGTTGGACTGGGCTGGCGGGGGCCGCCTGCGCCGCCCGCCGCCGAGGCAGCAGCCTGGTCAGGGTCGACAGCGTCAGGCGGGGGCTGATGTGATGGGCACTTCCGTCGCTGTGCCGCGGGGAGGCGCTGTGGTGCGCCTGGGTGTACGTGAGGACGAGCGGGACGAGCGGCTGCCTCTCGCGCTCAGGTGGGGCAGGTTTTGCCTGGCAGGGCGCAGCGATGCGGCCACGTTTGGCGGGGGCGTGTGTTGGCGCGGTTGCCAAGCGCGCACGTTCGCATCGCGCCATCCTTCAGGGCGCCCTGTCCTGCCACGGCTTGGTGCAGCCCCCTGGGCTGAAGCCGCAGGGGTTAGCACTGCGGGTTGGTTGCTGGGTGTGCTGTCATGGCGGCCTGGGTAGTGGGTGGCCCCAGGCACGCGTGGACCCTGGCACGGGCGAGGTGGCCCGTGGGGGAGACTGGACGAGTGCCCGCGGGTAACCGATGGCCGCTGGATGCACCCTGGCGTGGGGGGCATGGCCGTAGCTGGAGGCGGCTGCTCCAGCCGCCGCGGGCCTGGCGCCAATGGGGCCACGGTGATAGGCGGCGCCCCCGCCGTACACCGTGCTGCCGCCTGTCGGGACGCGCGCGGGGGAGCGGTTGCGCGGCGTGCTCGGCTGACCTGCGTCGCGCTGGTCGCGCTGCTGAATGCGCTGCTGGTGCTGTTGGTAGCGCTGCTGGTCGGCTCTCGAGAGCGGGCGGGTGTCGGGGAGGATAGTGGGCACGTCGGGCCGCCGCCAGCCCTGGTAGACGTGCTCGAAGGCGTGGTCTGGGTAAGTCTCCCCGACGGGTGAGTATCGCCGCACATGCTCCATGTAGTCAATGTTCTGCGGCTCGGGGAGCACCGTGATGTTTACAGCTCGCTGGTGCGCTGGTCCATAGAGACAGAAACTACCACGTTGCTGCGGTCGTGATTCAGCTCGGCTTCGGTCGTGGCACGGCTCACCATGGCGTCGCAGAGGCGCATGTCGTAGTCGAGAGCTTGAGGCCCAGGGCCGCCCTCGGCGTCCCAGTACAGTACCACATCTCGCCAGCGGGTGCGGGTAGTGTGGATGCGCTCGGCGATGGACTCGCATACGGTCCTGACTGTGACACGATCCCTGTGCATGTTGGTGATGGTTAGGGAGTAAGGTCGGCGGACCGTTTTGTTGAAGGTGAAGTCCTCCTTGAGGGCCTGACGTGGTGGCCGAAGCGCCGTAGCCTGCCTCCACAGCGGTTGGTCTGGCGACGGTCTTCAGGCGCCCCGTTCCTGTGACCCCGTGGCCGCCGCGCGTGCCGTCGGGCAATCCCTGCTTGAGGACGCGACGCGGCCTCGGTGGAATATACCATTGACCCTGGTAACCTGCTTGGCCTGGTTGTGGAGGCTCCCCCCCGGGGCCTGAAGGCGCTCGGGGGGGTTCCTTGAGGTCGTGCTGGGCTGGCGCGTTGCCGTATTGGCGGGCAAGGATGTGCGGAGGCATCCCTGTGGCACGGACGTCGAACAGGCTGTGTGGACTGGGCGGATGGGGGCACCTGCTGGACAGGCAGCATGTGTCGGAGTCCCTGCTGTCGGTGCTGTATGCACACGTCCAGCTGTTGCAAGAGTAGTCCGTGGACCAGTCCATAAGTGCACGTAGTCCGCTGAGGGCGCAGTCTGGGCACGTTGGTTGGCCCGAGGTGCCGAGCTGCGTGTTGCGGCGGGCCGCACAGTACTGACATCATTGGAATCGGCACTGTAGGCATGACCAGCGTCCTGGTAGGGGCGGGAGCGCTTGCTCGTTTGTGCCTGGGTCGTCTGGGTGGGGTCGGGGTCGATCCCACAAGGGCCAGACGTCGGCAAACCAGGACTGGCCTGTAGTGCGGACGACCTCGGCGGGGAGGCGAGCGTCATCTGCGTGGCGCTCTATCCACTGGGGCCCCATGTCCGCTGGTACCATGACCGTGCGCCACGTGTCATCCGCCTTGACGTGGACTTGGGTCGGTGCCCAGAGCTTGGTAGTGGTATCGCCATGGTCGTGGTGGAGGATGGCCCAGCCGTCGCGACCCACCACCTCAGGGTCAATAACGCGATGGCCCTTGACGGTCGCCCCCCACGGTAAGTAGGCGCCGTCGTGGTGATCGCCAGGGTCAAGCCAGACCTCGATGCCAGGGGCATTGACACGGGCCCGCACATCGCGGACGTGGAAAGCGAGGACGTGGTAGGCGGTCGGCTCCACTTCCGTCACGATGTGCTCCCACGTCTCGATGTCGCTGTAGTCCGAGGTGGAGTTTCCGCCACTCTGCCGTGACGCACGGGAGGCGGATCGCCGTGGGCGGGCGTGGCCTCGGGCGAGGGCCGCGGCTGCACTGATGAGGGACGGCATACGGCGGTCGTCGTCTCCTGGTGTCGTCGATGAGCGGTCTGGACTGTGTGCCAGGGCGGCACCTGAGTGGTAGGTGCGCGGTGGACCAGGCTCGGCCCCAGGGCTGGAGCCGCTGGGGCGCGACTCGCGTGCGTCGGGGTGCCCCCGCACGGGGACGGCTTGCAAGCCAGTGTACACAAGGTCGATCAGTGGCTGCGGGTCCAGCTGGAGCTTGCGTAGCGAGACGCGTGGCCGGGGCTGGTTGGGGTCGGCCCTGGTGGCTGCTTCAGTGTCGTAATGCTGTTTGGCCCATGCTCGCGCTGCCTCTGGCGAGTATAGTGCCTGCGGCGGTGGCCACGCTGCCGCGATGCCCAGCCTGCGCCGAGTGCTAGCTTCCTGGTCGTGGGCTTCAGCGGCCTCACGGAGATCTGGATGATCGTAGCCAGCGATGCGGAGGGCGTGCGCACAGTCGCCCATGCCAAATACTTGTGGTAAGGCACGGCACCTGGAGGCAGCTTCCGTGGGGGCACACCAGTCCATGCGGATGGGGAGGCCCAGGACCCGAGGGTAGATGAGGCGCGCTCCGTGGGCCTCCCCTTTCACGAAGTTGTGCCAGTTTTCACCGCTCGGTGGTTGGGTGGCCTCGCACATCCAGAGCGCGATGGGTCCCCACGCGAGGGTGTCGTCTTCGAGGCTGTAGGGCGGGCGGGGCGGCACTGCGTACCACGCGGCCAACGAAGGGTGCACGCTCACGTACGTGCGGCCAACGTTGGTGCCAGTTCGACCCTTCGTTTCACGGCGGGGGCCTGGCAAGAGGTGCCCTCCGCTGGCAGCGAGACGGGCCGCAAGGTCGCCGCGGGTCCCATGCCAGAAGACAGTGGGCGCGTCGGTGGAGGGTTGGCGGAGGTCCCACGTGAGGTATGGGAAGATTGTCTACCTGAGTTTCCGCCCGAGTCTTCGAGCACCCAAGTGAGGCGGTTCGGGGGCCTCTGCATGATGTCAGTCCACGGCCCCAGCGCTTGGAGTGTTAGATCATGGTGAATCGAGGATGGTCGTGGAGTCGCAGAGCGTCTTTGATGTCCTCTGTAGACACGCCACTGTTACCAAGCGCAAAGCCGTTTTGGTACAGGGCGTTGAGGTTGCTCGTCGGCGGCACGGGCACCGCTGGGTCGCGCTGAATAGTGTTGCGTAAGTTGCGCGTCGGTGGCTTGAGGGCTAGATGGGGCGTACCAGGGCCTGAAGGCGCCTGGGGCCTGGCAGGTGATGCATAGCGTGCTCGCCGACGTGGTGGTTGGGTGTCCGTGTCGGAAGAGGAACCACGAGCATCTGCACGTCGGAAGATGGACCACGGGCTGTCGCGGGTGCGCTCACGTGGTTCCCTTGCCTCGGCGTCGCTGGCGTGGGCTGTGGCGTCTTCGTGAGTCGGTGGGTTACCATAGACCGCGCCGCTCTTGGAGCCGTATCGCGGAGACGGGCTGGTCGATCGTGGTGCGACAGACGAGGCTCGCGATACGGCGGCAGTGACTTCGACGATGGCGGCGGTGGTGGCGGTGGTGACATCGGCGACTGCGGCGGCAACTGCTGCGGCGTAGTGCTCCTGTAGCAGCGGATGTCTGAGTGAGTGCACGAGCTGGTCCTCGTGTTCGTCGGCAAGCGTGCGCGGCATTGTGTATGTGGCCTCATCACGCGGCCTCCTGCTCGGTTGGCAACAGCGGAGGCACCACTGGGCCGTGGATGAGTCCAGGGCACGCGCTCAGATGCGGGCTCCTACGTGTCCGACGGCTCCTTGAGCGAGGAGTTTGGCGCCGACGAGTAGAAGACCGCACACCACTCCGCCAGTGGCGATAGCTCCGAGTTTGCCGCTGGCCCATTTCAGGACACCCCCGAGGCCGGCCCCGACTGCGCTGGCTCCACCCGAGACAATATCTCTGAGTTTGGCGCTGGTCCACATGAGAGTACCCCACAATGCGGACGTGACGTTGTATGCCGTTGTGCGTCGGGGTGTGGTGGGCACAGATGGGCCTGGTGCCGCCGCTTGACGTCGTCGTCGTTGTCGGTAGCTGGGGTCTCGGCTCGGTGTCGGCAGGTACCCATCGATCTGGTCCTTGTACGGCATTGCTATCACGATGGCGTACGTGGCCACAAAGAGGCAAATGAGGCAGCCACAGTGTCGTGATGCCGCTGCGCTGTGCTGGGCCTCGTAGGAACCGCTGGCATCTGGGTTCGCGTCGTCGATGGGGTCGTTATCGATGTCGGCCTGCCAGTGATCGATGGCGCTGGGATTGGAGTCAGTCACGTTGACACGGCAGACAAGAGTGCGGGGCGTGGTGCTGCCACCTGCGGTCTGGAGATGTCCAGGTCCAGCCCGTGCTGCAGCGGGGCTGAAGCCGCCACTGCGCGGGCTGGTTTGAGCTGGCGATGCAGTGGCATGGCTTGTCGCGTCGGCGGCAGTGGCGCCTTCAGCGTCGTTGAGCTGTGCGCAGGGGTCGGCCTGGGCCGAGTCGTTGGGCGGACTGCTGTGCGACGGGGTGTGCCCTGAGTGGGGTTCGCTGTCACGTCACGCTGGGCCGTGTCACCTGGTGGTGTCATGCCGTCACGATCCTGGGTTTCCATGTCGTCCTGGCTATCGTCCGACGCGTGGAACGAGCCCAGGGATATGTTGCTGATATCGTCCGACGCGTGGAACGAGTCCAGGGGTATGTTGCTGATATCGCTGGCCGCGATGTGCTGGAGCAGCCATGATATGGGGTCGTCTGCGGCCTGCTCACCCGTGGCGTGCTGGGCGAGGCCAGCTGGCGGTGGTGGGTTTAGCGGTTCCGTCGGTGCCACGGCGAGCTCCGCCTCGACCAGCGGCTGCATGTCTGTCGGGTGGTGCAGGATCGCATCCGCGAGGTACGCCAGGGCGTCTTGGTCGGGTGGAGGGAGGCCTCTTGGTAGTAAGGCGTGGGCCCGTGAGAGGTATGACGGCAAAGGTGCCGTAAAAGCCTCAGGGCCGACGAGCTGAGCACGAGCGCCCTGGTATTCCAGAAGGAGGCCAAAGTAGCGGGTGGAGTACTCGCGGCTGCCCTGGATACGAGTGAGGTTGCGGTTGGTGCGCTGTCTGTCAGGGCCCGCTCTATGCCAGATGTCCTCGCACATGTCGATCGCGGTGCGCTGGCGCAGGGCGTCGTTTTTCTCCTCGGAGTCCTCCTGGAAAAAATGGTCGTACTGTGGCAGATGGAGCGTCGCCAGGATGTACGGGGCGCAGTCCTCGAGCCATGCCCAGAACACGTCCTGGTGGTCCTCACCTGGTGCCCACGCCGCAGCGCACTGTATGAGCCGGGCTCGGATCATCATCAGGTGCCAGAAAGCGGGGTCCTCCTCGGGTTCGCCCCTGGCGCACAGGGGGGTAATGAGACCCGTGGGGCTATAGCGCGGCACGACAGCGGGGCTGAAGCCGCCACTGTGTGCATGGCCTTGGTCAGCGGCCCCGTCGAGGATGTGCTGCACGTCGGTCGAGGCCACGCTGAGGGTGGACTGCGATGCATGTGTCGTAGTTGACGAGGGCGTGCATGCACTCGCGATGGCGCCCAACGGTCCCTTGCCGCACGGACCCGCGGCGGCGGTGCTGTTCACGATCGGGTCCAAAATGGTGCAGTGATCGTACTTGTAGATGCTGCTGTCATCGTAAAGGAAACGTGCTGGGGCGCACCGCCTGAAGACGGGTGTGCTCCAGCTAGCGAAGGGAGGGCCATGCTGCAGGCAAGGCGCCGCATGATGGCGAGGCCAGGCAGGCGGCGCGAGCGATGAGCCAAAAGCTGCATGTCGGCACACGTCCTCAAATACCCCTGAATGCTCATGTACATTGCAACAATCACGCCCCCTGCAAGACTGCGGGTGTCCCTACACCAGATAGCTTGCGCGTGCTGCTGCCAAAACAGACATGAGGCGACAAGAAAGAGATACAACGCGAAGAGGGAAGAGATGCCTCCGGGGGCGCTTCCTCGGAGGGCTGAGGCAGGCTCTCTGAGGCACCTTCAATAGGGTTCCTGGGTGGCCCGACCCTTGTCTTTGCCTTTGTCAGCCCCTGGGGGCCCCGTCCCTGGGGTGACCTGGCCTGGCTGGTCGATCCACCCGCAGACAGCCACGGGTTCCGCGGCCGCTGCAGCTTCCTCCTTCTTAGTTTCCAGAGTGGCCACTTGTGGCAGGTGGATGGTGCCCCCCGTGAGGTGCCCGAGGAGGGCCTGGATGACGCCGCGCAGTGCAGCGGCGTCGGCGGTTGCCGTCTGTTGCTGGGTGACGACGGTGGCAAGCCCCCGTTCCAACCCCGAGACGTGCTCCGTGAGTGTGGCCTGGGAGGAGAGAACGCCCGCAAGCTGGACCTGCATGTTATCCACCGTGTTGGCTAGCAGCTCGTGCTGCTGTTCCATGTGCTGGATGCGGGTCGTGGCAGCATCTGGCGGTTGAGAGGCCGATGCGTAGCGCTCACCGAAGGTGTTGAGTTCGTGGGAGGCCTCGCTGTATTCATCGCCTGATGAGAGGATCTCGACGTCCTCGGCGTCGCCTGGTACTTCGGCGGCTGTGGCAGCGTCGCCTTCGGAGTGGCCCCCGCCTTCTGCCGCCACCGTGCCAGGCCGGGAGTCATGACCACCTGCTCCTGGGGCGGCCGTTTGTTCAGCGGCTCCGTCCGTGCCGTGCGGGGGTGCAGAGGAGCTGCGGCCTGGGGCGCAGTGTGACCTTGCGTGCGGCGGGGCGTCACGTTTCCCACTGGAGGATCGGTAGCGCTTGGCTAAAGGCTCCTCCTTGGGGATCAGGAGCGGTGCGACGCCTTTGCCTTTGGGCGTGGCAGTCATGAGGTCGTGGAGATAGGGGCTCTGGGCCGCTTTGGTGAGGAGTGTGCCGGTGGCGGGGCTGACGCCGCCACCACGAGCTGGCGGCGTCACAGGCTCCGTAATGGTGTTAGGCGTGACGATGGTGACGTTGTCCCGCTTTGGCACCACCTCAGCCAACGGGGCCTCGGTGATGCTCCACGGGATGGGGCACCCCGCAACTTGTACCGTGTATGTGAGTGGGGGCCGATGGGCACGCACTAAGGCAAACTGGGCCGCAGTGGCTGGGTCCCAGGCGGTGTGGTAGACCTCACAGTCCCATTTAACGGACGGGCCCGTGAGAGTCTTGGCGAGCTGGGTCAGCGTGGCGTGACGTGCCGCAATGCCAGTGATGCGGTAGCGCGTCTTGGCGAGGGTAGCCGCGCAGCCACGTATGCTGACAGCAGCAGCCTTGGCGACGTCGGACCCCCGTGGAACACGGATCCCCAGTAGGCCTGACTTGCCGTTCCTGACGACTCCCAGGGCCTTGAACTCCACCGACTTCTGGAACGCGTCTGCCATCGTGATGGGTTGGTCCTCAGGGAACCAAACAGTCTGATACTTGTCGGCGGTGGGCTCGTCTGCACCTACATTGCTGAGGTCGTAGGTGGCACCGAGTTGCCCTGATCCCGCCAGGACCTTGTCGACCGCTTGGAGACTGACGCCGAAGGTGGCAGCCAGGGACCTCTTCCCGACGCCCGATCCAAACCTGCCTAGGCTTTTGCAGGGTTCAAGGATGGTGACGGCTTTAAAGTTGCCGTGGAAGAGGGCCTTGATGGTGTCCTGGAGCTGACTATCGAGCTCCTGGCGGCGAGCGTCTTTCTTGGACTCCCTGTGCTTTTGGGTTTGGCGCGCCTTGTCCTGTGGAGCGGAGTCCCCTCGAAAAGGGCCCTTGGTGCGTGGACCACCGTTCACGGGGGCACCTCCCGAGAACTGGTCCTCGAAGGCCTGATGCATGGAGGGGGCTGCGGCGATGGCCTCGGTTTCATGTATGGTCGCCCGAATCCAGCATACGTGGTCGGCAGGGTCGATGGTGGCGACGGCTACTTTTTCCGTGCAGGCGACCTCCTTGGTGCCCAGCTGGTACACGGTCACGGGGACGTGCGTGTGGACCACGTTGGGCGCCTTGGGGTGACGCTTCAGGACGGGGACGGCGAGCTCGGTACCGACGTAGTTGTCGTTTTTTGGGCCCATGACAGCAATCGCGAGCTGACCCGTGGTTCGCTTGCCCTGCTCGAGGTGGTGTTGGAGCAGCCGCTCACCGCTCTCGTAGTCGTGGAGGCTGATACTGGGCTTGTACGTCTTGCCGTCGTCGGGGGATGCGGGTTCAGCGAGGACGGGGACCTTCCAAAAGGCCGGGTCCAAGGCGATGAATTGGGTGTCCGCAGTCTGAAGACGTGCGGAGCCCGCTGGTGGGTGTGATGTGTCACCACCAATGCGCTTAGGCTTGCTGCGCTGGTGATGATCAAGCGTGTAGCTGATCTGGTTGGTGGCACACATGCGGATCAGGGCGCTGCCGAGCTTCTTCGTGTTGGACTTGTGCATGTCGTACGTTGCCTGGAGCTCGTCCGCGTTCAGTTCGGCAAGCCCGTTGTATGCGGCCGTGGGGCGGTCAGACCCCGCTTGCTTGAACGCTGCGATGCAGTCCTGCTTGCGTTGGAGGAGAGATCCTTCAGCCGCAAGACGGGAACTCGGAGGCTGCTTGGAAGAGCGACGGCGGTCCGGCTTCTTGGGGGCCATTGCTGCGGGCGCTCTGGTGAGGAGAGATGGCGCGAATCAGTAGGGTCCTGCGGGGACCCCTCCGGTCTCGCGAGGCCTGGGAGTCTGGCTCCGAGGCGGGGCGCTTCGCGTCGCGGCTGCGGTCTGAGTGCTAGGCACTCTCGAGCCGAGACTGGAGAAAGAGAGAGAGAGAGAGAGAGAGAGAGAGAGAGAGAGAGAGAGAGAGAGAGAGAGAGAGAGAGAGAGAGAGAGAGCGAGAGAAAGAGAGAGAAAGAGAGAGAGAAAGAGAGAGAGAGAGAGAGATCGGACAAGTAGGCGGACCAGGGTCCGTCCGCGAGGCGCACTGCGGTGCGACAACTCGCAAGCACTATTTGCGGCGGTGCAGCCTTAAGATACGAGGGCGGGCTACAAAACCCCCTCCCCCGGCGCAGTGCGACTGACGCTACAGACGGCGGACGGACGATGAAGATCTCACCTGACAGACCGCGTGAGGTAAAAGGCCCCAACAAGAAAGGCGACGTGCTGGCACGTGGCTAGGCGGCTTGGCGGACCGCCAGTTGGGCGCTTGGCCGCTAAGCGGCGCGCAGTGACGGGGCACCCCCCTCCCCCACGCCCTGACACCGTGGACGCGGAGCCACACGTACACACGGGCAGGCAGAAAGGAGGAGATTAGCGCGGGGCACCAGGTGGAGCGCCGCGGAACGATGACAACATAGCTAGGATGTTGAGTGACGGCACGACACCATCGGGCGAGGTCGTGAGCAGCTCGGCGAAGGCTCGCCCAGCGCTGTGGAGGCGCTGGAGTAGAGGACCTTGACGAGCTTGGGCAGCGGCGAGGTCCGCGGCGAGAGCTAAGCACCTCTGCTGAAGGGCTGCCATAGCCTGTGACAGCTCGGTTTCACGGTCGGTGAGAGGTGGCTGCTCAGTGACATCCGCCGAGGATCTCGAGACAGAGGCGAGGTCCTCGGTACGCCTGTCCAGGTGGGCTAGCGGCGTGCGGGACCCTGAACGCTGACGTCCGTCACCCTAAAAAGGTGACTGGAGGGGCCGGCGCGACCCCAGGGCTGGAGCCGCTAGGGCCGCGCCCCGAGAGGTCAGGGGAGCCGCTTCCTCTCGCTCAGCAACGGAGGAAGCGTGGGTGGGGCACGAGGGCCTGTCTGGTTTAGTACCCTGCGGGGGGGCTGAAGCCGCCCCCGCGGGTCGCTGACGATGGGGAGGCGGAGTGGTATGCGCGGTGGGACCAGTCGTGATGCCGTGCAAGGCCGCTGAGGTCGGTCGCGTAGATGGTTGGTGACTCGGTGGGGCGGCATGGTCGGCAGCGTGTGGTGTCGGCGGTGCGTCCTCAGTGCCACCCAATCCTCGGGGGGCACTCGGGTCGTGGTCGGCGTCTTGGCGGTGACCGATATCGTCGCATGTGGGCGTTAACGCTCTTTGGGACGGCGTCGCAGTAGGGTTTGCGAGGTTTCCCGACGGGGCGGGGTTTTCGTTGGCTGGTCCGTCGTCCAAAGCGTCCGATCCCCCACCGAGGCTGAAAAGGTCATCGTCCTGCTCATCAGCGTCTTGAAAAGGAACGGCGTTGTCATGTGGGTGGGCTGACGCACTCCATGGCGGAGTCGGGGGCGCCGTGCGGGTGCCCGCCGGGGCAGGGTTGGCGCTGGCTGACTCGTCGCCCAGGAAGTCCAAACCTCCACCAAAGCCGAACGGGTCGTCCTCCTGTTCGTCGAATAACCCCCGTTGGGCCTCGGCCCAGAGCTCGGCGGGGTTTTGTGGGATGTCTGGTCCAGCCACGGGTGGAGCCTGGTCAGACAGCAGGGGATTTGGTTCCATTTTGTTTAGGTCTGCAGCAGTGAACCCAGCCCTGCGGTGTGGGAGAGGAAGAGTACGATGTCTCCGCTCGTAGATGGCAACGGCGACTCCATGGAGCACGGTCGCTTGGCGGCGTCGTGCTTTGGCAGCTTCAACGATGTCGTCTGGGAGGTTATGAGTACGTGCCGCCGCTGTGGCGAGGGCGTCAGCCTGACGATTGAACTCCTCCGCGATGGGCCCGATGAGCCCGAGGTCGATGCCCGTGTCGCCCTGGTGGCTAGCGACTTTCTCTACGCGGAACATGTTTGGCTTGGCCATGACACATCGGTGGAACTTTTCCCAGAACTCCACGTGCGTGCCCTGCGGAGGTGAGTGTCCGTCGATGATCCTTTGGAAGCCGTCGACCACCGCCTGGTTGTCCACGAAGACGTGTACGGGCCGTTCAGCACATGCCGTGAGGTGGACAATGGCGAGGGTCTCCGCAAGCTGTGCGTTCTGCGTGATGCCGTGTACGCGCGCACTGTAGTTCATGCGGTGGTCGATGCCGTAGTAGACGCCGTGGCCCGCTCTTGCAAGCAAAGGGATGGCTTGGTTGGTGCATGCACCGTCCGTGGCAGCGTAGACCCATGTCCAACCAGTGTCGTGGTCAAAGTAAGTGGTGTAGGAGTCCTGGGCTGAAGCCGCAGGATCTCCCTCAGGCGGGGGCCGCGGTATGGGTTGAGGTAGCGGGTCCCTCGCGAGGTCGGCTTGCAGATCGAGGAGGGCTGTGTCCTCATCGAAGAGCCCGCAATGTCTTGTGTGCGGAGGAAGACGGGCCCACTGCTCGTCACTGATGAGGGTGGTGAGAGGGACTCTTTCACGGGCCCAGCACTTGCAGTCACGCACAGTGTGCTCCTGAGTTTCCTCTTCCTCATCACAGTAGCGGCAAATAGGGCTGGGATCAGCGGACGTATTTGATCGAGAACGTCGCTGTTGGGTGTGGTCCCCGCCCGACAGGTAGTTTAAGAGGAGCGCCAGCTGCCATGCGTTGCATTTGGCAGCTCCTTTGGTGCGGGCGAGCCACGTGCTGGCGAAAAGGTCGAGACCCTGTCTGACCGAAGCCAGGTGTCCAAGGTCATGACGCCGTGGCTTGATTTTTCTCAGAAAGGCTCTGCGTTGTGAGGCGCGCAGCATGTGAAGGAAGGCGTTTTGGGGAAGGTTCAGCCAACTGATCTGACAGCCCCAGTC
>CAUYUJ010015094.1:277500-325418 GCA_963575745.1 Prorocentrum cordatum | reverse complement strand
ACGCCCCATGTTCCTGCAAACATCCCACCCACCCACCCGCAACGTGGTTTGAAAAACCCATGCGGGCGCGATTGCGATGCATGCTTGGCGTTGGCTGGTGCATCTCTGCGGCCGCGCAAATCCCAGCGCGGGCGCTGCGGTCAGCTAGTTTGGCGCCGCCGACGCGGCCGCGGCGGCGCTGGCCGCTGGGCGCATCCCAGCGGGCACTTCACTGCGAGTCGGCGACTTGGGCGGGCGCGGTATCATGGCAACGCCGACAGCGGTGGACGCGCTGATGATCGCGGCGGCGCTGATGGCGACGCCGACAGCGACGACGGGGCAGCCAGCGACGGCGCCGACGCCGATCGCGCCGGCGACGACGACGGCGCCCTCGCGTCGGCGATGAAGGCTGTGGAAGGAGTTCGACGCGCGCGGCCGACGCGCGAGAGCGGTCTGCATTCTATTATTCGACACGGATCGCGCCCACCCCCACCCCCCCACCCCACACACAAAAAAAGAAAAACATAAAGAAAAAAGAAAGATATATATATATAGAGAGAGAGAGAGAGAGAGAGAAAACAAAAATACACCCAACAACAAAAAAAAAAAAAAAAAACGCGCGCGAAAGGGCGCGCGCGCGATGCCGGCGCGCGGCGCCAAGAGGCCCGCTTGGCAGAATTCCATGAAGAGGTTGAGAAACCTATGGTTTTTGCCGAAAGATTTGCAAGAACGCGAGCGCGCACTGCATTGAAAACTGATGTTGCGAAACCATGTTTTGTTAGTCATATGGTTGTCGGGCACTCGAAACGAAAGCGCCAGTTGGCAACGGATTTCGGCATGAGCGCGCGACGACGCGCGCGCGCACCTCGCCATACTTTTTGCAAAGAACTCTCGCGACGGCACGCGCGCAAACGCGTTCGAACGATTTGGACATGCGCGCGCAAAGCCCGTTTGATGACATGTTCTGGACATCTGGGGAAACCGATGGTTTCCTGGGAAATCCGCAAGAGCGCGCGCGCTTATTCTGAAAATCCGCGTTGCGAAGCCACGCGTTTTAACGCGCGTGTTGGGCGCTGAAATTTGAATGCCTTCCAGGGCCAAAAAGTTGTTTGAAGGGTTTCGGCATGCGTGCGCGACAACGCGCGCGCGTGCACTTCGTGTCGCATTTTGCAAAGGATTTCTGGAAACTGAGTATCTTTGATAAACGAGCGCGCGCGCATCGTCTGTTTCGCAGAGGACGGTCGATGCCAGATCGGCTGAAATGGCATGAGTTCATTATTAGGATGGACGATGAGGCAGAATCAAGCGCAAATTGCACGGCGAAAAAAATGGGTCGATAAACCGGGGGGGGGGGGGGGGGGGGGGGGTGGTGGGGGGGTGGGGGGGGGGAGGATCCGCTGCCCCCTGCTTGCAGGGTGCACGGCGTGCTGGACGAGCTGTTCAGGTTTTGGTTTTGGTTCTTTTTCTAAAAGAACTCCCCAGTGGGCTTCGGCCCGTCCCGCCGGCCACCCTTCCAGGACCTCAATTCCCCAATTTCCTGCCCAAAAACGGCCGTTTCGCTAGGGACATCCTCAAAAAATCGCGACGATGGCCCAAGATGGCCTCCAAGTCCGCCCGAGATGGTCCAAGACGGCCTCGAAAACGGCCCAAGAGAGTGCAAGACGGCCCAAGACGGCCCAAGAGGCCCCCCAGAGGCCTCCCAGACGGCCCAAGAGGCCTCCAAGAGGTCCTCCAGGAGAGTCCGAAGAGGCCAAAATCATTGATTTTCCCTTGGTTTTTGAAGGATTTTGGCATTTGCGCCTTTTTCGGCTCTCCGACGGCTCAAGACGGCCCAAGAAGCCCCCAAGATCGCCCAAGAGGCCCCCAAGAGAGCCCCATGATGGCCCAAGTGGCCTCCAAGATGGCCCCTAGAGGGCCCAAAGAGGGCCCAAGAGGCCTCCAACACGCCCAAGATGGCCTCCAAGACGCCCAAGATGGCCTCCAAGACGGCCCTGGAGCATTCCAAGCGGGCCCCAAGTCGGCCCATAGAGGCCCCCCAAACGGCTTCCGACGGCTTCAGACGTGCCAGGAACCCTCCAAGATGGCCGAAGTTGGCTCGAAGCTGGCCCGAGACGGCCCAAAAAGCCCCAAAGATCGCCCAAAGCTTGCCCAAGAGGCCTCCAAGACGGCCAAGATGACCTTCCGCCTGCCCACGTGTTCCCCGAAGGCTTTCCAAACCGATTCGGGGAACACGTGGTCCGATAGCTCGGCAGGTCTGGCCTCAACGTTCGGCCACATAGGCGCTTCCAAAAAGGCAGGGGGCGGCGGTGATTCGCCGTAGGCGTCTTCGATACTATTCCATTTTTAGGCAGGAGAATCAAAATGACGCAGTATCTTTGCTGCAATCTCTGCGGTGCGATCTGCGTTCGCAATGAGTTGCCCACTCCGCTGCTCGCGCAAACATCCCGCCCGCCCACCCGCGACGTGGTTTGCAAACCTCACGCGGCGGCGCTGGCTGGTGCATCATCTGTGCGGCCGCGCCGCGCCAGCCCGCGCGCGCGCGCGGCGGCCGGGTAGTTTGGCGCGACCGACGCGGCCGCGGCGGCGGCGACCGCTCGGCGCACCCCTGCGGGCACTGACTCGCATCGCGGCAACGTCGACAATTGTGAACACGATGCGACGGCGCGGCCCCTGACGGCGCCGACGCCGCCGATCGCGCCGACGACGATGACGGCGTCTTCGCGTCGGCGATGAAGGTTTCGGAAGGAATTCGACATGCGCGCGGCAGACGCGCGAGAGTGGCTCGCGTGGCACTATTTGACACGGATCGTGCCACCCCAGCACGCGCGCAAGGGCGTTCGAACGATTTGAGAGAGCGTGATCCACCACCGCCTTACTGTGGAAAACTCCCCCTCCTCTTCCTCCGGAACCCGCCCCCCCCTCTCCGAGAATCCCCACCCCCTGCTGGCCCCCCCCCCCTCCTCGAAAACCGGGGGGATCACTGCGGGTTCGACCCCCCCCCCCGCGCTCGCCGCCAGCAAACGACTCCCGGTCCCTACCACCGTCCGCGCCACATCCCCCACTGCTGTCCCCAGCACTACTGTCCTCACCACCGCTGTCCCCGCCGGGTCCACCACCGTCCCTACTGCCCTCACAAGTGCCCCAACCACTGTCGCACTGTCCATACTGTCCCCACCACTGTTCCCACCACAGCCCCACTCTCCCCCACTTTCTCCACGGCCCCCACCACTGCCCGACTGTCCCCACTGTCCCCGCTGTCCCACTGTCTCCTCCGCTGTCCCACTGAGCTGTCCCACTGTTCCCACCGCTGCCCCCGCTGTCCCCACCGCTGTCCCTGCTGTACCTCTGTCCCATTGCCCCACCGCCGTCCTCGCCACCGCCCTCGCCACCGCCGCCGCTGCGCCCTCCACTGTCCCACTGTGCCCACCGCATTCCCACTGTCCCCACGCCGCTGTCTCCACCGTCGCCGTTCCCACCACCGCACCCACTGTTCCCACCATTGTCCACCGCCGTCCCCGCCGCTGTCCCGCTGCCCCCAATGTTCCCACCATTGCCCCCGCTGTCGCCACCACTTCGAGGCCCAGCTGAGTTACTAAATAGTTAGCGCGATTTATAACTCAATTAAAACAAAGTATATATGTTAGTTTTTGCATGTGGTTCGTTCAACATGTTTTTTCTGGGCAGGGGTGTTCCCATTTTTAGGTTAGGGGTGTTTCCATGTTAGGTCGATGCGGTGATGCTGATGATGATGATGATGATGCTGATTTGCAAATGATTATTTGCATATGATTTCTTCCACAAGGGGTAGTAAGTGAACTCACGTATACAAGTGAAGCAAACAGTGAAACTCAGGCACAGCTTCTGCAGCATTCGGTTGGCCAAATGCATGTGATGACAGAGTCTGTCCTCCTGACAACTGCAGCATGCTTGAGCGTGCTCGTTGGCACGAGGACTGGTTGCTGGTCTTCGTCGATGGTGCATCCACTCCATCCTGAATGCACCTGACGAGTTGTCAACCGCAGAGTCAAGCTAAGTGGTTCCGATTGCGACGCCGTCCCGACGTCGCACTGCACGTGAAACCATATCTGCACGGCCGAGTGACCAGCACCACGACCCATCAGAACAATGCCACCCCTACTGAATGAATTGTTGCTGTTGTACGCTTTTGCGCTCGACACAGCCGTCTGCGTCTGGGGGCGCAAATGCGTTAGGCATTCGGTCGACGTCTTAGACGCTGAAACCGGATCCTGCAACACAGTTGCAACGCTGAAGAGGTTAAGTTCGTGACGGTGCTGGGCGATCAGCTGCAACATCAATGCCTTCTCGGGACGCCTCAAACAAATGTGATCGTGCGTAAACCGCTTGACACATTTGTGTTTGCGCTCGTGCACAAAGCATGATAATAAACCAAACTTATGATACATGTCGGGGAGATGCATGGCCATATGGAATTTGTAAGACCAGACTTTGGCACCATAGCACTCCTGGCGCAGCCGAAGATGATGCGCAATAGCAGCAGACAGCCCGGCGTGACTGACGCATGTGCCCCTCGCCAGTGCAACGAATAAGTCCAAGGCGTCGCACAACGCCAGAACGTTCGATATGTGTTTGGCGCATGCAGGCGCGCATGCAACTGTGGCCACTACTTCTCTGACGTAGCGCGCGAGCACGGGCGTGGCTGACAACGTTTCAGACGCGCCCGCAGCGAACCCGCCCGCGTCGAAAACCCGACGGGCGTGTTTGACATCTTTCGGCCACGTCCACGCCTGCAAGTACGCGCCGAGGTCGTTGCCGTTGACGATAGAAGCGACCAAGCGATCGCTGAGGAAGGCAGTGGTCTCTTTATCAACGGTGCCGCCTACGACATAGACATGCACCCAATCGAAGCGCAGCGTCGACATGACCCCGCACCCCAAATCAGGGTCGAGTGCTCTATGATTTTGATGATAGCTTCACCCGCTAAGCTGCGTGAGCGCCCTGAATCGTTCATCGTTTATCTCGCCATTATCCATCCGTTCCCACTGGGGGCGGCTTCTGCGAAGGATCGCAACGGCGGTTTCGTCTGTGTTGGTGACACATTTGCTTCTGTCTATAGATGCATATGACACGTACCAGCCTGTCGCGTCATACACGCTACAATCGAGCTTCTGATTTACCATGTTTCTGCGCATGCACGGCTAGGTCCCCGCGCGCCCATTGTGCATGTGCAGCTCCCGCAATGCTTCCTCGTCCCCGATGGTGCATTCTAGCTTCGCGACCAGTGTCGCGTGCGCCGCGCCGTCGCCATTCTCAGACACATCGAGCGTGATGCCCGAAATCCTGAGACTGACTTCGCCAGCATCGGCGTTGAAGAACAACCTCTTGACACGCCGCCTGGAAGTTTGCGCGCCGCGGCAACTCTTGCCGCGGACAAGACAAACCACGCGTCTTCGTTGGAGAGATGCTCGTCGAACTCCGGGAAGCTCCAATAGACAGCATCGACCCCTCTATAACCTTTGCCTTTGGCCAACGGGTCTGGCGGCGAGACCCCGTCAAAATACATGCAAATTCGCAATGGACGTGCTGGCGTACACGGGTACCTACACAGCTGCTGTCGCATCAACGGCCTGAACCCGCTGCTAGCCTTGCACGCGGCATAAAGAATGGGTCCTGGTGAACACGCCCAGGTTTTGAATGGCTGGCCGTTTTCAAATTGCATGTCAACGCACTGCAACAAGTGTCCGTAAGGTGTCGTCTCTTTAGCAACGACCACCTCCTTTGCACGAAATTGTGCAGCCCTTGAGACTGCATCTGGCATGCCATTATCTCTGATATATTTGAATACATGGGAAAGTCCTCGTTCGGAGATGTACGGTCCGCGGTGGATCTCGACGAGGGCTTCGGCGTCCGCCGTGCGAGACGCGGGTCGCTTTCGCGGCGTCGATGACGCCATGCCATCGACTGGTGCCAAAACGGCTACGGATGGTACGAACTGGTTGCGACGCACCGATTTTATGTATCGCATGGAAAACGCGGATGATACGGGCGCTCCGCCGCACGCGCTATTTGCGAATGTCGTTGCATCGCACACGACCTCGTCAATGGTCACGTGTTCCATGGGTGTTGGCCCAGCAACGCAGATATACATGACTTGCATGGCGTGCCTGCGTGCTTGCATCAGTCGCAATGCGCGCGAGAATCGGTCACAAAGCACGGCTGGCGACAAACTCGACCCCGTCCTATCACAGACGACTGGTACAACTTATATGATGCATGATACATGCAAGGCATGACTGGCGTGCATGCGTATGACTTGAACGGCAGTGGGCTTGTACGGCTTACACGACACAGTCTGCAAACATCTTGCCTATAGGAGTTCCGCCCGCTGCGCTGTATCCGGATAGACCGTGATGGATAGCGTGGAGTTGCGCAGAGTACAGTATATTCGCCGGTGTGGGTATCCTCTAACACAATGCAATAGTTGTCGACCATGTCACCTTAGTTGAGTCAACGCTGGTGGCTCTGATTGTTGCGGCGAGACATGCCAGGACCGTGGAACTGCAACGAGACGCGCGGCACTAACAATACATATATATATATATACATCTATATATATATAACCCAAAACCTCAATCATGTACGCGTGCGCCCTAGCATGTCAGCATAAGGCGAGCCTATCGCCGCTGTAGAAGGCTGACGCAACGCAGTCAATCATGACGATCACAGCTCACGACCGATCGCCAATGAACGCAAGCGCCTTTGCAACAGCCTCACGGCGGGCGTTGTTCCCCGTGCCCCAGCGGACCCGTATGTCCGCTCTCCCCACGATGGCCCTGTAGGTGCTCATCTTCCAGTTCGTGGTCACGGTGCCCACCCTGTAATGCAGGGGCGGAGCTCCCTCACCCATGGGCGGCGCTGGGAGCTTCGACGGTTTCGCGGTGGACTGCGCCGCGGCGGGCTTCTTCTGGGCAACCTTCGCGGCGACCTTAATCGCCTTCGGCGCTGGGCCGCCGCGCGCGGCCGGTCGCTCGCGCACCGCGTCGCCCTCATCCGCGTCGCGGGGGTCGGCGGCCTCAGCAGGGCGGCGCAGTGCGGCGCGAGTCGAAATGCTCTTGCGCAACACAGCCCCCCCATCCGACAAGGAGGGCTCACCAGGCGGCGCTGCCGCCTCCTCGGGTACAGGCGCCTTCTCGGCAGCCACTGCCGCTGCGACTGGTGCGACCTCAGCCACGGCCGCTGGGGCCGCTGGGGCTGCTGCCATGGGCGGCGGCGCGAGCCCTTGCGCTGGCAACCAGTGCGACGGCGCCGCAGGCGGCGGCAATGCCGACCACTGCGACGGCGTCGCAGGCGGCGGCGCGGCGGCGGCGGCGGCGGCGGCGGCCGCGGCGTGGCTGAAGAGCACGCGCGCCAGGCCATTCCCGAACGTGCTTTGGTGCGCCCCGAGCTCGGCTGGCGGCGCGACCGCTGCAGGCGCTATGGCAGCGCCCGCGGGGCTGCGCTCCGACTTGCCAGCGTTCCTGTGGCTCGCCCTGACAAAGCCGGGCGCCTCGATCTCCCATGCGCCGCCAGACGGGGCACCATCGCTGCGCGCTGCCTCGTGCCACGGCTCGGCCATGATATCCGAGGGCTGTCGTACTTCCATATCGCGCGATGCCGCCATGACGAGCATTTCATGGCTCCGAGGCCCTTCTTGACCTTCCGCAGGAGTTCGCACCGCGCCCGACCCGTCGTCTCGACGTCACTGGCCCTGGCGACCACGGCGGCAATCTGCCCTTTGGCCGTCTCGCTCAGCGTGTGCATGCCCAATGTGTAGGCACGCTTGACGACGCCCTGGATCATTGCTCTCTCGGGGAGATTGCCGCTCTCCAGCGAATCGATCTCGCCTGCCGTCATGAACCTGGGGAAGGCAACAACTTCTTGCGACCGCTTTTCCCCGTGTTAGCAATGCCATGGCACTTCGTGCCGACTGCGCTGCGCAGTTCAGTGATCTGCGCCTCAGTCCACTCGCCCAGCGCGTTGGTGCGGATTGCGGCGACGAGTTCACTTGCCTCCTCCACGGGGATGGTCGAGAGGCCCCTGATCTCAGCAGCGAGGCTATTGACCTGCTGATTGGCGCAACTTGTTGGGCCCAGCCCGCATCCAATCTGAGTCTGTACCCAATCTATCACGTGACTCAACTCTGCGATGATGCTGGGCAGTGGCCATGACTGCTGCGGCGCGGCAGTGTCCTCTGCTGCAGCGCAGCACTGCCCTCGAGAGCGGGGCGGCCAACGCGAACGAACTCGGCAATTCCGACAATGCGTGGTCGCACGATCACATCGTTGGCGGGGGTCACGGGGCCCGTCGCGGCCGTCGCGACCGCGCTCTGCGCGCCCCGATCACCCCCTCCCAAGACACGGGTTCACCATCGCTCACCCGCAACGACGCCCATCGTTCGGCAAATATGGTGGCGGAGATGATGGCGGCGATGTTGGCCCCCCCCCCGCTGAGTGTTTCTGCTCTCCCGCGGCGTGCCGCATGTTGGCCTTGCGGTCTGTCTCGCTGGCGATGCGTCGCCCACCCGCTAGGTCCGCGGGGCGCGCTCGGCCGTGATCCGCTCGAGCGCGTCAGACGCACCGTTCAGCATCTCCAGAGCGGCAAGGCGGTCGCGCATGGACGACACCCATGCCGCCTTGTCGTCTTCCATCTGGGTCATGGCAGCAGTGAACTTCTTGAAGTTCTCCTCGGCCTGTGGGGAAGGGGTGCAAGCGCGCTGATATACCCCCCCGCCCCCCCCCCCCCCCCCCCCGCCACCCCCGCCGCCCCGGCACCACCGCCACCACCACCACCACCACACCACCACCACCACCACCACCACCACACCACCACACCACCACCACCACTACCACCACCACCACCACCACCACACCACCACCACCACCACCACCACCCACCACCACCACCCACCACCCACCACCCCCCACCCCCCACCCCAACCCACCACCCACCACCCACCACCACCACCCACCACCACCACCCACCACCACCCACAACCCACCACCCACCACCCACCACCACCACCACCACCACCACAACCACCACCACACCACCACCACCACCACCACCACCACCACCACCACCACACACACGCACACACGCACACACGCACACACACACACAACACACACACGGAGCGGAGTACGCATGGCGTTTGCCAGCTCACCCTCGTCATGGCCACCTGTTTCGATGTGCGCTTGGACTCTCTGGGGCAGGCTGACTTGGTGACCTTTGCATCCTCGAGCTTCTCCATGCGATCGTGCTAGATATCTGCGCGGCTCTGCGCATGCATATGGCGCCCCTTTGCCGATTTGCCCATGGCTGGAGCGGGCGGCCGCTGGGGCGAGGGGCGCTGGGGGATCGGCGCGTGTATCGCTTGCGCAACTGAGCCGACATGGCCCGGCACGACCATCCCAAAGCCCCCGCCTCACCACCACGCAATGCCAACACCATCGCCATCGGGGGGGCGCGGGGGATAGGGGTTGGGGGGGGAGGGGGTGGGCATGAGCACCACGCAAGCTGCGCTCGGTTTCTATGGCACCGATGCACCAGCCACCCCCCCGTGGCAGGCGCGAACAATGCATCGGGCGCACGTGCGCACGCCATCTACAATGCGCGAACGCACCAGGCACTCGACGCTCAGGGACCGCGCACCCGCTCGAGGCCCACGGCGCGTTCCCCGACGCCAACGGGCGCCCGCCCGCGCACCCGACTGAGGCCACCCGTATCAATGATGCGACTCGTCGCGCGGCCGAACGCCTGTTTGCTGACGTCGGCTTTTGCTAATGCTTGACGAAAAGCAGATTTGCCATTCTCGGCCTTCGTCATCGCCTCCTCCAATGCCTTGAAGGTCTTCTCCACCTATGATGGGCAAGCCCGCGCCACTTCAGTGAATGCACATGGGCGCGATCACGCCGGCCGCGCTCGCTGCCAACGAGATGCACGACGAATCAAGCACGTGGCAGTCATGCATATCATTTGTATATCAGATGCAAACGTGCACCGTGCACCACAGTATATAACAAGTTAGGCACATGCAGCGCAACGGCTATGTACAACGCCCAGACACATGCGCGGCGACACGCAATGCATGTAAAATGCAGCCGCCTGGCGAGCGTCCTTTTTCATGGCCTTGAGGCAACTGCCCTTGTGAATGATTGCCGGGTCGAGCTTCTGGTTAAAGTGGGCCGTGTCTCCCTTGCGATGCCGGGCCCGCAAGGCCGTGGCGGTTGGGTGCACGGGGGGCCTAGGCGTGGCAATGCCAACCGAACACGGCTGACAACGCGCCTTGCGGCGCAACGGCTGCAACGAATGTCACGCGGTGAGTCGACGCTGGCCGATGGTGCAGCTGCAGCGGCAGTGCGCGACGGTCGCAGATCATCTATACCCCTCCCCCATCCCACCATGTCCCTCCGATCCCTCATTCCAATCATACCGATGCATCGCGATGCATATCACTACCCGCAGATATCTCACCATCCGTACCACGCTCGCTTCACCCCTCACTATCATTGTGTGCCGATCCCCCATATATATATATGATCAAGCTTAAACCGCCAGCGTCGTCGGCCCCCCTCCCCCTCTCCCCGCGGGGGTCTCGGGGCGTCGACAGATTCCGCGGGGCCCTCGGCGGCGGACCTGGAGAAGACGGACGTCGACAAGGCGATGGATGCCCTGCGCATGGTGGAGCGGAGTGAACCCGATCCGATCGCAATGCGAGGGCCGCGGCGGCGACGCGGGCGAACGACGGGGGGGGGGGGGCGCGATTGCATCGCAGGCGGTGGGGGCGCAGCAGGAACAGACGCAGGAACTCGAGGGCCATAAATTCGAAGCGGAGACGGAGGCAGCGGAAGCACTGGATGGGGGGGGGGGGGGACAAGCTGGAGGAGCAGGGGGCGGAGGCGCGGGCGAAGAACCAGAGGGCGGCGGAGCTGGAGGGGGGGTGGACAAGATGAACAAGAAGAAGGAGAATAATAACGAAACTAATAAGAAGACGAGAATTGACGTTGCGGAGGGCGCTGCCGACGAGCGAGGGCTAGCGAGGCGGAGCTCGCATTGCGCGAGGGCGGAGATGGGGGCGACGACGGGGGGGGGGGCAGGCGACGACGATGAATGGGATGATGAGGAGGGCGGGGAGGGCGAGGGGGGAGATCCAGAAGAGGGGGGATTCGCTAGAGGAGGATGAGGACGAGCTGGGTGATGACGAGGTGGGGCAGCGACGTTTTTTTTTGCGACGCGTCGCGAAGAAAAAATGATATAAGCCGCCGCTCGGACTAAGCGAAACGATAATATTCAAGGCCTCGGCGACGGCTCACACAGGCTGTGCCCTGTCTGAGCCACCGCCAACTTCAAGTGACCCACATCAATTGTGACCCTCGCCCGCAGCTAGGCTAAGGTGTGGTTGGGTTTGTTGTGTTGGTTGGGCTGGTTTGGGTTGGTTTGGGTTGGCGGGTTGGGCTATGGTTGGCTGGTTGGCGTTGATGATTGGGTGGGTTGGGTTGGTCTGAGTTGGGCTGGGCTTAGGTTCTTCTAGTAGCCAACTAATGCGACACACAGCCGCAAGAGGTGTAGGTCATCGCGACGCTCGGTCGCGATTTCGAATTGCGCACGAATGCATGGGCCATTGAGAGCAGCAGCAAGCCTGATACAGCGGACTGTCGTATGTTGACTTTCAACATACGACAACTATTCTTATTGTTTGTATTATTGTGAGCTGTCGTATGTTGAATTTTAACATGCGACAGCGTTGTCGCATGTTGAATCTCAAAATACGACAACGTTGTCGCGTGTTGAAATTCAGCATGCGACACATGTGTCGCGACAGGCCGCTGCTGCTGCAAACGGCCCTGCCGTCGCGCAGCGCTGCGTCAGCTGGCGGTGCCACGGCGGCGTCAACGTCTAAGTTGGCGGCGGCCGGCGGCGGCTGGAGGCGCCAACGTCTACGTTGACGGGAGCTATTCCAGAGGCTCGGCGCGCTGATGCGCCCCCCCCCCGATGCGAGGGGCGACGACAAAAACGACGTCGACGACGGCGGCGTCGACGACTGCGACGACAACGACGACGGCGGCGCCGACGACGACGACGACGACGACGACGGCACATCAGCGCGGCAAGCCTCCGCTCGACGGGCTCAGCTCAACGACGGATCGGCCAACGCGGCCTGCGCCTCCGCGCGCGCCTCCGCGCGCGCCTCCTCCTGCGCCTTGGCCCAGCCCCGCCGGAACACACGCCTACTCCACTCGATGTACTTCCCGTCCTCGTTCTCGAGTTCCTTCATGCGGCTGGGATCGAGCAGCTCTGTGCGCGCGAGCGACTTGGCCAAGCGGATGCGAATCCCGCCCCTTGGCGTCGGCCGCCGGTGCCCGTCGTCGCCCGCGTAGCTGCCGTCGCCTGTGTAGCTGCCGTCGCCAATGTAGCTGCCGTCGTCGCCCGCGTAGCTGCCGTCGTCGCCCGTGCAGCGGCCGTCGGAGCTGCCGCGCTTGTAGTAGCCGCCGCCCAAGTAGTAGCTGCCGTCCTTGTTGTAGCCGTCGCCCGCGTAGTAGCTGCCGTCGGAGCTGTCGCCCTTGTAGCCGCTGTCCGTGTAGTTGCTGCCGTCGGAGCTGCCGCCCCTGTAGCCACCGTCCCTGTAGTAGCTGCCGTCGCCCCTGGAGCTGCCGTCGCCCTTGTAGCTGCCGTCGCCTGTGTAGATACCGCCGCCCTTGTAGCCGCCGTCGCCCGCGTAGCCACGGTCGCCAGTGTAACCGCCGTTGCCCGCGTAGCTATCGTCGCGCTTGTAGCCGCCGTCGCCCTTGTAGCGCGTGTAGCTGCGGTCGTCGTAGCTGCCGTCGTTGTAGCTGCCGTCGTTGTTGCGCTTGGCCCAGCCGCCGTCGCCGTAGCTGTCGTCGCCCTTGTAGCCGCCGTATCCCGCGTAACTGCCATCGCCCTTGTAGCTACCGCATCCCGCGTAGCTGCCGTCGCCCCTGGAGCTGCCGTCGCCCGCGTAGCTGCCGTCGCCTGCGTGGCCGTCGCCAATGTAGCTGTCGTCGGCGCCGATGTTCTTGTAGTACTGCTGGGAGAATGTCTGGTCGTCGACCGAGCCTTTGTCGTCCTGTGGTCGTCGTCGCCGTCGTCGTCGTCGCCGTCGTCGTCGTCGTCGCCGCCCTCCACCGCGTCGGCGGCCTCGGGCGCGCCAGCGAACTTCGCGGTGTTCAGCCGCGGCGACATCGCGGGGGCCATGTTCAGCTTCTCGAGCAGCTGGTCCGCTGCACCGCTCCTCCACTTGGGCTGTGCCCACCGCCTGATGACGACCGCCCTCGTTGGGCGCGCCTTCTCAGCGGGCGCCGCCTCGGCGCCGCCCCGCGGCGACGTCCGCGATCGCGACCGCGATCGCCCGCGGAGGCTGCGCGGGGGAGGCGCCGCTGGTGGGCGCGGGACCTTCGACTGCGGCTGCCGCCACTTCGGCGTCGGCTCAAACGGCGGCGGCTTCTCCGTCGGCTTCTCCTCCTCCGTCGGCTTCGCCTCGGCTTCGAGCTTCCCCTGCCGCCGCCGCTTGAGCACCTCCGCCGCCTGGATGAGCATCTCCACCCCGGCGGGATCGTCGTCGTCTGGGATGTGGCCCGAGTCCCGCGCCATCGCCAACGCGACGTCGTCGGCCGCAGTCGCAGCGACCGTGGTGCTGCTGGTCGCGCTGGTGCTGGTGGTCGCGCTGGTGCTGCTGGTCGCGCTGGTGCTGCTGCGCGTGGTCCTGCCGGTTGCACTGGCGCTGCTGCGCGCAGCGCTGCAGCGATGATCGCGGCGCCCGCGGCCGGCCGCGGGCGCGGGCGCACGCGGGGGCGTCGGGCCGCGGAGGCCGCGCGGCGCGCATGCGCAGAACGCTCGAACAAACATTTCAACCGACGGCATACAGACACGGCGCCAATGCGCCAAGCCCCCCCCCCAGGACGCCCAAACACAAGCGATTGCGACTCGGTGTCGCACGCTGCCCCTGGACACCCCAATGCGTCAATGCACGTGGCTAATGCGACTCGCTGTCGCGCAGATGCTCGCCCCAAGACGCTGAGGCCCACGTGCGCCCCAAGACGCCCCCCTCCCCCGCAGACACCACAGGGCGCACACTGCCCCTATGCACCCCAATGCGCCGAAGGCCCCGAAGACGCCTAATGCCACAAGACACCCCCATGCGCATAAGGCCCCAAGATACAACGTGGCACGAGCGCAATCACAGTCGGAATGCAATACAGCGCAACGCTTTCCAATCCAATGCAAAAAAATGCGCCGGCGGAAGACTGAACCACGCGAACATGACATGGCGGCAACAGGCGGGGGGTGACGGCGAGCGATTGCACAGGCACGATGCAACCAAATCTGCAAAACACACGAATCACATGTAACACAGCGCACTAGCGATCGGCATTAAGATCGCCATAGCTAGGCGCGGGGACGTACGGTGCCTCGCTCGGGCCGCGCTCAGCTGGGGCGATGTACTCGCCAATCACGATGGTCGGGTCGCGCTCAGCTAGGCGCGCTTCCTCGGGCAGGAATCTACCTGCCGCGAGGTGCGCGCGCACTGCCTCCATCGCGCGCCCGCATGCCCGCGCCACAAGTGCACGGATGCACGCGTTGTTGGCCTCCTCCACCAGGCGCGACGCCGCCTCCATGCGCGCGCGCGCGCCGCCGCCCGCTCGCGCCCCTCGCGCATCATCCTCTGCAGCTCACCGCGGCTATAGGCACGCGGCGTGCGCGACGCCGAAGGGCGCCCCCCACCTCCACCGACGACGACGTCCCCGCGTCCGACGAATCTGCCCTGGCTGGGGCAGGCGACGCCGCGGCAGGCCGCCGCGTCGCGCTCTGCCTGGGCCCCTCATCATCGTCGCTGGGCATCGCGGGAGGCCGCCAGTTCAGCGGCTGGGGCCCGTAGGGGCCATGGCGCGGCGTTGTGCTGGTGCTGCTGGTCGCGCTGGCGCTGCTGGGCGCGGTCCTGCTAGCTGCGCCGGCGCTGCTACGCGCGGCGCTGCAGCGACGATCGCGGCTGCGCCCGCGCGGGCGCCCGCAAGCGCGATCGCGGCGCGAACGCGCGCATGCGCCAAAGTGGCGACCGACGGGAGAGCCCCGCACCTGACATCCTTACCCAGTCTACTGTGCATATCCCCATGCATCCATGCATTCATTCACAAGACACAGTATTACACCCATTCACAAGACACAGTGTACTGGGACGTAGTCCAATCGATTGCGACTAACGGAAGGCCGATGGATCGGCGCATCGCTACATGCAAACATGTCGTCGTCTCTCACGCACTGATGCCAGCCCCGCATAGCCCATGCCCCGCGGCGCTGAACGCGCCCGTGCGAATCGCAATGAACTATCGCGGCCCCGACGGCAAGCACGCGCAGAGCAAACCCACCCATCCCGACTCCGAACGCACATTCATACCGCATCTCTCTGATATCACACGCGCGCTCCACACCACGTCGTCAATCATGCCCCCCCCCCCCCCCATCGTGCCGATATTACGCCCTAGCTCCTATGATGGCTCCAAGCCCCGCCCCCCGCGTCCTTCATCCCTCCATCAACCGCGCGCCGAGCTCCCCCTCCACCCAACATGCTCACGTTGATATACCCACTCCTACGGCAAAGCGGCTTGCGGGATACCTACCTCATCGGCAACCGCTGCATCAGCATCGCCGCTGTCTGCCGACTTCTCTGGCGACGGCCCGTCGCCGCCGCCCTTCTCAGGCGACGGCCCGTCGTCGCCGTCGCAACCGCCGTAAAATATGGTCTGGCCCTGCTGCGCCACCGAGCCCTTCAATTCGTTGGCGCACTGGGTTATGAATACGCCGTTCCACTCAGAAGGCTTCGCCTGGATTCTTCGTCACACTCGGCATATCCGATGACTTCGCGACGACGTACACCGTCTTGCGACGCTTGTCGCACCGCGCCTCGACCACGCCCGTGAAAGACCTCTTTCGGCTTTCGGCCTGGTGATCCTCGAACGCTGCCTCGACGGCGAAACGACGTGCATCTGTCAACTTACCCGCCGCGCATTCAACATGCACGGTGCGAACTGCTTGTAGAGTGAACAAACCCTTTATTGCGATGTCATCGCACTCCATCTGCTCAAAGGTGTCGTCCCCAGGGGCATGCGCGAAGCCAGGGACATGCACTGTTACAAAGTCTGGCATCGATGTCTCGTCGATGTGCTTCTTGCGTCCCTGAATTATCTTGTCCCGCTGGGCGCCCTGAAGTAACGGGTCGTCTTGTTTCAAGTATGCCCGGATGCACTGGTCCACTGCGCGGTCGCGCATGACCTTCAACTCCGACAAGAAGCTGTTGTCCATGAGCGGCGCACCCCGATGGGCCGATAAGGTAGGAGGCCTGTCAACGACGTGTTGTCAGGTTTGTTGTCACGCTTGTTAATATTACTTAACTTTGTTTTGTTATGTGGGGGCCTGGCGAATAACTGGAGCGTTGCGTCCTTCTTGCTGAGCTCAAATCCACGGCGTGCCACCCCTGAGCAGGATGTCCCGCGGCACCCGCGGCTCCTTGAGACCCCCGCCCTCGAAGACCAACCTGTCGGTCACTCGGCATTGGGGCGGCATTGCCTCTCAGGCAGGATCAAGGCGGCTCTCGCCCAGGCCAATGCGGCTGCGGCGCATTGCGATGATATCGCAACAGCAAAACACATGATCTGACCCATAACCCAGGCACGGGATACGCCTTGACGGCGACCGCGCGTCTGAATCTGATCACGCGTATTTTCTCATGCGCGCAGCCGCTGGTTATCTAAATGCGGAGGGTTCATATCACTCGCTGCGCCCTGCAGGGGTGCCGCCCTGCACGCGCGCGCCGCGGATGGCAACGCTTGCCGGTGCCTTCTCAGCCCTTCTTCGCTGTCTTCTTCTTGGGCTCGCTGCCCGTTGCGACTCGCACTGGCGCCCCCGACAGGGTGGCCAACATTTCGCGTGACGCGTGCAGCGCGTCGCCAGCGGCGAGATTCTTGCTGTTGGCCAGCACCGGGGCCTTCACGCCCATGCTGGTCGACGCATGCTTCATGGCCACGTTGACCGTCGCCCCCGCGCCCTCTGTGATCAGCCAGAAAGGCGCAGCGGCACACGGCATCGGCGGCCTGATCAGGCCGCCGATGCCAGTTGATGTCTGAGTGTGATTCTTGGTCTTGAGAAGCGGATTGAGGACCGCATTGCACGCGGTTTTCCGGACTGGGTCCGTGTAAGTCTCCAGGCAGACGCTGCTAATCGACGCGTCATTTGCCTGCCCCTTCAAACTGATCGAGGACGTGAGTGGGGCGAGGGTGGGTGCATCCTTAGCGAACGACGTCTTGACCTGCAACGCACGGTACTTCATCGGGGAAGCCACGCCTGTGTAGTTTTTCAAGCGAGGAGCACGCTTGCCGTATAGCCCGTCCAATGCTAGCCTGATATTCCCCTCCTCGACGCTCGAGTTCCAGCCCATGAGTTTGGCCGGGTTGCACGCGTCGAAGTTGTCGACGACGTATCCTTGATGCGCTCCTTGAGGTCAGACTTGATCTTCACTTTGCCGCCGTCAATGCTGGTAATGGTAAAATGGTATAAAAAAAAAAAACATCATCTGCTTCTTTGATGTTGCACACGGAAGTGCCCATCTTGAAACCCTTTCTCTGCAACGCTGCAATCTGGTTTATCCAGTTGCCCTGATGGTCGCATTGCTTCACTGTGGTATCGGGCGTCTGTTCCGACGGCGACGCGGCCGCTGCAATCTGCCTGCGCGCGCCGCTGCACATTGCCTGCCAGCAATCGAAGCCGACGTTCGCGATGTAGGCATGGCTGACGCCTCGGGACTCGCCGGGCTTGTTGAACACGAAGTGCACGACCCTGACGTCGGCCAGCCCGATCGTGGTGCCCCGAGTGGCGCTCTCGTAGGGGATGTGCAGTTGGCTTGCAATCTGTCGCGCTTTCACCAACGCTGCCTCTGCCTGCATTACGATCTGGGCTCTCTTCTCGGCTGTCAGCGACGCAGTGTCGCTAGGCTTCAACAGAATTTGCTCGTCGCCTTTCGAATATTTAGCAGATGCCGAACTCATTGCCTTCATGCAGGCAGGTCGGAAGAGCGGGGCTGAGCCCTCGGTTCCAACTCTGACCGCAGCGAGGGCCGCGCACGCATTTCCTCGCACCACGTTGACCTTCTCCAAGTGTCGGCAGAAGTCGCGGAGCTCGCACAGAGCCCACGGGGTCGCGACGCCACCACTCAGTTCCTGCGCGTACATGTATAGATCGGGTATCTCGTGCTTATATGCGATGCCAGACCCCCATGCAGGCTTCGCGCTGCACGCTGCCCCATGGAATTCGGAGGTGCGGGGCGGTTGTCAGCTTCTTCTTCGCCGCCGCCGCGATCTTCAGCATCACCTCCAAACGAGGCTCACTCTTTGCAGCACCATGGCCTGCGTTGCCAGCCTCTCGGGCCAAGGGCGGCGTGAATTTGAAGGCGTCAATGAACTCCCACTTAAACGCATCCCACATGACCCCCTCCGCCACAGCCCCAGCATATATGGGCTGTGCCTCATGGGGCCGAGATAAAGAAAACTTGCCGTCCTGCGAACTTGTCGCAAACCTCTCTGGCTCTTTCTCGGGGGTAGGGGCACTGTGCCGGAAGCGCCTGAGTCCCTGCGACGCGCGGCCGCATGCGAAGCTCACAAACTTCCCGTTGTCTTCGCATGGAGGCAACTGCCCTGCCGAATCCGCCGCCATCTTATCGTTGAACCGCTTGATTGCACCAAATGTTGCCGTGTTGAGAGGCGGGCATTCGGCGCATGTAGGCATCAACAAATGCTCGTGCCAAAATCCGTTGTTGAATATCTTTGAAATGAGGTCCGTGGCATCACTGGGTACAATGCCATCCTCATATTGGTTGCCCGTATCTGCGTACATGTACCTGCTATGTATGCTCTCTCTCGTCAACGTCTCATTTGCTCTGGCAGCGTCTTTTGCCTGCTCATACAACGACGCAACCTCCGCATCATGTTTGTCAAATTCATCTGCGATCTCGCGCATGCGAAGCCTGCATTTGTCGAGTAACATCGCCACGCGATCCGTAATATTGCAAGATGTTTCGAGCACCGTACTACAATATGTCCCGTGCACGAAATGCAACTTACCTGAATTGAGCCTCAATGTTCTACGTAGGAAAGGCAACGTGCATTCTATAATGCAACGGCGTTCCACAATTGTCAAGAACAGGAACTTCGAAATCATCTGCACGCGAAATGCAACCTCACAACCCTGAGCGCTTGTGCGCGTGAGAATAGAGGCTGTGCACTTGCGAAATTCAGAACTGCACTTGCGTTTTCGGCACGCATGTTCAAGTTAGCAAAGTAGAAACTTATAGCAACTTATAGCTCTGTTACAACTAACTTAAAACCGCGGCTACTTGTTATAACTCGGCTCGGCCGTGAAGCCGCGCCCCCGGCAGCGCGTCGACGCCCCCGCCCCCCCCGGCCCGGCGGCGAGGGGGGCGGTTCGAAAAGGCAATGACCCCCCCCCCCCCCCCCCCCCCCCCCCCTGGTTTTCACCAGGGGGGGGCGTCCGAACCGGCAATGACCCCCCCGGCGTTCCGGGGGGGGGAAGGGCGAGGGGGGGGGGCGGGGGTTCGAACCGGCAGCGAGCTCCCCCCATTTCACGATGGACTGGGGGTGGGGGCGGAAGGGTTCGAACCGGCAGCGGCCCCCCCCGGTTCTCCGGAGGGGGGCGGGGGGGGCTCGAACCCGTAGTGGCGCCCCCCGGTTCTCCGCCAGCAGCGGATTCAACGAATTCAACATGCGCGCGCGAAGCCCGTCTGGCGCGCGCTGTCGTTAGAAATCGGCGTCGTGAAACAATGTTGTTTGTTTGTTTGTATTGTTTGGGCGCTCGATTTTGATAGTCGTCCGAAATGTTCAAAGATTTTGGCACGCGCGCGCGACGACGCGCGCGCGTGCACTTCGCACCATTTGTTGCAGAGGATTCTCGCGACGGCGCGCGCGCCAGGGCGTTCGAGCGATTTCGACGCGCGCGCGGGGCCCGTTTGGGAGCAGATTCACATTGCCGAACACGCGGTCGTCGACTCCACTGCTCGCGCAATCGCCCCGCCCACCCGCCCGCAAACTGATTTGCATCGCCCGCGCGGAAGCGATTGCGATGAGTGCCTGGCGTTCGCTGGCGCGTCTCTGCGGCCGCGCTGGCCCGCGCGCGCGCGCGGCGGCCAGCTAGTTTGGCGCGACCGACGCGAACGCGGTGGCGCTGACCGCTCGGCACATCCCAGCGGGCAGTTCACTGCGAGTCGGCGACTTGGGCGGGCGCGGCATCGCGGCGACGTCGACAGCGGTAAACGCGATGCTGATTGCAAGGGCGCTGGCGACGATGCCGACAGCGACGACGGGGCAGCCAATGACGGCGCCGATGCTGATAACGCCGACGACGATGGCGGCGTCTTCGCGTCGTTGATGAAGGTTTCGGGAAGAATTCGACACGCGCGCGGTAGACGCGCGAGAGCGGCCGGCACGGCATGGTTTGACGCGGATCGCGCCGCCCCAGCGCGCGCAAGGCTTTCGAACGATTTCGGCAAGCGCGCGAAGCATGTTTGGTAGCATTGCATGAACGTGGTGTATGAACATGTTGACAACATATGGTTCCCTTAAGAGTCCACAAGAGCGCGCATATTTTTGAAAAGCGCATGTTGTCAAACCACGCGCGTTGCGCATACGCGTTTGACACTCGGCTTTGACATCCTGACGGCGCGGCAGGTTCCTGATGGATGTCGGCATGCGCGCGCGACGACGCGCGCGTGAACTTCGCCCCGTGCGTTGCCGAGGGCTCTTGCAAACTTATGATTTTGATCAACGGGCGCGCGCGCACAATGTCTTTTGGCAGAGGACGGCGGGGGGGCCGATGCCGGATGGGCTGCGATGGTATGAGCTCATTATTGGGATGGGCGATAGGTTAGAATCATATGTAAATTGCAATGCGGAAAGGGAAACCGATAATCTCTAGGCGCGCGTGCGCGCGCGTGTGTTTGTGCGTGCGTGCGTGCGTGCGTGTGTGTGTGTGTGTGTGTTTGTGTGTTTGTGTGTTTGTGTGTTTGTGTGTGTTTGTGTGTGTTTGTGTGTTTGTGTGTGTGTGTTTGTGTGTGTGTGTGTGCGTGTGCGTGTGCGTGTGCGTGTGCGTGTGCGTGTGCGTGTGCGTGTGCGTGCGTGCGTGCGTGCGTGTGCGTGTGTGTGTGTGTGTGTGTGTGCGTGCGTGCGTGCGTGCTGCGTGCGTTGCGTGCGTGCGTGCGTGCGCGCGTGAATGCGTGCGTGCGCGCGCGTGCGCGGCGGTGGCGCGGGCGGGGGGCGGGGCGGGGTGGGGTCGCGTGCGGGGGGGGGGGGGGGGGGGGGGGGGGCGGGGTAATGTCGATTCTTCTTCCTGGACAAGAAAATGCATGCTGGGCAGTTGATTTAACAAACGAGTTGACACATCCCATGCCCTTGCAAACGCCCCGCCCACCCACCCGCAACTTGGCTTGCAAAACCCGCGCGGTGGCGATTGTGATGCGTGCTGGGCGTTGGCTGGCGCATCTCTGCGGCCGCGCCAACCCTAACACGCGCGCGCAGCGGTCAGCTAGTTTGGCGCCGCCGACGCGGCCGCGGTGGCGCTGACTGCTGGGCGCATCCCAGCGGGCAGTTCACTGCGAGTCGGCGACTTGGGCGGGCGTGGTATCATGGCAACGCCGGCAACGGTAGACACGATGATGATAGTGGCGATGCTGGCAACGATGCTGACAGCGACGACGGGGCAGCCAATGACGGCGCCGATGCTGGCAACGCCGGCGACGACGGCGGCGTCTTCGCGTCGGTGATGAAGGTTGTTGGAAGAGTTTGGTATGCGCGCGCGGAAACGCGCGAGAGTGGCTCGCGTTGTTTCTGACGCGGATCGTGCGCCCCCAACGCGCGCGCAAGGGCGTGCGAATGATGTCGGCATGCGGCACCAGAGGTCTCTTCTGGCACAATTCCATGATCATGTTGGAGAACCTCTGGTTTCTTCAGAAAGCGCAAGAGAGCGAGCGCCAGCTTCTTTTGGAAAGCTGATGTTGCAAAACCATGTCTTTTGTATATGCTGTGTTGGGATAGTCGGTTTTGAAATCGCAACGAATCCGCCAGTGTTTGATGGATCTCGGCATGCGCGCGCGACGACGCGCGCGCACTTCATCTTGCGTGATGCGAAGGATTCTCGCGACGGCACGCGCGCAAGAGCGTTCGAACGATTTCGACATGCGCGCGCGAAGCCCGTTTGGTAGCATGCTCTGAAAACGTTGAGAAAAGAACCGATGGTTTTCTCAAGAATTGACAAGAACGCGCGCGCGCACCTTTTCGAAACCATTGGTTTTTTATATTACTCTTGGACACCCGATTTTGGCATCCTTACGAAACCGAAGGTGTTTGACGGATTTTGGCATGCGCGTGCGACGACGCGCGCGCGCACTTCGTCACATGTTCTGTAAGGGATCCTTGGGGACTTGCGACGTTTGATTAACGAGCGCGCATATATATATATATATATATAAGAGAGAGAGAGAGAGAGAGAGAGAACACATTCTGCAAAGGATGACGGGGGGGCGATACCGGCGGGGCTGGGATGATAGGAGTTCATGTTCAAGATAGGCGATGTGGCAGAATCACATGTAAATTGCAATACGAAAAGGGGAACCGATAATCCCGGGGAGGTGGGGAGGGGTTTGAATCTATTCTCCTTTTCGACCGGAGAATCTATGTCGGGGCAACGGCGGCGACAACATACCCGCCAGACCGCAACACAGGCCCAGGTTCAGGCGGCGACGAGGCGGCAACGGGGCGGCGACATCGACAACAGAGCCGCCAAACCCGCACAGCAGCCCAGTTCCTTAGAAGAGAAGCGGAAACCCCTAAATGCAAACACTGTTTGGGGAATAGCCCAGAAATGAAATGCTGGGGTGTAAAAGCGACCGTGAGGTTCGCATAATGATGAAGAGGATGCGAACGAGGAAAAGGAAGAAGAGGAGGAGGAGGAGGAAGAGGAGGAGGAGGAGGCAGGAGGAGGGGGAGGGAGGAGGAGGAAGAGGAGGGGAAAGAGAGAGAAGGAGGAGCAATGCGGGAAGAGGATGGGGAGGAGGCGGAGAGAGGAGGAGGATGGGGAAAGAGGAAACGATTACGAGAACAAAGCTTAGGACGTCGACGAGGGAGCAACACCGTCATGACATCAGGCCCGGGCCCCGCGCCCTCGATGTCGCCCCGCGGGGCTCCAAATCGCAGAGTGCTCGTCGCGGATGAAGGCGGTCACCGCTTCCTGCCGGGCCACGGGGACGGGAAGGAGAGAGGGAGCACGTAGGAGGAGGACACGGAGGAGCAAGAGGGAGGAGGAAGAGGAGGAAGGGGATGGAGGGAGGGACGTTCCTCCTCCTCCTCCGCCTCCTCCTCCTTTTGCTCCTCCTCCTCCTCTCACTTCTCCTCCGCCTGTTCCTCCTCATCCTTTCCCCTTCCGTTTCTTTCTCCAACCCGTCCCCATGATGATCAAAATTCGAATGGGTCCTAGAGCTTGTTTTTCTGAACATGTTGTTTCTACGTGTGTATATATTCTCTCTCTATATATAATATATATCCTAACTATTAAACGGTTCGCGGGATCAAGAAACGGTGGTGCGACGTGGCCTCCAAATGCCTCCCGTGGCCTCCCATGGCCTTCTGTGGCTTCCCGTTGACTCCTATGGCCTCCCGTTGCCAACCCTGGCCTCCCGCTGCCTGTTCCTATCCCTATCCCTATCCCGATCCCCCCATCGTGGCCCTCAACCGTGGCCGTTCATCGTGACACCATATCGTGGCCCACACCGTGAAAATAAAGCTGTGTAGGGTCTTATGCCGCAAGGGGTGTCATGTTCGGGGCGCTGGTACAAACACGGGCAGCAACCGTGTTTCTCCATATCCGGCTCACTCCCCCGTCTCATCCTTTCCCATCCCCCCGCCTCTGACTCACTTATAACTATATGTTCACCACCATCCAGGCCCACTCGTACTCATAGCTGTTCTCAATCAGACTCATTATTGCCACACTCACTCTTATATGGTCCATGATAACTTACGTAGAAGCTATGCCCACTCAGACAACTAAAGAAGCATCATTACCCGCATTGACTCATAGTCAAACTCACCCATACACATACTCATACCCAAACACACCCAAACCCAGGCCCAGGCCTACTCATACTCGGAGTCGCTCACTTGGGGGGAGACCAGGACACGTTTGAAGTAGAATGTCCCTGTGGGGCGGGGGGGGAGAAAAACTCCATGATCACCGCGATCTAGCAGACATCGTGCTTGTGCCTCTGAAAGGGGGAAGTGATCGTAAATGTTGAACGGCCCCGCGCGCAACAATATTGATGGGACCTCGCAAGTGGAATTGTCGTCTTGGGAGGGAAGCATCTCTCTTCAGAGACCCATGATCACCGCGATGTAGCAGCCATCGCGCTTGGGCTTCACGCGGGGGGTCGAGCATCGGTGTTGCAAGGGCCCAGTCGGGTACAGATTGGTGGGGCCTCTCAGATAGAATGGCCGTTGTGGGCAGGTATGTGCGTCTCTCTTCAAAAATCCGCCGACCCTGTCGGCGCGTGTGGGGTCTGTCCTGTCCCGTCGACGGGAAGCCTTCTTTCGTCCCCTCCCGTCGGGAGAGAGAGAGAGAGAGAGAGAGAGAAAAAAAAAAAAATAAAAAAAAAGAGAGCATCCTTCCTCGTTCGGGGGACGGGTTCGCAGCTTGAGGGAATTCCATCCGCGTCCTCATTACGTCAAATGAAAGCCCCTTCCATTTGTCCCTTCCCCGGCGGGGGGGGTGTCCCTTGGGGGGGGGGGGTACGATTCGCATCGCCTCTGGGGGTCCTCCTCTCTCACGCCGGTCCTTCTCTGGCGCGCCGGTCCTCCCCAGGTGGGGAGGAGTCCCAAGGGGGGGAGGGGAGTCAGATACGCATCCGTCCCTGGGGGTCCTCCTCCCCCTCCCCCCCTCTCCCACGTCGGTCCTCCTCCGGTCCTTCTCCTCAGGGGTGGGGGGGTCCCAGGGGGGAGTCCTTTTCCTGCTCCTTCTCCTCCTCCTCCTCCTCCTCCTCCTCCTCCTCCTTATCTCCGCCTCCGCCTCCTCCTCCTCCTCCTTCTCATCCTCCTCCCCCTCCTGGTCGTCGTCGATGTCTTTCAGGGTCGGCGGCACCGGCCGTCAGGCCTTCACACTAACCCAATGATCGCCGCGATGCAACAGGCATCGCGCTTGGGCCTCCCAAAAGAGAGCTGGCCATGGTGTTGCACGGGCACGCTCGCGTCAAGATTCGCAGGACCTCTCAGGGCATGCTGCTCCGGAGCCCCCAGACCACCGGAATGCATCACGTAACACACCCGTTCTGGAGCGCGTCCCTGTCCTCCTCCTCCCGTTTTTCTTCGGCAGGCCGCCGGGCACGATCACCCGTAGCGGCAGGGCCCGTCGACGGCAGCCGACGGGAGCAAGGCCAACCTCAAACTCAGTGGCGAGACACGGGGTGGTGGACGCGAGAAGCACCACCTCATCTCCAGGGAGCTGCTCCTCCGACCCACCTCCAGAGCAACCCCACCCCCAGAGCCATCGAGAAGATGAGCAAGAACAGCAGGAGCGATGGAAGAGTAGGCGCCTTAGAGCAGCGGGCCACACGGGGCACAGGTATGTGCGTGGGACCGCTCACAAGTCAGCGACTGCGTGCCCTTGTCCTCCTCCTTCCCCGTCTCCTCCTTCTGGTAATTACCAGACGCCGAGGGAGCTCCCAGGAAGTTCCAGGAGTGCACATGAGGGCGAAGAAACGCTGGGACCCCCAGGAACACCAGGGAGTCCACAGGAGTTGCCAAGAGGGTTCAGGAGGCCCCAGGAGGGGCCAAGGATCTGCTCATCCCCGAGAGCCTCCAGGAGGTCCCAGGATGTCAAAGGAGGCCCAATGAGTTTCAGGGCGCCCCAGAGGACCGCAGATAGCCCAAGAGGTCTCAGGAAACACTAAGACCCCCCAGGAACAAAACTCAGGAAGCTGCACCTGGTCCTGGATGCTCCATGATATCCTCATCCGTGCTCAGACTCACCCATACTCAGATCCACACATACTCGTACTCTTCCACACTCAATCCTACTCATCCTTAGACTCAATCAGGCTCAGAACCACCCATGCTCAATCGCTCATGCTCAGAAGCGCTCACACTCAGACTCGCTCGTATCAAGGCCCACTCCGAGTCATACTCAACGCAGTCATAGCTTATCGCACGTACGCAGACTCACGCATTCCACTATTCAATCCTAATCAAGTCCCACTCGCAACAACACTCATCCGCGCGAGTACTCTTTCATACTCGGGCACAGTGATGCTCTAACTCGTTCACACCCGATCACTCATTCTCTGACTCAATTGCGCTGGGACTTACTCATGCACAATTACTAATCCTCGAACTCGCCCACGCTCAGACACTATCTGGCGCATGATCTCCATATTCACTTTACAGAAAGTAGCCGTACCACCTGGGAGCCAGTCGCGCTCACACCCAAGGCCACTCGTAATCATGTTCACTCGTGCTCGGTCGCTCACGGTCAGGCCTGCTCTCACTCAGACCCGATTCATCCAGCAAAAAGGCTAAATCATATACTTGTGCACACAGCCCCCCCCCCCACACCGCACCGGGAAGAACAAGACATACTCCGACGGTGGGGCCCTGCATGATAATCTCCATTGTGTGTGTGTGTGCACATGTGCGCGACCATGGACGACTGACGATGGTGCCAGGATGCGAGGGTGCTAAGGCGCCAGGATACGAAGAAACAAGGATGCCAGGAAACAAGGATGACATGATGCCAGGGATGCCAGGTTGCCAGGGAGCCAGGATGCCAGGACTCTAGCATGGCAAGATCACAGGATGCTAGGATGACTGTGCAACCTGTGCGGCCTGTGGGATCTGCGGGACCTATGGGGCCTGTGGAGTACGTGGGACTTGTGCGAATTGTGAGACCAGTGCCACCTGTGGGACATGTAGGCTCATCGGACTTGTGACTCCTGCGGGTCCTGTACGACTGTGGGACCTGTGAAACCTGTGAGGCCTGTGGGACCTTTACGCCCTGTGGGGCGTGTGCGACGTGGGGCCTGTAGGACCTGTTAGACTTTTTCACGCCTGCGGGGCCTGTGCATAGCCAGGCATGGTATGCCAGGATGCCAGGGATACCCAGGCATGCCAGAGATGCCAATTATGCCAGGACGCCAAGCTACACGATGCGAGCGCAAAATCAATCCCAGGAGTGGAGTAGCGTGAGCGCAAACGGCCCGAAGTGGCCTTCAGTTGGCCCCGGACCTTCGAAATCAGCTCAGGAAAAGAACGCTGGGAGCACGATGAGCCCGACGTTGCTTACAGCTGGCTCCATACGTAGAACAGAATTTCAAGAAGTAGACCTCTGGGAACACGACAACTCCGAAGCGCCCTACAGTTAGCTCTGGACATGCAAACTCACTAGAGTTTGGGGAGCTCGAAGAGGACAAAGTGGCGTACCACTCGAAATCAGGACTGTGAATGGGGTTCTGGTGGCTCGAGTTCTGGAGTTCTGTTTTTTCAGGGTGCGCCGATGACCGCCTCGGATGAAACACATACAAGGTGGACCCCATAGGCAGGGGGCTCCCGTCTGATACTCCTTCGCAAGTGAATCAAAGACAAAACCCCTGCTAGAGACTTCTTCAATACGAATGTGCGGGAGTGAGTGCGATTGTGTGTGAGCCTGTGCGTGTGTGCGTGTGTGTGTGCGTGTGTGTGTGTCTGTGTGCGTGTGTGCGTGTGTGTGCGTGTGTGCGTGTTTGCGTGTGTGTGTCTTTGTGTGTGTGTGTGTGTGTGTGTGTTTGTGTGTCTGCGTGTCTGTGTATTTGTGTGTGTGTGTGTGTTTGTTTGTGTGTGTGCGTGCGTGCGTGCGTGCGTGCGTGCGTGCGTGCGTGCGTGCCTGTGTGCGCGCGTGCGTGCGTGCGTGTGCGCGCGTGTGTGTGTGTGTTGTGTGTGTGTGTGCGTGTGTGTGTGTGTGTGACTGTGTGTGTGTGTGTGCGTGTGTGTGTGTGTGTCTGCGTGTGTGCGTGTGTGTGTGTGTGTGTGTGTTCGTGTGGTTCAGTAGCCCCTCTGGCTCAAGCCGCTCTGGCTCGAGGGTAGCCACGCCGGCTTGCGCGTTCGTCGGGAGCGGCCAAGACGGGGGTGTCCAAGAGGGGGGGGGTGCAGATCATGACCTGCGGCACGTGCGCGGCCCAGCGGGGGGGCCAGGGTCGTAATGAAATAAGAAGAAGCGCCATGAAACCAGGGGAAGTATCATGGCCCACGCCATGATTTCCACCCCCCCTAGTCATCACCCCCCTCTTTTCCGCCCCCGAGCTCGGGGGCAGGGGTCGGCCCCGATCTTGGCTGGTCTGGCGGGCGCTGGGATGGGCCCCCCTTCTTGGCGCCCGCCTCCGCGGGCGATGGAGCTGCAAACGCCGGTGGCGCGCCGACGGCGCAACCGGGCGGCTGCCTGGGCTGCCCGCGTCGCAGGCGCTGCCGCCCCCGCTGGCGCTGCAGGCGCCGCGGGCGTTGCAGGCGCCGCGGGCGCTGCGGGCGCCGCGCGCGGCGCTGGCGCCTAGGGCGCGGCGGGCGCCGCGGGCGCCGTGGACGCCACGGGCGCTGCGGGCGCCACGGGCGTCGCGGGTGCCGCGGGTGCAACGGGCGCCGCGGGCGCTATTGGCCTCGGGGGTCCCGCCAGGCTCGGTTCCTGCCCTGCTCCCAAGGCTCACGCTGGGGCCGTCGCCGGGGGCGGGCGCGGGCGGGGGACCTGAGACGAGCTCGCACGCCGATGAAGGAGGGTGCGCCGCTGGGGTAGGACCCCCCCCCCCCCCTTCCCCGATCCGTCGTCGGGCAACCCCCCCCCCTCCCCCCTTCCCCGATCCGTCGTCGGGGACCCCCGCCCCCCCCTCCCCCCCTTTCCCCGACCCGTCGTCGGGGACCCCCCCCCTCCCCCCCCTTTCAAAAGGGGAGGGGGGGGGTCCGACCCCCCCCCTCCTCCCCCCCTTTCGCCACGCCGCCCCCTGACGCTGGAACCCGACCCCCGCCACCCCGACCCCTAGTCCTCACCCTGACCCAAACCCCCAATCCTAACCCTAACCACTAACCCCAGCCCCAAAGAGCACTCACTACTCATTACTCACTACCCACTACTGACTACTCGCTATTCGCTACTCACTTGTCACTACCCCCTACTCACTACTCACGACTCAATACTCACTATCCACCACTCACAACCCACCACCCACTACTCGCTACTCACTACTCCCTACTCACTACTCCCTCCTCCCTACTCACTACTCCCTCCTCCCTACTCACTACTCAGTCCTCACTACCCCACTACTCAATACTCACTACTCACTAAGCACTACTCACTACTCCCTATTCACTACTCAATAATCACTACTCATTACCCGCTACCCACTATCCACTACTCACCAGTCACTACTAACTACTCATTGCCCACAAATCACGGCTCACTACCCAGTACGCGCTACTCGCTACTCCCTACTCCCTACACAATACTGACTACACAGTACTCAGTACTCGCTACTCCCATACTCGCTCCTCAATACTCACTACGAGTGTTTGCCCCGTGTGCAAACACTCGTACAGCAGCCGTCAGCACCTTTTGAAACACTTGTATCAGAAGCATTGCGGTGTTACGATCTTGAACGGGGATTACCCCGAGGCCCCTCTCCAAGAGCGTGAGCGTGCCGAGCAGAAAGATCGTGAGCTCTTGAAGCAGGCCCGCCACCAAGGCAGAACTTATCTTTTGGCCGGCGACCGGCTTCGGAGCTAAGCAGAGAGTGCGCTATTTAGCGCCTTTTCTTTCCTGTCCAACTTGCGGCTTTCACTTCCTCGGGGCAAAAAAAAACTCCCCGCTACTCACTATGTACTACTCACTACTTACTACTCCCTACTCACTAGTCACTACATGGTCTCTAGTCACTAGTCACAACTCACCAGTCACTAGTCACTACTCGCCACTCACCAATCGCTACTCACTACCCACTATTCGCTACCCACTTCTTACTACTCACTGCTCAGTACTCCCTACTCCCTACTCCCTACTCCCTACTCAGCACTCAATACCCACTACTCACTACTCGCTACTCCCTACTCGTTACTCACTAATCACTATCCACTACTCACTACTGACTACTCTCTACTCATTACTCACTACTCACTCACCCTACTCGCTCCTCACTACTCACTACTCGCTACTCCCTACTCGCTACTCACTACTCACTACCCACTGCCACTACCCACTATTCTCTATCCATCACTACTCACTACGACTACGCAATACGTACTACTCAGTACTCACTACTCACTGCTCACTATTCAGTACTCAGTACTCGCTACTCACTACTCACTACTCACTACGCACTACGCACCACCCACAACTCACTACTCACTAATCACTACTCGCCACCCACTACTCACTACCCACTACTCATTACTCCCTACTCCCTACTCAGTACTCACTACTCGCTACTCGCTACTCACTACTCACTACTCACTACTCGCCACTCACTACTCACTTAACAGTACACACAACTGACGATTCACTACTCACTACTCCCCACTCCCGACTCCCTACTCCCTACTCGCCACTCACTACCTACTACTCATACTCACGACTCACTACTACTCCCTACCCAATACTCAGTAGTCACTCTCCCTACTCCCAACTCCGCACTCCATACACGAGGGGGGGGGGGGGGGGGGGCGCCCCCCCCCCCCCCCCTTTCCAGCGCCAAGGGGGGAAGAGGGGGGGGGATCCGGACCCCCCCCCCTTGAAGGAGGGAGGGGGGGGGGTTCTGGACCCCCCCCCCCCCTTCAGTGTATTCAGGGAGATCCACTGGCGCACTTTCCCGATGAAGGCCCCGCTGCCGCTGCTGCCGCTGCGGCCGTCGCGGCCAGCGCCTGCGCCTCGGCCGCCGCCGTCTCGGCCGACGTCTGGGCGGCCGCGGTCGCGCTGGCGCAGGCTGCCTCGCTCGCGGCGTGCGCTGCGCAGGCCAGTCGGCCGGTTGCGGCTGCTTCGCCGTCCGCTCCTGGCGCCGCTGCCGCGGGGGCCGAGCGCGCGGTGGAGACGGCGGCCGATCGCGTGGCCATGCTGGACGCCGTGCGCAATGCGGGGGCCGCGCGCGTGGCGCAGGCTGAGCGCGCTGCCGCGCTGGAGGCTGAGTGCGTGGCGTTGTCCAGGCGCGCGGCTGCGCCGGAAGCCGCGCGCGCGGCGGAAGCCATGCGTGTGGTCGAGGCCAAGTCCTTGAACGTGATCGAGACCGACGACCTGGCCATGCCGAAAGCCAAGCTCGACGACCTGAAGGCCCTCTATAAGCTCAAGTCGACTTGGACGTCGACGAAGAAGAGGGGAACGACGACGATACGTTGACGGACGCCGACGGCTCCAAATTGCTGCTGACGGAAGGCTTCGGGTTGTTGACCGATGACCGACCTGGAAGCGAAGCATGTGACGGACCACGGCGCGAATGACGAGGACGAGGCGGAAAAGGGGGATGTGGTGCAGGGCGAAGTGGACGAGGGCGCGACGCAGGACAATGAAGGACGGTGAGGATTGGGTGGGGGACGAGAATGTGGAGGCGGAGGTCGAAGAGCAGGATGTGGAGGTGGACAGGGGGGTGGTTCGACGACGCCGATTGCGTGCGGGCCGCTGCTCGTCCTGCAGAGCCCGCGTCGCCACGGCTGGATGCTCGGGGGGTCGGAGCATTTCAGAGGGGCGGAGGTAAGGGAGATCCTGGCGGAGTCGCCACGATTAGTGGCATCCCGAGCGATGGAGAGTTGGTTCTGCCTCGCTCTGCGCCATCCCAACCCAGGGACGGCGCAAACGCTTTCTTACAAGTACCTGCCACGACTAGTGGCGTCCCCAATGACAGAAATTGCGCAAGCTATGTGGCGCAGACAGCGCACGAGGCGCCCGCGAGGTTGGGCCTACCTTGTCCCGCGCCATCCCCACCCAGGGACGACGCGGAAGCTTTCTCACATGGGGTTGCCACGACTAGCGGTGCCCCCAGCGATGGAGGGTTGGTTATGCCTCGCTCTGCGCCACCCCTCCCCAGAGACGGCGCAGACGCTTCCTCGCAAGAAGCTGCCACGATTAGTGGCGTCCCCACTGACAGAAGTTGTGCAGAATATGTGGTGCAGACAGCGCACGAAGCGCTCACGGGGTCGGGTCTACCTTGTTCCGCGCCATCCCCTTCCCAGGGCCGACGCAAACATTTTCTCACATGGAGTTGCCACGATTAGTGGCACCCCCAGCGTTGAAGGTTGGTTCTGCCTCGCTTTTCGCCATCCCAGCCCAGGGACGGCGCGGACATTTTCTCACAAAAAGCTGCCACGATTAGTGGCGTCTCCACAACGGACGTCGTGCAAGCTATGCGGCGACGCCAGCGTCTACCTCGATCCGGGTCATCCCCGCACAGGGACGACGTCAGTGCATCCTCGCCAAATTTCAGCGCGATAAACGGCGACCCTAGTGGCCCCAGGGCTGACCCGCTGGAAGCGGAGGGCAGGCCCCGACCAGACCCAGCCGCCCTTGGTCAGAAGGCTGACCCAACCCCCCACCCAGCCCCAGCGGCAGACCCAGCCCCAGAGGCAGCCCCTGGCGGCCCCAGTCGCACACGCGAAGGTAGCGTGCAGCAGCAGCTTGACGCCCCAGCGGCGCGCGGCAGCCGACAGCGGGACCGTGTCGCGGGAACAGCCGATCCCCCCGGCTCGACTTCAAAAGTCGCCACTGGCGTGCCCCCTGGCCCGTCGGATCGAGTGCGGACCACGGGCGGACAGGTCTACACAATCCTTCCTGACGCGCCCGCCTGCCCAGAGGCTGCCCCAGCAAAGCACCCCGATGGCTCGCGCGGCCGCCACTACCTGGCGAGTCTCGGGCTGCCGCTGCGCCCGGTGGCCGGAGAGCTGGGCCTGCAGGTCGGTGCAGCGCAGCCTTCGAGGACGGCGGACAGAGCGGCGCTCCGTAGCCTGGTCAGCCAAGGCCCCTTCGCCCCCATCAGCCCGCCCTCCCCTGCCAACGGTTCGGACGGCCCCCGTCCGCTGAGTAACGGCGGTGGCGCCCTGAAGGAAGCAGCCTCGTGACGGTTCTGGGCCAAGACCACTGCGCGAACGACGACGACGACGACGACGAAGACGACGACGACGACGACGACGACGACGACGACGACGACGACGACGGCGGCGACGACGACGGCACTGGTCCGCAAGGTTCCCCCAGACCAAACTGCCTCTTGACCGGGGGCCGCCAAGGTTCCCAAGGAATCGACGGAGCTCTCGCGCAAATCGCCGCCGCGCGCAGAGGCGTACCTAGTCCGAGTGGGGAGGAGGACGGCGGGCTGCGCGGACCCGGGGGCAGCGGGGATCATCAGGGGGGGGCGGAGGATCTCGGGGGGGGCGTGGGAGGGGGGATCCTGGCGCCACGGCCGGCTTCTTGGGGCGTCCCTGAAGGGGGGGATCCTTCGACCGCCGCTCGTCTTAAAGAGCCCTCGTCGCCACAGCCGGAAGGCGGAGCCCTGGCGCGGAGCCGCGAGCAGCAGGACGGACGCCAGCAACACCATCGGGAGCAGGATAACGGAGTCCTGCTGCACGACCACGAGCAGAAGGAAGTACTCCAGCAGCAACATTGCGAACAACGCGACGAACCTCAACAGGTCGACTTTGCGCAACGCGCCGGACTCCAGCAGCGCGACAGTGAGCAGCCAGACGAACGCCAGCATTGCAACCGCGAGCGGCCAGACGTACTCTGCTGGGCGGATCAAACTGACGAGAACGATGCCGAGGCCGGCACGCCTGGACCCAAGGCCCCATCCGACACCACTGCCGCCGCCCAGCCCTGCTCTCCCCCCGACTCCCCTCCCGATGACGCCCCGACCAACGCCCCTCGCGACGACGTGTTCGCGGCTCCCTCCCAGACTCCTTTCCCGAAGTCCCCCCCCCCACGCCCGGCCGAACCCCCCTCCGTCGCCCGTGCCCGCCCCCTGACCGCCAGTCGGGGCGGCGCGCGGCACCCGCCCTTGCAGCCCGCCTGGTCAGTGGCGCAAGCCGGCGACTGGGTCATCGCCGACAAACATCCGTACGTGAACCCACCGCCCGCCCCTCAGGATCCTCGCTCTTCCCCTGCGACGGCGGCCGTTGGCGGCTCTGGCACCGCGGGCTGCTCCAGCGCCAGCCCGCGAGGGGGAACACCTCTGCCTGCGCGGCGAGAGCTCCTGCTACTCGCCAAGAACACTTGGACCGCGTTACTAGACACCCGCGTCCAATGGGACTCGTTCGCCTTGGACTGCAGGAAGCAGGGCAAAGGGCGGGCGCGTTCCCATCTCGCGTCCTGCTCGACTTCGTCAGCTCGAAGGTGACCCTGGTGGCCAGGGTCAGGAGGATGCAGCAGATAGGCGGTGAACCTGGGGCGGCCTGGCAAAGGTTCTGCGCTCTGCGCGGCGGTGGCACCCGCAACCCCAGCCGGCACGACGCCACCTTCCTCCGATGCTTCCTCCACCATGCGACGTCCCCCCTGGACGACGCGCGGCCCTCTGCACTCGCACGCACGGGAAACTGCACCAGTTAGGTCCCCCTAGACTGGCTATTTGCTGTCCACCCAAACAGCGCGTGGCCCCCAACGGCTTTTGGCCACAGTTTTGGACGGGCCATGCGCTACCCACCCAGGCAGCGCGTGGCCTCCAAAGGCCTTCGGCCACAAATTTGCCACCAGTCGCCGCTCAAGCGCCATCGCCCGACCAGGCGCTGCCTGCCCTGGACGGCGCGTGGTCTCCATCGGCCCTGGCGATAGTTTTGCCCCCGGCGTGGCGCGCGACGCGCCCAGCGTCATGTTGCTGGTTCCCCGCAGGCGGGGCGCTCCTCCCCCCTGCCCTTCCCTCCCCTCCCCTCCCCTGCGCCGTCTCCCCCTCCCTCCGCGCGCCGCCATGGCGCCGACGCTGCGGCAGCGGCTGGCAGCGACCCCTTGGTGGTGGCGTTCCTAGGCTCTGCGCCTGGTCGCAGCCCTCGCCCTACACTCAGCGGGCACAACATGTTGCTGGTGGCGGTCTGAAACCTCAGTCCCACCAGCCCTCTGGGCGCTGGTGGTCTAGAGCGGTTCCTCTTCCACCTCCCTTCCTCCCTTTCGGGGAAAGGTTTACCCCTCCCCGGACCCCATCCCCTGGACCTGCGGCCCGCGAGCGGTCAGGGCGTCCAAAACAGCCTCGGCGAGGAAGCCAAAATCATTGGTTTTACTTGGGTGTTGGTCCCATTTGGGCCTCTCGTGGGGGCGGCGCAAATTAGGTACCTTCCCTTCTTTGGTCGATCTCCTCCGAGATGGCCCCACGAACGCTCCCAAGGCTCCCAAGGGTGCCACGAGAGGGCCCCAAGAGGTGGCCAGGAGGCCCAAAAAGAACCCCAAGAGACCATAAGAGGCCCCAAAAGGCCCCCCAGAGGCACCCATGACGCTCCATAAGGCTTCGGCGAGAATGCCAAAATGAGTGATTTTACTAAGGCTTTGGCCACATGTTGGCCTCCTGGGGGGGGGGCACTGCTTAAGATGACTCCGAGAGCGCCTGGGGAAGCCCAAATGACCCCCAAGATGACCCCCCAGATGGCTCAAGATATCCCTAGATGCCTCAAAATGGCTCCCACGATGCTTCAAGAGGCCCAAGACCGCTCCAAGACGGCTCCAAATGGCCAAAGAGCTCCCCCAGGAGGCCCCGAAGAGACCAACATCCTTCCCAAACCTCAGGGGCATCAGTGTTATTGGCTTTCTCGTTTTTCGCTTCCGATGGCCATCCGAGGCCTCAAGATGGCTCCTATATGGCCCAAGAGGGTTCCAAGAGCGCTCCCAGTTCCGAAGAGTGCTTCAAGAGGGCCCCAAGAGGCGCCCAGGAGGGTTTAGGAGGCCCCAACAGGCGGTCAAGATGCCTCCAAGAGGCTCCCAAGAGACCCCCAAGAGGCCCCAAGAAGCTCTCCGAGGCACCCAAGACGCTCTAAGAGGCGCCCGGGACCGCCAAGAGGCCCCCAAGACGCTCCAAGAGGCCTTCACTGGGGGACCCTTCCTCAACGTGCTGCCCACTTCCCTGATCGAGGCAATTCCTCCGGGCATCGTTTCTGGATGGGCTGGTGGGATTTTTTCGTCGCGGCCGCAGGCGAGCGCGCCAGCAACGTCAGAAAACTGCTGGTGGAGTTACTTTTTGTTGCTGCCGCATGCGAAGGCGCAGGCGGCGTCAAACGGGACGGGCGGGCTACGCGCGAACCTAATTGCCTAACGCGCCGGCAGACCGGAGGCCTAAGCGGCACCTCGGCGGACCGGAAGCGAGAGGTGGTGCGGGCTGCAGCTGCCAGGAAACAGGTCCAGGAGTGAGCGCATGCATAATTAGCCAACCCAAGTTGGGGCGCAGCCAAAATGGCGCGGGGGCGGTACCAGGATGAACCAGGGGCACCATCACGAAGGACCGCAGACACCAGCTGGGCCAGGAGAACTCACTGACCAGGAAACTAGTGCATGGAAGTGGCGCCACCAAACTCGCACACAACGCTGAGCTGGTGGGGTTATTTTTTCGATGTGCGGCCCGCAAGGAGAAGTCCAGAGGGCGTGTCACTAGGCAATGGGGCGCAATGCCGGATAATTAGGGAAGCAGGCTGGTGGGGTTACGCGAAACGTCAAGAATTTCTAGTCGTCACGTGCAGTACCAAGTCGGCCCACCCAGATGGCTCCGCCGTGCGTTTCCGCACCTGCAGTACTTAGTCGGTCCACGCCTGGACGGCTCAGCTGTGCGTGCCCTTGTTTTCCGCGCGCTGGGCCTCGGCAGCGCCCGTGGATGCACCGACGCCGCGGCCCGGCTGTTGCCGCGGTCCCCGCTGCCGATGCTGGCCGCGCCAGCGCGCTCAGGATGGAAGTCTTCCACCTCTGAGTGCCCCCCTCCTCCTCCCCCGCCTCCGCGGCCGCTCTGACTGTCTCAGTCTCTCCTCTTGCTTGCTGGGCAATTCGCTCTTCGGTTGCCCCGATTTGCTGGACCGCTGGCGCAGTTTACCTCTGCCTCGCTGACGACGTAAAAAGAGTGTTCGCGTGGCTGTGGTCGACCCCCTTTTTTGGCTTGGTTCGACATCCTGGGAGGACCCTCAGCGGTGATCGCCTTGCTCTTGCCCCCCACAGCGCTCCTGCGGCCTCGCGGGCGCGGACCTGCCCGCCTGCGGCGCTGTCTTGCGCTTTATGCCCCCACAGCTCTCTGCCGCCTCGGCCGCTGCGTGCTCCCTGGCGTGGCTCGATCTTCTGGGATGACCCTCAGCGGTGGCCTCTACGCCCTGCTGGAGCTGCGATGGTTGGCTACACGCCAGCGTCGCCTCCGGACTCTTCCACCGCTTGCTCCACCGCCTGCTCCGCCCCGCCTGGCCCGGTCCGCCTGTCTTGGTGCTCCGCGGCCGGCCTTTCGGCTCCGCCTCCTGAGGCCGCCGCCGCTGCCGGTCCAACTTTGGCGTGGCCGCCCGCTGCCCGGCCCTCCTGGCCTTCTGCGCCTCGGCCGCCGCCTCTCCCGCCTAGTCTTGGCGTGGCCCTGCTCCTTCGCCGCCAGCCCGGTGGCTCTCCGCTTCTCCGCCGCCGTTGGCTGGCGGTCGGTTCCTTGCTGCCCGCCCGGCTCGCCCTGCGCCCGCGCTGCGGCCGCCGCCCCGCCCCTCCCGCTGCCGAGCGCCTGCCCGCTGCCCCAGCGCCCCTGCGCCGCCCCTGGCCACTGCCCCGTGCGGGGCCTATCTCTGTTCTTTTTATTCTCTCTGGCTAGCGGTCGCGCGTGCGGCTCTCCGCGCGCGGGCTGGACGGCGTGGCGCTGCGCCCGTCCGCGATTGAACAAACTGTGTGTGTGTGTGCGTGTGTGTGTGTGCGTGTGTGTGTGTGTGTGTGTGTGCGCGCGTGATCGAATTATTGCGCGCGTGGTTGTGTGAGCGCGCGTGGGATACTGATATTCGACTGTGAAATTAATTCGGCTGTTGCAAGCGCGCCGAGACGTCGGGGCCCTGATGCTGATGAAAACGACGATGCTGATGTGCGGTGGTGATGATGCGCGTGCATAGGTGCGTAGACGCGATGATTTTGGTCATCGTGAAGCGAGGATGATGTTTGTGAGCGCGTGAGGGGTGATGATGAGGATCGTGATCGTGATGATGCTAAGTGTAAAAGGGAGAAGGGGAGGAGGAGGAGGAGGAGGAGGAGGAGGAGGAGGAGGAGGAGGAGTGCACTGGCCAAAAGAGGGGGGCGAGAAGAGGGCAAGCGGACAAGAAGCGAGAAGAGGGCAAGACGTCGTCGCAGCCACCAGCCCTACCCCCCCCCGCGGGTAGCCGCGCGCGGGAGCGCCTGCGGGGCCGCGCCAAGCAGCGCGGACAGGTCTGCCCTCTGCCTGCAGACCTGCTGAAAACGGGCCCCTGCCACGGCGACGGGCGACGCGGGACGATGGCGACAGGTATGATAGCAATGGAAGCAGGCATCAATATACAACAAGATAGACAACAGAGCACGATTGCCAAGAGGAACAAATCTATACATCTGAATTCTGGTGGCACCAGGGGCAAGGCAGAACGCAGAAGGGAGCTCTGGCAGGAAAATCCCAATGATGTCGAGACTCGGGCATTCAAGCACATGTTTGAGGGTGTCAGCGGCACGTAGGCCGCAAAACGGGCAATCCTGGGTGGCATTCCGAAAACGCCCAGAAGTGCACCAGGCATTACACACAGTTTTCAGAAGCGAGGCGAGGACCGAGGGCGGAACGAGAGGGGCGGCCCTCCTGAAGGCCAGGAAAACAAGATCCAGATCACTATAGCACAGAAGGGGTCCGTTTTTATGCAGGCGGCTCAGCAGCAGGGGCTTCACATAACGAGGGTAGAGTTCACGCAAGAAAAGCTCCGTCTTTTTCTGAAGCGGCACCTCATCCCTCGGCACGTTCGGGATACTGGTCAGGAATTCGAAATTCTCAATCATCGACCGCAAGGAGGAGGAGGAGGAGGAGGAGGAGGAGGAGGAGGAGGAGGAGGAGGAGGAGGGGCTCCTGCGCGGGGTGCCTAAAGAAAACAAGAGGCCTCCCAAGGGACCCCAGGAAGCCTCTCAAAGAGGCGTCTTGTCTACGATCCGCCGCCCCACCGGGTACGGCGTGCGAGATCCCAGCCGCATGGCCTGCAAGAACTTACTCCGCTGAGTCATCTTGCATACTCACTCCTCGTACGTACCCTTTCCGAGCCAAAGAGTCCTCGCACCCCCTCCTGGGGTCCTCCCCCCGCGGCCTGCTCACTCGGCCAGCCCAGGGGCCCAGCTGCGGAATGCGCGTCAGCTGGCCGCGATTTTGACCTCAACTCACGCACGCATTCGCACAGGAGACCTCCGTTTGCGGCCTCTCTGGAAGCCCTCCTGGGCAGTCTTTGGAGCCTCTTGGGGCCCTCTTCGGGTCATTTAGCGCGTCCCCGGAGCCTTCCGGGACTGTCTCGGACCCCTCTTCGAGTCATGTTGAGCCAGAAAGACGAAGATGCCAAAAACCTGGAAAAACCCAAGGAGCTTGAATAAGGTTGGCCATTTCGGGCTTCCCTGTGCGCCTCTCGTAGCTCTCCTGGAGCCTCTTCTGACACTCTTCGGGCCTCTGCGGACGTGTGGGCATATCTTCCAGCCATCCAGGGCCGTGCCCGTCCTTTTGGCGCCCTCGTGGCCCGACTGGGGCGCGCCCAGGGAATCTCTGGAGAGCAGCTTGAGGGCCCAAAACTAATTCGTGATGCCCACAACTAATCTCTCCGTAATTATCCCTCTTCGGTTCTCCCCGTGTTCAAGCCTGTTCGGTGCCCTTTTGGGTAGTTGTCGGAGCTTTTGCGAGCTTTCTTGGGACTCTCTCGAGGCACATTTGGCGAGTTTTTTGCCGTTCTCTGGGGCCAATCTCGGGGGCCCTCAAATTTTCCTGGGCAGACCGTGTCCCCCGCTGCACACTTCGTCCCAAAGCCTGCGACACATCGCGCAACGCTCCACTCCTGGGGCCTCGGAAGCTTTTCTATCTACTGCACCCCCCCTGCAAAGGTGCCTCTCGGACAGCGCTTGCGCCCTCGCCCTCCTCCTCCTCCTCCTCCTCCTCCTCCTCCTCCTCCTCCTCCGGCGGAGGCCCCCCCCACGCCCCCAAGAGGCCTCACAAGGCTACCAAGTGGGCCCCAAAGAGGCCGCCATGAGGCCCCCGAGAAGCCTCCCAAGATACCCCAAGGAGCCTCCCAAAAAGTCATCTTGCCCACGACCCACTCTGGCCGAAGGCCCTCCTGCTCCCCCAAAGCCCCCCCTCGCGGACCCGTCTGAGAAGCCGAAATCGAAATCCGTAGCTCCAGTCTTTCGCTGAGCCCCCCTTTGTTGTCGACATCTGGGTGGCCATTGCCGTTGCCTGCGGGCATCGCGGGGCCTTCTTGGGCACTTTCTGGATACTCGTGAGCCCCCTTGTGCCATACTGAGCCTCGGTTACGCCCTCAGCTGTTTAGGCTCCCCCGGTCCGCACTCACGACCCAACCTCTGACCCCGCGTTCCAAGCAAAGTGGGGCGCCAGTGTCCGCCCCCTCGAGGGCGTTCAATTGAATGATCTCGCTCAAGATGTGGAATTACTGCGGATCCATGGAGCGATTCCCCGCTTTCCGTCCCGGGTCGTCCCTTGATGCCCCTGTGGCCCAGAAACGACGCCCCACCCCGAAAGACGGGCCAGAGCAACACACGGGACGACTAAACAGACCGCGACGTCGGAGGCCTGGGGGTGTGCAGCGGACAAGCCCTTTCAGGCTGACCAAGCGCTCCCTGTCCGCGGCAAACCTGCGCGCACACCTCGCGACCACCCGTCCGCCTGCCTCCAGCCATGGGCGGCGGGGGCGTGCCCGCGAGGGGCCGGGCGGAAGTGTCAGAAGGCGGACCAGGATGCGTGGGTCAGAGCACGCGAGCGGACCTCAGGGGGCGTAGGCTCGATTCGCCCGAGTCTCGAATTCGCCCGAGTCTCGATTCGCTCGAGTTCCGATTCGCCCGGCTCGAGTCGCCCACGCTCAATTCGCCCGCGTCCCGATTTCCCCGGCTCCGCCCGCCCGACCTGACCCGCCCATTAGGTTTGCCCGCCCGACCCGACTCCCCCGTTAGGGTCTGCACGCCCGACCCGACCCGACCCGCCCGTTAGGGCTCGCGCATGCTAACTCGATGATGCGTCATACCTTCATGTCCCGCCCGCTCGCCCCGCCCCGCCCGTCAGGGTCCGCCCGCCTCACCCCACCCGTTCGTTATAGGGTCCGCCCGCCTGCTCCTCCTCCTCCTCCTCCTCCTCCTCCTCCTCTGGATCCTCCACGTGCCTGGCGAAGCGAGCCCCGGCGAAGCAAGCCATGGCGAAATGAGCCCGGCGAACCGAGTCCCGGCGAAACGAGCCCCGGAGAACCGAGTCGGGCGAACCGATCCCCCGGCGAGGGTACCCCTCCCGGGTATGGTGCTCTGTACTCGAACCAGCTCGTGTGCTCTCGCTGGTCACTGTCGCCAGGGTCGCCTGAGTTAGAGCTGGGCGGCCCAGCGCTGAGAGTGCCCCTGACCCTGGAGGACGTCAAGGGGTGGGCGACCAGGCGGAAGAGCCCACGCGCTCTGGGAGAGCTCTGGGGTGCGCGCGTTCTTCGGCCGAGGGGGAGGTCGGAGGGCTCCTCCGCGCTTGGCTCGGGGGGGCCTCCTCTCTGCGCAGAGGGGCTCACTTAGCACCGGAGCTTCCGCTCCTGGACCACTGTAGCTGCACGTCTCCAGGGCTCAGGTCGGGGGCGTCCAAGAGGGGGTTCGCAAATCATGGCCCGAGGCACGTGCGCGGACAATGGGGATCGGGGGACGTGTTGAAAGGAAACGAAGGGCCATGAGCTCTGATATCATGGCACTGGCCATGATATCCCCCCCCTAGCCATCACCCCCCTCTTGGCCGCCCCCCGATCAGGAGCGAAGCTCCTCCTTGAGCGCACGGAAATCCTCTGCCTCACGGCTCGAGTGCACCCCCCAAAACTCAGCAATCCTCTTTGCCGGGCAGTCCGCTGCATCCGCCCCTTCCTTTTCACGTCACCCAGCCCAGGGGAGGAGCTATAGGGAGGAGGAGGAGGAGGAGGAGGAGGAGGAGGAGGAGGAGGAGGAGGAGGAGGAGGAGCGCAGCGTAGGAGAGAATCCATCCCAAACCTCTGAAATCTACTCGAAACCGCTTCCCTCATAGAGGGAGTGAAGAGAGGGCGAAGCCTCGCATATAGAGCGGCATACCTGGGAAGTCCCCGAGGCACGCGATGCAATAGAAGCCGCAGGACAGGAACCCGAAGTCGACAATGATATCGCCGATCTGAGATGCGCAACTGCTTGCCTAGCAACTTCATCCGTCAGGTCGGCCAGCGCTGTGCTGCAGCGCTGCAGTTGGAGGAGCTCTGCGCGTCGAAGAAAAGAAGCACCAGGAATCGCCCAGTCAGATGCGACATGTGCTGCAGGTGATTCCATACTGTCGGGAAGCATGTCGCACCTTATGAACAGTTCTCCAAGAGCGGATTCACCACGAGACTGCCGAAGAGCAGGAGGTGGAGCACCATGTCGCGGCTCAACAGGAGCTTCATGCAGTGCCACAGCAAGCTCTTGGTGACCAGCACTCTCGGGAGGCAGCGCAGCGCCACCGCGACACCCACCAGCATGCAGAGCCACCACACCCGAAGGAAGCGCAGCACGTACATGTAGAGCAGCGCCGCCATGGCCCAGGCAGGTCCAATCCATGTCGTACACGTCATCTATCTTCTCATATCCCGCGGGAAGCGTCACTGCCCCAGGAGGTCGCGCATCAGCATCACGTGCAATTCGAACGGCGTATGCAGGATCGTCGCACCAGCAGAACAGAACATCAGGAGGTAGTTCCTCAGGGGCGGGGTCGCCAACACACTCGCGTATACCAGCGTGGTGGAGTAGATGGTCGGCACATGCAGCAGGGGATAGCGCAGCACAGGCGGGATCGCCACCACATTCATCCAGAGCATCGCTGTCAATCTGGAAGTCGGCACGAACATCACCATAACTTTCATCAGAGTCGGGGCCGCCACCACGTTCATGTAGAGCAGCGCTGTCAAGCTGATGGGCGGCACCAGGAAGGAGTACATCAGTGACGGGATCACTCCCACCCTCATGCAGGTCAGCGCCTTCAGGAAGAAGGGCAGCACGGGCAGCAAGGGATATCTCATCAGTTGAAAGACTGTCACACTGTTCATGCATATCAGCGCTTCCAGGAAGAAGTTCAGCACGGGCATCAGGACGAGGCGCTGCACAGGCGGGAACGCCCACACCGTCATGCAGATCAGCGCCATCACGTTGAATGCCGTCGCAGTGGGGTTCAGCACCGACAAGCCGAAGGGCGCTAGAGGTAGAAGCAACCACGCCCTGAGACAATTGAGACATCAACAACGTGACTGTATCCAGCAGCGGAGCCGTAGTAGACCGAAGGGCCTCCGTCGTCGCAGTTCTGTGCATGCCCATGGCGTCCTCCACAAACTCTCGGACACTATCGAGAAGCCCTGCTTTGAGACACCTCATAGCGTCATCGCATTCGCGCCGAAGACGTTCCAGCCGAGCCTCCAGGGCGACAACTTGAGGGTCAGGGACACGCTCCACTGCTCCACGAGAATCGCGAAGGGGAGCAGCAGCCACACCAGGCAGCGGGAAACCGAAGTCGAGGTCGTGCGCGCCACGTTCCTCGAACCTCCGCAACTCGAATTCAAAATCGATGTCCCAGCCAAGGGATTCGCCACAAACCTCAGCAGCGTGCTCCGTAGAAGCCCACACTTCCGGCGACGAAGAAGAAGAAGTGCACACACCGGGAGGCGAACAGGACGAGAGTGAAGATGAATATTTAGCCTCCTGCAGCTCAGCGATAAACGACGCCACCTGCGTAATGTCAGAGTCGAAGCACGTAGCGATCGGGATGATCGGAAGTGTCCAGCACGGGGGAGAAGATCTCGGGATAAGCTCGTCGAGACAAAGCGCCTCGCGGGGAGGCGAAGGAACAGCACCACCAGCAAAAGGAGGAGCGTGACGTTGTGCGCTCAGCGGTATGCGGTGCTTCGCCTTGCCATAGCACGAATTCTCATGGATGTACTCCCTGAACTCCTTGTCTGTGAGCTGCTCCTTGGCGGCGAGGATGGCCATGCGCAGCGAGTGCGAACGACGGCCTGACAGTTGCTGCAGTTCATGATGAAGGCTGAGTCCACGAAGAACTCGGCGAGCATTCTGCGCCACATGCTGTGGAACAGCGACATGGCGAGTTCCAAGAGGAACGTGTTGAAGAAAACCACGCGCGAGAGCACGCTCACGACGGGCAGCGAGTTGCGCCACACTGCGACAATGCACCATCCAATTAGTCACACTCAGCCAGATGACCAGCGGCAGACATCGCAACCATAGAACATGCAGTGGGGAGGCGGCAGCGCGTGCGGGGCTGCGTCCTAGCATGCGGCTTGAGCCAAAATGGCTACGGAGGAGGAGGAGGAGGAGGAGGAGGAGGAGGAGGATGAGGAGGAGGTGAGGAAGGAGGAGGACGAGGAGGAGGAGGAGGACAACGACGAGGCTGAGCTGGCGGAGTGGCTAGGAGGAGGGGCTAGGAGCTAGGAGGATGAGGAAACGGGGAGGAGCTGGCAGAGAGGAGCTCGCTGCAGTCCTGGAAGCTGGCGATTGCCGACGGAGGCGGCGCACGCTGAAGCGGGAAGTGGTACACCTCCGGCGGAGGAGCCACCACGCTCCTCCTCCTCCTCCTCCTCCTCCTCCTCCTCCTCCTCCTCCTCCTCCTCCTCCTTCTCCTCCTCCTCCTTCCCCACCTCCTCCTCCTCCTGCTCCTCCTCCTCGCTTGCGACCCGAGGCTCTGTGCTTGAGGCAGCCCATCCCAAGGAAAAGAGAACGCGAGACAGAGCAATCGGGCCACCGATGCCTGGCCCAGATGGGGTTTCCCCGGGGCTCCGTAGACTCGACTTTTCGGAGCCGCTGGCCCCTGGAGCTCTCGACCCCCTTCCGCGGGACTGACTTCCCATCCCAAGTCGCTCTTTGACAGAATCGTCGGAGGTCAGGGTTCGCTGCTGCTGCTCCTCCGTCAGGGTCTGGCGATCCCGACCTCGGTCGCCCGGCAGGAGGCTGGGGACATCAGGACAGGTGGCTGCGGGCCGCAGCGCGAGCAGGAGATGAAATGCCTTCACTACCCCCGCCGAAAGGATAGGGGGCTGGGGCAATCGCCCGCATTGCGCTCAGTAGACAGTGTCCTACCACCGCGTTCTCCTTCACCTCATATTTCAGTTTGACTGCATGTAGGGATCATAGCCACCTCCACGACCAGGTGAGCGCATACTTTATGCTCTTGCGGGCCATTTATCTCTCCATCTGTCCGTTTGTCTTGTGTTGTCCAACTGCGCTCTCCTAAATGTTTTCTTGTCGGCCAAAGCGCCTCAGTCGGTACCTGTTTATTATGCACCCTTTTACCACCCAGGCGCTACGATCCCAATATGTAAATTTTTCGAACGTCCGAAGAAGGGGACTGGAGTCAACGCGCAGAGTAAGCATGAGTAACTTTCCCAAGGGTGCCCTTGCATCCTTGCCTCTTCGGCCCGCCTCCTGCCAGTTTCGTTGCCCGCGCGCTGGTAAAAATGCTTCAAACTTTGGCGTTTAAGCAGCTTGCATCCTTACCGCGAATCCGTACTTACGTCTGACTGTAGACCCGCCTCCACTCCTCCCTCCTCGCGGTCCCCTTCTACAAATTCCTCCTCGGCCAAAGAAGACGGCCGAAGGAGCGGGTGGGTGGGGAGGGGCGACGTACCTCCACAAGCTCTACATATGGAACTGAGAGCGCCCACTGCTACCATCCAGTGCTTTCCTCCTTGGAGGAAGAGGGAGTGAGAGAGACAGAGAGAGAGAGAGCGCGAGAAAAATATGGGAGAGGGAAAACCAAGTGGAGGGAGGAGGAAGATGCTGTCCCCACCCGGCTCGGTTTCCTTCTGTCTGCTCGGCCGGCGACGCCCGACTACCATTGCCACGGACCCCACGTCCGCCGACGAGCGGGACCCCGGGCCTCGTTCACCCCTGCGCGTGGGGCCCCCTGCGAAACAAAATGCAAAAGTCCCCTCTTCTCCCTTGCGCTTCTTCTCGCCGTCACTCCCCTCGCCCTCGACCGCCTCCGTCTCCTCCGCATTCGCATCGTGCCCGCGACGGCCCCCACCAGGCGCCACCACTTCTGTTTAGTTCCCAACCCTCCTTGGTTGGGTTTTCGTTTTGAATAGAGCGGTGCGGTCGCGTCCTTTTTCTCCTCCTCCCGCCTCCCGCCTCCTGCCTCCTCCTGCCATCTCTTCGCCGTCGCCAGGGGGCCGCGGTCAGCGAAACTGTCGCCACTTTCGAGGGCTGCTGGTGGGCCCACCAGAGTCAAGCACCGCGCAGACCTGAGCGAAACCTCGCCGTCCCTGGGGGGCTGCGATCAGCGAAACTGTCGCCACTTTCGAGGGCTGCTGGCGGGTCCAGCGGAGCGAAGCACCGCGCAGACCTGAGCGAGACCTCGCCGTCCGTGGGGGGCTGCGATCAGCGAAACTGTCGCCACTTTCGAGGGCTGCTGGCAGGTTCAGCGGAGCGAAGCACCGCGCAGACCTGAGCGAGACCTCGCCGTCCCTGGGGGGCTGCGATCAGCGAATCTATCGCCACTTTCGAGGGCTGCTGGTGGGTCCAACGGAGCGAGGCACCGCGCAGACCTGAGCGAGACCTACCTCGCCGTCCCTGGGGGGCTGCGATCAGCAAAACCGTCGCCACTTTCGAGGGCTGCTGGCGGGTCCAGCGGAGTGAGGCACCGCGCAGACCTGAGCGAAACCTCGCCGTCCATGGGGGGTTCCGATCTGCGAAATTGTCACCACTTTCGAGGGCTGCTCGTGGGTTCAGCGGAGTGAGGCACCGCGCAGACCTGAGCGAGACCTCGCCGTCCCTGGGGGGCCGCGATCAGCGAAACCGTCGCCACTTTCGAGGGCTGCTGGTGGGTCCAGCGGAGCGAAGCACCGCGCAGACACTGAGCGAGACCTCGCCGTCCCTGGGGGGGCTGCGATCACCGAAACTGTCGCACTTTCGAAGGCTGCTGGTGGGCCCAGCGGAATGAAGCACCGCGCAGACCTGAGCGAGACCTCGCCGTCCCTGGGCGGCTGCGATCAGCAAAACTGTCGCCACTTTCGAAGGCTGCTGGTGGGTCCGGCGGAGTAAAGCACCGCGCAGACCTGCGCGAAACCTCGCCGTCCCTGGGGGGCTGCGATCACCGAAACTGTCGCCACTTTCGAGGGCTGCTGGCGGGTCCAGCGGAGTGAGGCATCGCGCAGACCTGAGCGAGACCTCGCCGTCCATGGGGGGTTCCGATCTGCGAAACCGTCGCCACTTTCGACGGCTGCTGGTGGGCTCGGTGCTTTCCAAGGCTGCTGGTGTGTCCAGCGGAATGGGGCAGCACTACGCGGACCTGAGCGGGACCTCGCCGTCCCTGGGGGGCCATGCCATGTCGTTGTTGCCCCCGCCGACGTTTCAAGCCCCTTTCCCACAGTCTCCTTTTGGACCTTGCATTTTCTTTAGTGGCTCAGGGGTTCATCTAGTTACTCATAGTTTTTTTTTCGAATGCAACTACGACTACAACTACGGCTGCGAGCGACGACAACGACAACGACGCCGACGCCGCCGACGACGACGACGACGACGACGACGACTACTACTACTACTATTAACACGGACACAACAACACTTACTACTACTAGTACTAGTACTAGTACTACTACTACTACTACTACTACTACTACTACTACTACTACTACTACTACTACTACTACTACTACTACTACTACTACTACTAC